>JACAXG010000282.1:3566-212238 GCA_018881555.1 Amblyornis subalaris | reverse complement strand
TTCCTTTCCTTTCCTTTCCTTTCCTTTCCTTTCCTTTCCTTTCCTTTCCTTTCCTTTCCTTTCTCCTTTCCTTTCCTTTCCTTTCCTTTCCTTTCCTTTCCTTTCCTTTCCTTTCCTTTTCCTTTTCCTTTTCCTTTTCCTTTCCTCTCCTTTCACCCATGTGGTCCCAGCTCTTGCCCACCCGGACCCTGTGTTGGTGCCTCTGGCATGTGGGAGTCACCTGCCTGTAAAGTGAGAGTTGCGAGGGCAGCAAATGCATGATCCAATGGCCATTCCAGAGCTGCATTCCCACTGGGATCTGCAGTGGGCAATTCTTGGGGTCCCAGTGGTGAACTCTTCCCTCATTCCCAGCACTGGCGCAGTGTCCCTGACACTTTTCCAAGGGAAAGGCAGACCCTCCTCTGAGGGAGCCCGGGAAAGGTGCAGGTCCAGCTCCTTCCCAGAACATCAGGAGCCTCTGGAGGCCATGCAGCCAGAGCCCCGGGGCTGCCTCACAGCCAAAACTCCCATAGAAACCTTGGGAATGGTGCCTGGGAGCTGCTGCTTCCCCAGTCCCTTGTGGGCTCTGCTGCAGGCACTGTCCTGGTGCTTTCCCTGCTGAGCCAAACAAAACCTTTCCAAGTGACACATTGCCCAGAGCTGGGTTTTGGGAGCTCGGGAACCTTGTTTCACTCCCACCTCCGTGCCCCGTTTTCCCAGGATGAGCAGCTCCTGCTGCAGGCTGGGAGCGGCTCTTCTAGGTACAGGAGCTCCACGAGCTGCATCCACATTCATGTTCTCCCACTCCTTGTCTCTGCAGCTGATAACTCCAAGGATTTGGCCACAGAGCTGGTGCATTATGGATTCATCCACGAGGTGAGTCCCTATTGTCCTCGAATCCAGTGATGCCGCGGAGCCTCCGGAGCTCCTCCCGCACTGGCCCCTCACAGGCAGGGCTTGGGTTTGTTCCCTCCAGACTCTGCTCCAGGAGCTGTTCCAAAGGGAACTGCCTGTTGTGGCACAGGTTAATTACCTGGGCCTGAAACAATTCTGAGCGGGAGTATCAGGGGAGCCCTGAGGGAAGGAGGCTGATTCCTTACTTAAGGAATCACAGAATCATTTAGTTTGGAAAACACCTCCAAGACCATTGAGTCCAACCTGTGACCAAACGCTGCCAGGTCACCCTGACCATGTCCCCAAGTGCCACATCCACGTGTTTATTGAACACTTCCAGGGATGGGGACTCCACCACTACCTGGGGCAGCCTGTGCCAGGCTGGACAGCCCTTTCCAGGAGGAATTTTCCCAATATCCCACACAAACCTTCGCTGGCACRGCTTGAGGCTGTTTCCTCTCATCTTGTCCCTTGTTCCCTGGGAGCAGAGCCCGACCCCTCCCCCAGCTGCCCCCTCCTGTCAGGGAGTTGTGGAGAGCCAGAAGGTCCCCCCTGAGCCTCCTTTTCTCCAGGCTGAGCCCCCCAGCTCCCTCAGCCACTCCTGGTGCTCCAGACCCTTTCCCAGCTCTGTTCCCTTTCCTGGACACACTCCAGCCCCTCCGTGTCCTGTACCTGGGGATCCCAAAGCTGCCCCAGGATTGGAGGTGTCCCTGCAGTACCAGCACAGGGGTGGCCTTGGATTGCGATCATGGGAGGCTGGAGGTGTCTGGGATAGCCCAGCAAAGGAACCTTTGGCACGTTTGGATTTCAGGACGACTGTGAAAAGCTGGCCACGTTCCTGGAGAGTGCCTTCCACAAGCACCGCTCCCCACCCCTGTGAGCCACCGCAGTCCCCACTCCCAGGGGACCGAGGTGCCGGACTGGAGGATGCCGCGGGGCTCCCGACCCACCCAACTGCAGCAGGACTGACCTGGCCGAGCCTTGGGCTGAGGGGGGTTTGCCCAATCTGTGCTCTGGGAAGGCAACAGCTGGCGGAGGACTCGGGAATTACATCCCGGGACGTCAGGACCTGTGTTCTGGTCCCTGCTCCTGAACGAAAGTTGTGGGGGAGTGGGCAGCGCCCCCCGGCAGCCCCTTCCTGGTGGGGTTTGTGAAGCTGCTGCAGGAACTCCCAACCAGATCCATTTCTCTCTGGGAATGATCAGCTTTTCTCGCTGCAGGTCCCAAAGCTATTTTTTCCCTCTTTGCCATCTGGAATGGTCCTTGCTGAGGGGAGGGGAGGAGAAGGCTTGGAAAGCTCCGGTGTAGCTTCCCATCTGCTGCATTCCACTCTCAATCCTGAATTTCTCTGGGTTTAAGGTCTCCTCTCTGCTGCGTGTGCTCAAAATCCTCAGGATGAGCTGGGACTGTGTGAGCTGGACACAATATGGCTTGAGAAGCAGTTCCAGAAGTTCCAACCCATCAGCTGGATCCACACACATGGATCAGCAAGAACCCTGTTGATGCTCTGCAGAATCCTTGCCATTCCCCAGTTCCTCCTTTGGCCTTCCAAAATCCCTCGGCATCTTCAGGAGAAAGCCCTGGTGCCTCTTCCTCCTGTTCCTCCCACAGTGGCTGGAATGTCAGTCCCTGGCCTGGAGAAGGGGGAATTGCCACCGTCACCACCCCAGTGCTGCCCTTTGCCAAGGGACGCATCATTGGCGTGGGGAAAAGTGCAAATAGAAATTGTGTCCAAGAGCTGTGCGGGGCTGCTCCTGCTGCTCCCACTGTGCCAGGGAAAACTGGCTCTGATATCCTGTTCTGTGCTGTGCCAGTGCCGCTCCTGCTGTTCCTGCTGTGCCAGGGAAAACTGGCTCCAACATCCTGCTCTGTGTTGTGCCAGTGCTGCTGCTGCTGCGCCTGCTCTGCCAGGAAAAACTGCCTTTGGCATCGTGCTCTGTGCTGTGTCAATGCTGCTCCTGCTGTGCTGTAGGAAACTGGCTCTGGCATCCTGCTCTGCACTGCTCTGTGCCAGCATTCTGTGCCAGCGCTGCTCCTGCTGCTCCTGCAGTGCCAGGGAAAACTGGCTCTGGCATCCTGCTCTGTGTCGGTGTTCTGTGCTGGTGCTGTTCCTGCCATGCCAGGGGAATCTGCCTCTGGCATCCTGCTCTGTGCCGGTGCTTCTCCTGCTGTGCTGGGGGAATCCAGCTCTGGGACTGTCCTGGTGATCTGCACCATGCCAGTGTTCCATGCTGGTCCTCTGTGCTGTGCTGGTGCTGCTCCTGCTGTGCTGGAGGAATCTGCCTCTGGCATCCTGCTCTGTGCTGTGCTGGTGCTGCTCCTGCTGTGCCAGGGAAAACTGCCTCTGGCATCCTGCTCTGTGCTATGCTGGTGCTGCTCCTGCTGCTCACACTGTGCTGGGGGAATCCAGCTCTGGTGCTGTCCTGGTGATCTGCACCGTGCTGGTGTTCCAGCCTGGTGCTCTGTGCTGGTGCTGCTCCTGCTGTGCCAGGGAAAACTGGCTCTGGTATCCTGCTCTGTGCTGGTACTGCTGTGCTGGTGCTGCTCCTGCTGTGCCAGGGAAAACTGCCTCTGGCATCCTGCTCTGTGCTGTGCTGGTGCTGCTCCTGCTGTGCCAGGGAAAACTGGCTCTGGCATCCTGCTGGTGTTCTGTGCTGGTGCTGCTCCTGCTGTGCCAGGGAAAACTGGCTCTGGCATCCTGCTGGTGTTCTGTGCTGGTGCTGCTCCTGCTGTGCCAGGGAAAACTGGCTCTGGTATCCTGCTCTGTGCTGGTACTGCTCCTGCTGCTCCTGCCGTGCTGTGGGAACCCAGCTCTGGCATCCTGCTCTGTGCTGTGCTGGTGCTGCTCCTGCTGCTCACACTGAGTGCTGGGGAAATCCAGCTCTGGTGCTGTCCTGGTGATCTGCACTGTGCTGGTGTTCAGGCTGGTGCTCTGTGCCAGTGCTGCTCCCGCTGCTGCTGCTGTGCCACGGGAAACTGGCTCTGGCATCCTGCTCCATGCTGACGTTCCACTCTGCGCCGGAGCTCTGTGTGGCACCACCTGCCCTGCACTGCTTGTGCTTTGTGGTGTTGCTCTGGCTGCATCCCACCAAGATTTTATCCATGCTTGGATGCTGCACTGCAGGCTCGGGCTGCATTCCCAGCTCGGGCTACATCCCTGGCGACTGAGGCTGCATTCCCAGACCAGGCTGCATTCCCAGCTTGGGCTGCATTCCCACCTCATGCTGCTTTTCCAGCTGTGCCAATGTTCCAACCTGACAAATCAATAAAGCAGCTGATCCCGTCAGAGCACTCCACACCAAACCGCTCGTAATTCCTTACACTCCAGTGAAACCAAGAAGGTGGGAAGCAGCTTCCCAGAGTTCCACAGACTGGGCAGAGGAGGGATTCAGGGAACACCTCACAGCTGCTGATTGCCAAATCCCTCCAGAGCAGACCCACCCTGGGCCCAAGACATTCCAGCACATCCCAGCTCCTCCTCAGCCCTTCCTTAACACCCCCTGCCTGTAAATCCATGGATTTAACAGGATCTAACACATCTCCTCTGACCCTGGAATTCCCTGCCCTTGGTGAACTTTAGTGGCCCAAACTCCCAAAATCCTTTATAAAACTTGGGGGCTCTGTGAATTCCTTGAGGGTTTTCCTCAGTCTTGTGTATCTTCCATAGTGGGAATATGAGATCCTGGTGTTGGTTCTGCTCCCGAGGTGCTGGATGCGGCAGCGCCCATGTCCTGCTGGGGCTCCTTGTCCTAGAGGCAGAACCCACATCTGGGGAGGGACATCTGAGGGGGCCGTTCCAGAGCTGCACTTCCATCCCCTGGCACAGAAGCACAGAATCCCAGGCCAGGCTGTGTGGGAAGGGACGTCACAGACYCCCCAGTGCCATGGGCAGGGACACCTTCCACTAGCCCAGGTTGCTCCAAGCCTCATCCAACCTGGTCTTGGACACTTCCAGGGATGGGGCAGCCACAGCTTCTCTGGGCAACCTGTGCCAGGGCCTCCCCACCCTCACAGGGAAGGATTTATTCCCAAGATCCCATCTAACCCTGCTCTCTGTCAGCGGGAAGCCATTCCCCCTTGTCCTGTCCCTCCGTCCCTTTTCCAAAGTCCCTCTCCAGCCCTCACGGAGCACTTGGGAGTGAAGCCTCTCAAAAAGAACCAAGAGAAGGGAGAGACAGGGTGGGGACAGAGACACCGGGATGGGAACGGGGACACTTCATTTACTAGTAGACAGTTCTAATCAACCCTCCCGTCACACACCCAGCACCTCCCGGTGCCCACGGCCGGTACCGGCGGGCTGCAGATACTCTCCCCCCCGGCTGCGACCAAAGGCCACCACGTACCAGCCAGGCCCTTGGGTTTAGCACGTTTTATCCCATTTTAGCCGGGTTTATCCGGGTTTGGCGCATTTTAGCCGGTTTGAGGCCGTTTTATCCGGCGCCCATCCCGTTACAGCCCTGCCCACGGCACCAGCAGCTTTGGACCTTCCCGAGRCACCGGGCGCTGCCGGCTCAGCACCGACCCAGGGGCGCTGAGGGCCGCAGTAGCCGACTTGGGACCCTACTCCCCCTGGGATGATGATATGATTTCATGCTATGCCATGCCATGATCTTCAGCGGTGACCGCGTCAGGGCGACGCCATCTTGACAACCGCTCTGGTCACATGACACTTCCGAGCTCTCGCGATACTGTTTCTCGTGAGGGCCTCCCGTCGCCCGTTTCCCGCGCGCGCGCCGCGGAGTTCGCGCGAGACCCGCCCGCCGTAGACGGGGAGGACAAGATGGCGGCGACAACGACGATGGCGCTGGTGAGGGGGCGATGGGGTGGCGGGGCCGGCTCCTCGCGGGACCCCTCCTGGGGCTCCCGGGGCTCCTCCCAGCTCCCCGGGGCCCCTCTCGGGGCGGGATGGGGGGCTGGGGCCAGGGCGGCCGCCAACCGGTCCCGCCCAGGCCCGAGCCCGCTCTGGGCCCGCGAGTGAGGGGTGGCGGCCCTTAGGGGATGGCGGCGCTTCCCGTCGGTTCTCCTCCGGTTCTGGGCTCCCGCCCCGGCCTTGTTCCTGCGTGGAAGGTGTCCGTCCTCCCCCGCCCGGTCCTGAGCGCCGACCCCGCCGGTTCTTCTCAGCTCTCCCCCGTCCGGGAACGAGAATGGGTGACCCCGGGGTCTGCAGGGAACGGGAATGGATATCTTGGGATCTGCAGGGAACGGGATCGGGCATCACCCTCCGAGGGACCGCACATGTCACTGGTTTTGGGCTCGTGTTCCCGAAGCCGCCTGTTTAAATGCTTCTCTTTGGGTTGAGTTTCCCAAATTCACTTGTTTAAATACTCGTTTTTGGGCTCCTGTTTCTAGGAGCCTGGATTGAGTTGTATGGGAGTTTTTTCTGGGTTCTGGGACATTTTTAGAGCTTTCCCGGCTAGGCCGTTGGTGTGAGAAAGAAGCAGAACAGGATTTAAACGTGAATGGAGCAATGGAAGTGCTTCCCTGGGGCTGCTTGGCTGGTTCTTGGCTCGCTGGGAATTGTGTGAAATGGAAGTAGGGAGCCTCGCAGGTGCCAGGGCTCAGGGAAGGAGCCCGGGAATACTTGTGGGTGTCGTGTGCTCCCCTTGGGAATCTCAAGATCTCATGGAATACGGGGCTGGATCTGCAGTCACTGTGGCACAACAGGAATTTGTTGGTGGGTTTGTGTTTCCTGTTTCCCCATCATTGTTTTCATGGAAGATACGGGATTTTTCTGAGGAATAGCTCCAGTTCCAGAGCTGCTCAGCCTTGCGCCAAGGGGCTGCTGATGATCCTGGAAGGAATTGTGTATCCTGGGATTCCTTTAGTGAATTCATGGGTGTTGGTGCTCCCAATTGGGAGTAAATAAAATAATTCTCACTTTGTTTGCTGCCTCAGCTTTCCATAATCCATTGGATTAGGGGGTTTCCCAGGCTAATGCTGGGAAGGAGGGGGCAAGTCTTGCTCTGTGAGGTAACCTGTGATTCCGCAGGGGATGGGAAGTAAACACCTGGCCTCAGAGTTCCCCTTTATCGTGCGGGAACTGCACAGGGATCCCCAGGTGTAGGGGATTCCTGCAGACACATCTGCACAGGGATCGCCAGATGTAGGGGATCCCTGTGGACACACCTGCACAGGATAAGAGGACAAGAGGAAACAGCCTCAAGCTGTGCTAGGGGAGGTTCAGGTTGGACACCAGGAGAAATTCCTTCAAGGAAAGGGGGCTCAGGCACTGGACCTGCCCGGGGAGGTTTGGAGTCCCCATCTGTGGAGGTGTCTAAGGAAGGACTGAATGTGGCACTCAGTGCTCTGGGCTGGTGACAAGGTGGGGATCAGGCACAGGTTGGACTCGATGGTCTGGGAGGTTTTTTCCAACTTCAGTGATTCCATGATTATGGGAGCAATAGGAATCACACAAAGGTAGGCATGTGGCTGTCTTTCAGATCCAAAAATCAGCTCTGGTGTTTCTGGGGTACATTTTCCCAGGCTGGAGCAGGTGATGAAGTTCCCGGGAAGGCTGGGGAGGACCAGTGAAAGTCCATTCCACATTCCCTCCTTTGTTTTTACCCAAAGAATTTGTAAAACTACCCCTGTGATGTTTGCACCAGGTCATCCTTCCTGGGCTGTGGGACAGAGCAGGGCCCAGGGGATTGTGCATGGAATTCCCAGGGAATCTCTTCATTCCTTGGATGTACCTGTTAGTATTGGCAGTGGGATCACCTGTTGGAGCTGATCCAGCTGTTGGTGTCTTGCAGTCTGGAACGGTCGGTGGCACCACATCACTGCTGTGATAGCACTCCCACTTCAGTGTTCCCCTCATTTCTTGTTCCTGGCACCTTCCCACATCCCTGGGGTGTTTTTCTTTTGCTCTCTCTTGACTGACTCCTGGGCGTCTTTAGGCTCTGCACCCCTGGGAATGGGCATCGCGTGTCCCTGCTGGCCTCACGGGTGCCATTTGGGAGAATAAAACTTCTGCAGGGGGATTTCCGAGCATTCCCYGTCACCATCAGCCCTCATGCCCTCACATCAGCTCTTCTGCCAGTGCCTGACTTCTTTCTGCATTCACAGTTCCCGGCTGGGTTGGGTGGGTGGCCCTTCCCTGCAGGAATGTGTGGTGTCTGTTGGGGACTTCAGTGACAGCAGAGTTTTATCCACCACGGTTCCATTCCCTTGGGCTGTGCAGTTTGGGACTGGATGAGCTGTAAGACCCCTTCCCAGCCAAACCGTTCCTTGATTCTGTGTCACTGGCCGTGTCTGCAGTTGTGGGAGCCATTTGCTTGTGAGGTGCTGCAGAAATGGTCTGTTTTGGGAGATTTTGATCCTTGGGAGGTGGTGGAGAGCCTTTGGATGTGCCCCATGCTCTGGATTCTGCACGTGCCAGCAGTAACTGCAGGCACGGCTGTTACCAGTTGGGAAAGAGCATTCCATCGGGATGGGAAAGGAATTGCTGAAGAAATTGAGGAGTAGTAAAGGTCACCATGCCCAGAAGGGCTTCCGGAGTTCCAGCAGAATCCCCAAGAGCTTAGATGGTAAATAGGGACAAGCTCCTGAAATGTGGTTGTATCTGCTAGGAAGGGCCTTTCCCGGATACTCAGCTGTTGTGGAGGAATTTCTTTTTGGAAAGGGTGGTCAGGCATTGGAAGGGGCTGCCCAGGGAGGTTTAGAGTCCCCATCTCTGGAGGTGTCCAGGGAATGGCTGGACATGGCACTCAGAGCTCTGGTCTGGTGACAGGATGGGGATCAGTTACAGGTTGGACTAGATGATCTCGTGTTTTCCAACCTCTGTGGTCCTGGGATTCTGTGCTGCTCAGGCCATTGCCCCTGACACGTTCTCAGGTGATGCTGTTCCGGCCACTCTGCTGGAGGTGGTGTGAAAATACTCCAGTGAATTCCTGTTCCAGCCCTTGGAGAGGAGGTGGAGCGGGGATGGAGCTGAATGTCCTGGCTATGTGCTTCATCCTTCCTTTTTCCACCTTTGTCTCCTTGAATCTTCACATGGTTTGCTGCTTGTGGTTCCCAGTTAAATGGGATTCTGTGTTTCTGTCTGTGTGTTTATACTCCAGAGAAGTTCTCAGCCCTATATTGCCAGGAATATTCCTGTACTCTTGGAGTTCAAACCCCCTAAAAGGGCCCACCCATGCTCAGATGTCAGGATAGCAGCAGGAATCCAGTTCCCATTTATTTCTTTCCAAAGAAGCTCCTGCTCTCCAGCTTCCTCTGCTGGCTTCTCTCCAGCTTTCCTTGCTCCCTTGTGGGTGTTACAGGATGTGGGAATGAGGTTTGAGGGGAGGAGCCTGAGCACAAAGCCTCAGCTGCTCCTCACCAGGTGCTGTTGTCCGACCCCAGGGAACTGAGCTGTGCCGGTTCCTGGGAACGGGGTTATCCTGAGATGCCTGGAAGGAGGGCAGCAGCAGTCTGGGCTTTCTGAGCTTGGGGATGGAGGTTGGGATGGCTTTGCACAATGTGCTCCTCTCCAGGGAGCCCAGAGTGATGGGGTGATGATGTTCCTTGGGGAACGCTCCATGGTGAGGCATATGTGCTCAGAAATTCCAGTTGGAGCCGTGACAGTGGTCAGCAAAGATCACCCCTGGATCTGTGGGTTCTTCCCAGAGGAATGTGATGTGGCAGAGAGCCTGGAGCCAGCAGTGCCTGGATGCTCCTGGGCACTGCCGGCTCCCTTCAGCCTCAGCTTTGCCCTCCATGCTGGAGCTGGGATGTTTGGAGTAGTTTTCAGAAGCTGTGCCTGTTAAATGAGCCTGAACATGTAAATTATATTAAACTCAGCCGTGCAATGGGCTGGATTTGGAAGCATCACAGCAGATTGGGATCCATGGAGTGGCTTTTTTATTGTGAATAGTTATATGCAGCAGCCCTTCACTCTTGTTCTTCTCCTCCCACATCTCAGAGCTCCTAAATTGGAATAATTGAGTTTTTAAAGCTGGAGGAGACGGGAGCAGCAGTGGGAAAAGGGCTTGTGGGCTTTGAAATGGGCTGGGGAGAGCTCTGGGCCTGAGTGTCCAATGGCAGAGACGTGGGAGGGGACAGGGACAGCTGGTGAGAAACAGGCTTTCAGCCAGGTGGGAAAGGACAAGAAGGATTTTTAAAATTAGTTTATTGGATGTTCCACAATCAAAATAAATCTTGGAGATGAGGGAGCCTTCCTGTATCAACAGATCAGCATTTCTGGATTGTGTCTGTGGCCATGTGGAGGTGGCACCTGGAGACGTGGTCAGTCCTCGCCTTGGCAGTGCTGGAGACAATTAGACTTGGTGGGCTCTGAGAGCTTGTCCAACCTCAACAATTCCATTGTTCCACATTGCTTTGCTGGTCCTGTTTTCAGTTTGGGTGTGGCTTGTGCAGTCATGGCTTTGTGCACTGAAGTTTCCCAATTTGCAGCTCCAGCCACCTCTGTTCCCATGTCAGCTCTCTGTTGGTGCCCTGGTGTTCCCATCATCCTTGTGTTCCAGTCCAGCCGTGGACTTCTGAAGGGAACGGGGAAATAACTGCAGCTCTGGATACTGTCCATACACCTGGAGAACAGGATTTTGTGTTGGGAGGGTTTTCTGTCTGCTCCATGTTCACTGATCCTAGAAAATGCTCACAACCCACCATGAGGAAGTGGAGGCTGCACAAAACCAGGAGTCTCCTTCTTGCTATAAAATAAAGAGTCAGATGGTTGAGGACATATCCTAGAACCCCAGGATGGTTTGAGTGGGAAGGGAAGCTGTGGCTGCCCCATCCCTGGGTCAGGTTGGATGGGGCTTGGAGCAACCTGGGATAGTGGAAAGTGTCCCTGCCTATGGCAGAGTGTGGGAATGGGATGAGCTTTAAGGTCCCTCCAAACCATTCCATGATTCTGAGAATTGGGGAAGTTTCAAGAGAAGGTTTTAAAATGAGAACTTGAGAAAGCCGGGAGGGAGAGGTGGGAGGAGAGCTTTGATGGGGACAGTGGAGCTGTTGAGGGGATGGAAATGGTGTGAGCAAGAATTGGGTATTATCTGATGGTCTGTTAATGGAAAACATGGTTGGAGAACTCTTTAAGTGTCCAACACATCCCTTGGTTTGTACAATTGCTGGGATGGCTCTTCCCACAGGGAATGGTGGGATTATGAACTGGTTTTCCCAACTTACGGCCAGGTTTGGGAAGGGTTGTTAGCCAACTGTGATGTTCTGACATGAAGTGCTTTGGTTTTCTGGGAAGGAAGGGAGGGGTTGCTCCCGTGAGAACAGTTTTCCATGGGCATTTTCTGTTTCCTCAGGGTACAGAGTCCATTAAGATGGAAAATGGGCAAAGCACAGCAGCAAAGCTGGGGTTGCCCCCTCTCACCCCAGAGCAGCAGGAAGCTCTCCAGAAAGTGAGTAAAACTGGTGGGAATTTGCTCTTTGGAGGGTGGTGTTGTTTGAGGGTTTAATGAGCCTCTGTCACAGGTGGGGCCAAGGGGAACTCGCTACCACATCTCTGGGATTGTGGCTGTGCTGGGAAGTCCCATGGTCACATTTATGCCCAGGAATTACTTGTTTTGGCCTAGAGTTTATGGACACTTTTGGGAGCATGATGGCGAATTGCTGTTGGGGTGGGGAGAGTGGTTTTAATTTAAAAAATAAATAAATTTAGAATCAGAAGTAAATGGCATTTTAAATCAGGTGAGATTTCTGAGCTAGGGTGTGTGTGCCACAAAGTCACTGAGGACCAGCTGGTGCTTCACGAGGACTGGGACTGGGATCTGCTCCAGCTGGCCTGTCATTGTCCAGACCAGAACACACCCCAGAATATCTGTTTTCCCTTATGCTCTTCCCAGGCTGTGCAAAGAGCCCCAGTAGCAGCATTCCAGCCCATTCCCACTGGTACAATTCCATCCAATTCTGATATCTTGTTGTTGGTCCTGTCCCACATGGCCAGTCGGGAGGGACCACAGCCTCCTACCGGGATCATTCTGCTGGGATGAGCAATGCCTGGCATGCTGAGAGCAGAGCAGTGAGCAAAAGGGGAAGGAAAACACCACCAGGGAATGTGAGAGTTTGGGATAGGTGTCCTGTGCCTGGCAAGGCAGGGAGAGATCTGTCCTTCRGAGGCTCCATGTGGGGAAAGCTCTGTTTTGGGGAGGCTCCATGTGGATGTGCCCATGCTGTCACAGCTGCCTCTGTGTGTAGTGTTCAGCTCCCAGCCTTGTTCCCTCTGGCTTCTCCAGAGCTGACGGATGCAAACCCGCTTGTCCACTTTCAAGTTTTCGAAGCACATGCCTCAAATCCCTGGGTTAGATCCTCCCGTTCCCTGACAGCTCCCAAACACAGCCATGGAGAGCCTGTGCCCGAGGGCTGACTGTGTGTATTTGCCTGGGAACATGCACAGGTGTGGGGATGAGGTTTGCCTTGGCATGGAGCCTCCGTGCTGGCACTGCTGGAATCTTCGGCTTTGCTGGATTTGGAGAGGACTGAAAGAAACCCCAAAAGAGCCTCGTGTGTTCAGACAGAGCCAGAGGGGAACTGGGATGTTCAGGGAGCAGAGCTGGGGCAGAGCTGGGACATTTAGGAAGCAGAGCCAGGGAAGAGCTGGGGTATTTTGGGAGCAACTCCAGAGCAAGCTGGGTATGCTGAGAGGGGAGGAAGAGGAGGCCCTTCCCTCCTGTAGCACCTCTATGCAGCGCTCTCTGAGAGGAGAGGACTGAAGGAGGCCGTGCCCTGCCCTGGGCCCTGCAGGTAAGGGGCTGTGGTGGGATTCAAGGGCGGAAGAGGGGAATGCCAAGCTCCCGGTGCATGCTGCTTCCCTGTGCTGCCCCTCCTGGCATCCTGCTGTGTCCCAGGGCCCCGAGGTGTTGGGGAGCTGTGGGCACTGCCGTGGTGCTTAGGGCTGGAGCGCCGGAAGATTCTGGGAGCTGTGGTGTCGTTCCCTGCCCTGCCGTGGTATCCTGCCCCTATAGCGCCTGTTTTCCTTCCAGGCCAAGAAGTACGCGATGGAGCAGAGCATCAAGAGTGTGCTGGTGAAACAAACCATCGCCCACCAGCAGCAGCAGCTCACCAACCTCCAGGTGAGACCCCCCCTGAGCCGCTCTGTCTGCCTCGTGCTCCCCCCGACACGGTGGAGTTCTCAGGGCCCTCGGAACCAGAGCACAGCCCCGAGCCTGCAGCTCACCCAGGCACCCCGACTGACCTCACAAATCACCCCCAAATCTCGCTCATTCCGAGAGGAAATGGTTAAGAATGCCTCTCCTGTTGGACGGCCCTTCTTGAGATACAAGAAGCCAAAGACTTTGCTGTGGATTTCGCTTCCGACTTATGTTTAAGATGGTGAAGGCAGGAGGGATCCTGGGAACAGTGTCCTGTCACCATCTCCTCTGCCTCAGGGAGGGTCCCTGTGTCCCCGTGTCCCAGTGCTGCCCCGTTTCCCTCCCCTGCACCCAGGTGCTCACAATTTCGGAGAAGATCTGTTGGCTGTTCCTGCTCGTGCTGGAATGCCGGTACTGGGAGAACCCTTAACTGGGGCTTAACCTCCCCTCCTTCAGAGGTTTCTGGAACACATCTCACTGCCTTTACTCAAAGTCAGAAAGCCCAAAACAAGGGCTTTGACTCAGGAATCCCTGTGGATGTGCTTGCCCCGCCTGGCAGCTGAGGCCGTTTGGGGCTGTGCCTGGTTCTGAGGGTCTGCTGTAGTTGAGGGGCTCCTTTTAAATGCTGGGGGTGAATCAACGACAGTGGTTGCAGAGGTTACTATTGCCTTGAGTCCCCCCTGGGATCCCACCCTGCTTCCTGAGGCAGCGGCAGCAGCACAACCCCACCCTGGCCTGGTGGGACCGGACTCGGCAGGGTCCCAGCGCCGGACAGTCCTGGGGACCAGGCAGTGAGGGCCGAGGAAGGAGAGGCCTCTCCGCAGGTGCCCCTGTGCCGCCGCTCTGCTTGAGTTTGTACAAACAGCCGTAGTATGCTCAGCTCCAACAGACTGAACTCTGTCTTTACTGTCTTTCAGATGGCAGCAGTGACAATGGGCTTTGGAGATCCTCTCTCACCTTTACAATCGGTCAATAGACATATTCACTTCTTCTGGGGCACTTGTCTTAGTCAGGGCCTAGCGTGGGGACGTTCGTAGTGGTGCCAATGCTCTTGTCCGCGCCCAGCACAGCCCTCCCACATCCCCACCTGTACTGGACACGCCCAGGAGCAGAGCGAGGTGTCACTGCCCCGAGAAGACCCCAGGCTGTGCAGTCTGCGGGGACACTGCCACTCGGGGGCAAAGACAGCTTTAGATTTCCACCAGTTGTGAACACACCCGTGAAATTGTGGGAGCTGCATTTCTAGGGATGCTACAGTTCTGAGGTCCCGACCTAAAACTAACGGCCAAGGTAACTCACCAAGGGGCGATTTCTTGTGGAACGACCTCCCAGCACCCAGAGCCGGCCGGTGCTGGGGAGGGCCGGGGCGCCGGAGGTTGGCAGAACGTGGTGTAGCCCAGGCTCAGACTCTCTTTACTGTGCATGGTCCAGACCAGGGGAATATGGCACGTTCCAAGTGCAGCAAAAGCAGGATGGAAGGGACAGAACCGCAGGACTGATGAGAGAATCTGTGTGAGCCTTTGTGCSCGTTTTAATCAGAGGCCACAAAGAGCTGAATGACTTGGGATGATCCGTCCCCTTCTTTTTCCTAGACATGCTGGACAGAGTGTCCTATGACTCCTCTCCGCATCTAAAGGTTCATTTGTAAATTCATTTGGACATTTGTAAATACCTTTCCATCTTGCTGGAATATGAGATTTGTGCCTGGTGTAAAATGGAGCTGGAGGCTTGAACTCCAAGAAAAAGGCACTGAAGTGAAATCCCCGCTCTCCCTCCTTTGGCGATGGGTGGTGTGTCAGTGGGGAGCCAGAATGGATGTTCTGGGACGGGGGTAAGTTTGGAATGGGGTGGAGCAGCCATCTCGGGGTGGATTTGGCAGAGCTGGTGTTGGAGCCCTCGTGCCCAGGAACTTCCCCCATCCCTGGAGCTGCTGCCTGACAGTGGAACTCCAGCAATTTGGCCTAAGTAGTTTTTGGCTCATTCTTCCTAGCTGGGCACAGCTGAGGTGGTGGCACAGGAAAGGTTTAATAGCTCATGACTCCCAGGGCACTGGGCTGTGTTCCTTTTTCCTCAGCTATTCCTCCTTTGGGAGTCACAGGCGGACACAGCCCAGGAGCAGGAGCCTAGTACAGTCAGAATACCCCATTCTTGGCAGATGCTTCACCTTAGAGCCCATTGGGTATGCACAAAGTGCAAACAACCCCCCTGTCCAGCACTTCTCCTGATGCCAAGGCTCCTTAGTTCCTCTGTGGAGGCAGCACGGCCTGAGCTCCCTGTTGTGGGTCTCAGGGCTTGAGTTTAAGCTTCCCATGGGCTCAGTCCTCCCTCCACGTGTCACAGCACAAGATTCCCATGTCCCTTCACCATCCCCTGGTGTCATTGTGTCGTGATTGATGCTCACGGTGAGGGTTGTGCATCACCTGCTTTGGTTAAAGGAGCACCCCAAGGTGGGTTTTTGGCCTGTCGTTAAAATAACCTCCCAAATCCCTTTAGAGCAGCATTGCACAGCTACAGGTGGGGCTGCTGCCTGGCTGAGGCTGCAGGTGCTTTAAATTCCGTGTTATAGGAGGAGAAAGAGGCACAGGGGCCAGTGAAGTCGGCCTGGGGGGCTGATGAGAGCAGTGAGGTGTACAGGCAGGAGGCCTTGACACCAGCCTGTGTTGAGCTGAGGTGCCCAGGGCACATCTCCCACCTGGATGCTCCTGTTGGTGACCCACAGACACTCAGAGTCAGCATAGCCCACCTCAGCTCTGCCTTCTGCAGGTCCAAAAATCCCAGGGTCATTGAGGCTTGAAAGGACCTCCAAGGTCATTGAGTCTAACCTGTGCCYGATCCCCACCTTGTCACCAGCTCAGAGCACTGAGTGCCACATCCGGGTGTTTCCTGGACACCTCCAGGGATGGGGACTCCAAACTTCCCTGGGCAGCCCCTTCCAGTGCCTGACCACCCTTTCCAGGAAGAAAATGTTTGGAAATCCTGAGTCCTCACTCTCCCACCTGTTCTTTAGGGTCCTGTGGCAAGGCAAGGTGGGGATTTCCTCCTGCAGAGGCTCCTCAGGAGAGGCACTTCCCTGGGACACCCAGGGTGACACTGGTGGTGGCTCTGAGCCCCTAAACAGACGCACTGCAGACTGAGGGGCTTTCCTGCACCAAAGCTGGGAATGTGCTGGAGAACCGGGGACACCATGCAGCCTCTGTCCTGCGTGTGCACGTGCCATAGTCCTGCTGGTCACAGCCTGCAGAGTAAAGAGAGCCACAGCCCAGCCGTGCCAGGAAATGCTTAAGCCAGGCAAGGGACAAGCTGGATGTCACCTCAGGAGCAGCAGCTGGGGCTGGATGTCACCACAGGAGCAGCAGCAGTTGGGGTTTAATGTCACCGCAGGGGCAGAGTGTGGGGTGAGAGCCATCCCTGTTTGCAGTGTCCTGTATGGAACAGCAGGAGTTGAACCCTCCCAGGTTGTTTCATCCTGTGCCCAGACTGGAGCCGTAGGGCGCAGAAGTCCCTCGAGAACAGGCTGTGTCCGTGGTGCTGTGCCTGTCACAAATGAGCTATCCCTCCCTTTGGGCTGCAGCATCCCCAGACATGGCAGAGCTCCTGTGCTTATTAGGGCACCCCAAAAATCAGCATCGAGAAGGCCCCAAGTGCAGCCCTTCTGCCCCGGGGGTCCCCAGGCATGGCAGAGTTCCCGTGCTTGTTAGAGCACCCCAAAAATTGTCCTTCTGAAGGCCTTAAGTGCAGCCCCTCTGTCCTGGGGATCCCCAGACATGTCAGAGCTCCTGTGCTCTTCACAGGACCCCAAAAATCAGCCTCTCCTGAAGGTCCTGGTTGTAGCCCCTCTGCCCTGGGGATGCTGGGGAAGGAAAGGGGTGCTCAGAGCTCCCTGCTGTGGTGCTGGGCAGGGCCAAAGGCATCACCTGCTGCTGCACGTCCTCTGCACCAGCCCCTTCCTGTGTCCCACCTGTCCCGGAGCCACCCCCTCGCACGCAGGCAGTGACTCCTCCGAAGCCCTGTGGTGTGGCCACGTCCCCAGGGCCATGTCCCCAAGGCCAGGTCCCTCAGCAGCAGCAGCAGCTCTAGAGCTGCTCTGGGGGTGACAGACATGAAGGATACACAGTCCTTTAGGGATCCCTCCTATAAGGAATGGCTGGATGTGTCTTGCAAACAGGTTTCCAGGCAGACTTAGGAGCTGGTAGCAGACACCCTCTGCGCAGCACTCCTGTGTTGGGCTGCAGCAGTGTAGCCAGTGCCGCCAGGCAGGGATGAGTACTGGCACCACACGCTTCCCAGGAGTCCCACTGGGCCACGGGAGTGTTTGGCTTTGCTGTTGAGCTGTGGAAGTGGTGCCCAGTACTGGATCTCGGACTGCCGGGGCGGGGGGAGGCTCTGGTGCCAGAGGGAGTGGGGAGGAGGTTCCCAATTCCAGACCCTTTGCTGCCGGGGAGGACGGGGCGGGGGTGGGAGTGCCGATGGATCTCTGCTGTCGGGGTGGGGGGAGCGGGAGGGATTCTCCCAGTGCCCAGAGCTGAGCCCTTTGCTGCCTGGAGGGGGAAGCTGCCCTAGAGTGAAGGGATTCCCTCCTCCTGCAGGCGTGGCTGGAGACGAGATCAGGCTGGGGGAGACCCAGCCAGAGAGGCTGGAATATGTCTGCCCCAGGATGAGCCAGACTTTATCCGGGAGTGAGCCCGACGGATCCGCTCCAGCGCCCTGTGCAGCGAGCAGGGAAATCCTTCTGATCCAGGCTGTGCCGGAGCTGCCGCCGGGGGTGGCTCCCGGGAGGGAAGCAGGAGGGGGAGGAGGCCCCGGTGGCCATGGCCAGCCTGGCCCTGACCGGCCAGTCCTTGTCTCGCTACAGATGGCGGCTCAGAGGCAGCGGGCGCTCGCCATCATGTGCCGGGTCTACGTGGGCTCCATCTACTATGAGCTGGGCGAGGACACCATCCGCCAGGCCTTCGCCCCCTTCGGGCCCATCAAGAGCATCGACATGTCCTGGGACTCCGTCACCATGAAGCACAAGGTGGGATGGGGCTTCCAGGCTGGTGGGAGATTCCCTGCCCATGGCACRGGGTGGAACTGGAGGAGCTTTGAGGTCCTGGTCCCACCCAAACCGTTGTAGGATTGTCTGGATCTGGCAAAGAGCAGGTGAACTGTCCTGGGAAGGGGTGGAGTTCCTTGGTGGCAGTGAGAGCTGGTGCTGCTGCCCCAGTGATGAGGTGTTTTGGGGTTTTCTGCAAGGACGTTCCTTTTAGCCATGTGTCCTAAACACAAAATATCCAGCTTTGCAGAACTTCGGCTGAGATACTGGGAAGGAATTCTTCCTGTGAGGGTGGTGAGGCCCTGGCACAGGTTGCCCAGAGAAGCTGTGGCTGCCCCATTCCCAGAAGTGTTCCAGACTGGGTCGGATGGGGCTTGGAGCAACCTGGCATAAGGAAAGGGGTCCCTGCCCATGGTAAGGGGTGGAACTGGATGGGCTCTGAAGTCCCTCCAACCCAAACCTTTCCATGATTCTATGATTCCTGGCCCTCAAGGAGCATCCTGCTCTCTCCAAGGCTTTCCAGATGCAGCTAGGAGAGGAAGGTGCCTCTATCCTTGCAAAGAACAGGCTCTTTTTAGCGCTGCAGGTGAATGTTTGCAGCTCCCTGATCTGCTTAGGGCAGGATTCTGTGGTGGGAGCCAGGGGTATGTGGGGTGCATGGAATCATGGAATCACTGAGGTTGGAAAAGAGCTCCCAGACCATCAAGTCCAGCCTGTGACTGATCCCTGCCTTGTCACCCAGCCCAGAGCACTGAGTGCCACGTCCAGTCATTCCTTGGATACCTCTAGGGATGGGGACTCCACACCTCCCTGGGCAGCCCCTTCCAATGCCTGACCACCCTTTCCATGAAGAAATTGCTCCTGATGGCCAAACTGCAGTTCTCTTGGAAGTGCTGACTAGGCAGCAGTCCTGAGTGAGGTGGGATTTTGCTGTGAGACCTCAGGAGTCCAAGAGGCTCCAGAATCGGGTGCCCTTGGTGGAACCTCTGCAGGCTGTTTTCTGCTGCGATAAAAAGCTTCTCTAAGGAATCTTCTTGGGCCACAAGCAGGAATCAGTGTGGTGGGAATCAATTCCACCTGTAGGGATCGGGTCTTGTGTGGAAGCCTTGGCACAGCTGGACTGATTGAGAGGCGTCTCCTCCCATCCCAGGGCTTTGCCTTTGTGGAGTACGAGGTTCCCGAAGCTGCCCAGCTGGCCCTGGAGCAGATGAATTCTGTCATGCTGGGGGGAAGGAACATCAAGGTGAGTAACAGGCCTGATCTGACAATTCCTGCTTCTCTTCTCCTGGGAATAACAGTTTCATGCCTGGAAATGCTCCCCACAGCACTGTGATGGGGAAGGAACCTAAAGACTGTTCGCTGATGGACCTTGATGTCCAGCATGGAGCACACGGTGGCTCCAGGTCCCTCCTCTCCAGGGAGAAACCCCTGGCCTGCAAGTCCCACCTGAGACTGGCTCCAGGGACTTGGCTCAGGTTTTCCCACCCCCACATGGAATTCTCTTGAGGACAAAGCACAGGTGATTTTTTATATCTTATGTGGTGTAGCTAACACACCCTCTGGTCCCAAGGCCCAGGGGGTGTAGGTAGCCCCTGAAAGAAGGGGGTAGGAGCACTGTGATTTGCTTTCAGAGTCCTTCTCAGTCTCTGGAAGTTGATGTTTGGCAGGTCAGGGGAGGTAAAGGGGAGAGGTACAGGAGGGAGCAGAGCTTGTCCTGTTCTCCATACTCCTGGGATCCTGCTAGTGCAGGTTGTTCCTGGAGGTGTTCCCGCTGCTGAGTGGCCCTCTGAGGTGTCCCGTGGTTTGCACAGGCAGGGAGGGGCCAAGTGCTGTCCTGTTCCATGGACTGTCAATGTCACAGAAAAATGGAATTATTAACATTGGAAAAGCCTTCCCAGGTCATCGAGTTCAGCCTGTGCCCCATCCCCCCCTTGTCACCAGCCCAGAGCACTGAGTGCCACATCCAGGCGCTCCTTGGACACCTCCAGGGATGGAGACTCCACCACCTCCCTGGGCAGCCCCTTCAATCAATGCCTGACCACCCTTTCCATGAAGAAATTGCTCCTGATGTCCAACCTGAACCTCCCTTGGCACAGCTTGAGGCCATTTCCTCTCATCCTGTCCCTTGTTCCCTGGGAGCAGAGCCCAACCCCCCCCAGCTGCCCCCTCCTGTCAGGGAGTTGTGGAGAGCCAGAAGGTCCCTCCTGGGCCTCCTTTTCTCCAAGCTGAGCCCCTCCAGCTCCCTCAGCCACTCCTGGTGCTCCAGACCATTCCCAACTCCATTCCCGTCGCTGTCCCTGCAGGTAGGGAGGCCCAGCAACATTGGGCAGGCCCAGCCCATCATTGACCAGCTGGCGGAGGAAGCCCGGGCCTTCAACCGCATCTACGTGGCCTCTGTGCACCAGGACCTGTCTGACGACGACATCAAGAGCGTGTTCGAGGCCTTTGGGAAGATCAAATCCTGCACCTTGGCCAGGGACCCCACAACGGGGAAGCACAAAGGCTACGGCTTCATTGGTACAGCTGGGTGGGGCTGGGTGGGGCAGAGATGGGAGCATTCTGCACTCCTGTGGGTGGCTTTGGGGTTGGAGGAATCATCATTAAGTGACAGGATTGGAATAAATTTGGAGCAGGTCTGGGCTGGATTTAGAAATATAGTTTATAGCAGCTGTGAGGGTGTTGAGGCACTGGCATGGGGTGCCCAGAGAAGCTATGGTGCCCCATTCCTGGAAGTGTCCAAGGCCAGGTTGGAGGGGGCTTGAAACAGATTGGGCTAGTGGAAGGTGTCCCTGCCCATGGCAGGGAGTGCGACTGGATGGGATTTAAGGTCGCTTCCCACCCAGACCGTTCTGTAATTCCACGATTGAACAACAAAAGGCTCATTTGTGAATGATCTCTTCCTGCAGAGTATGAGAAGGCCCAGTCCTCCCAGGACGCCGTCTCCTCCATGAACCTCTTCGACCTGGGGGGTCAGTACCTTCGGGTGGGCAAGGCCGTGACGCCCCCGATGCCACTCCTGACTCCAGCCACACCCGGAGGGCTCCCGCCTGCAGCCGCTGTCGCTGCCGCCGCCGCCACCGCCAAAATCACGGCTCAGGTGAGACGCAGGGACAGCTCTGAGCATGGCACAGGCACAGCTCAGACCACAGCTCAGACCACAGCTCAGGTGAGGCACAGCTCAGGTGGGACATAGGCACAGTTCAGATCACAGCCCAGGTGAGGCACAGGCACAGTTCAGAGCACAGCACAGGTTGCCCACAGAAGCTGTGGCTGCCCCATCCCTGGAAGTGTCCAAGGCCAGGTTGGACAGGGCTTGGAACAGTCTGGTATAGGGAAAGGTGTCGTGCACCTGGCAGGGGGTGGAACTGGATGGGCTCTAAGGCCCCTTTCAACACAAAGCATTCCAGGATGCCATGATTCCAGATCATACTCTGTCCCAGGATTTCATACATGGAAGCTTGTTCCTGGCACTTGGGGGATCTGATACACCAGATTCTGGAATGATCTGGCACAGCTGATGAGAACTTTATTTCGAGAACTGGTGGGGAATGTTGGAGAGAATTCCTAGTCTAGAAATCAAACTAGCAATGAGGGAAATGGTTGCAGGAGAGGCTGAAAGAAAGCAGGGAAGGACATGGAAGGGCAGAGGGATGCGGACAGGAGCAGTTGTGTGATCAGCACTCTGTGGTTGAAGGTCCCCCTGTAGCAAGGTGGGAAGAGGCCTGGAATGGCTTTAGGCTGTTGGGAAACAGGGAAAAGCGGTGATGGAGCAGGTTGGATATTGATACAGAACTCGAGTTCTCTGATTTAGTTTTCTTCATGTACCAGGAGCTCCTGTCTGACACCAGTGCGCATAAACCCCTGTGGTTGTGCCCCCATCCCTGCCTTGGGCAGCAGGATCCCCCCATGGCACTGTTAGCCCATGGAGGAAACAAATTCCAGCACTCTTGGGTTCTGGGATTCTCTCAGGCAGGAATTGCTGGTCAGTGCAGCTGCTGGTGCTGCTGCAGCTGGGCTGAGGCTTTTTGGGAATGGCTTTTTGGGGAATGTTTCTCTGAATCAAAGGTGGAGGCAGGAGTGGGAGGAGCTGCCACTCACATGGAACTCGCAGTTCCCCAGGAAAGGTTCCACAGATCTGTGAACCTCTGCAGTCAAGGGAGGGAGGAAGGAAGTTGAGACACAGCTGGAATTACTTGGATCAAAATCACTTTGGGAAAGAGCTATGGCCGCTTCTTAAGTGAGGTGGTAGAGATGTGATACAGACATGGATAAATCCTGGCAAGAAACTGCAGCATCTGTTCCTGGGAGGAGAGTGGCACTAAAGAGAGAGAGGAGCAAAGGTCATCCCTGTCTGCCAGAGGCAGGAAAAGTCAGACTTGCAAGGAACTGAAGGAATCAAAGGTATTGGGAGAAGTTTTTCAGCCATTTCAGTGAGAAGTGGGGGCAGTTGGTGACCAGTGTAGGCAGAAGTTCAGCGGTTTTGTTCCAGCACCTTCCCATTCCCCTTCATTATGAGCTTCATCTCCAGTGGAAATAGGAATGGCCTTGTGGGCGCTGGGGGAAGAGCCCTGATGGGATGGGTTGGATCCCAGAGCTTGGGTATTTATGTAGAGGAGAGCTGGGATATCACAGCAGCTTGGAGTAACAGATCCATGGACATGTGGGAGTGGAAGGACAAAACCTTGGGATCTTTTGCTCTGCCACTTCAGGAATTACAGGAGCCCTGAGAATACAAAGAAGAGAAGGATGTGAACAATTAAATCAGGAGTACAGTGGGCTGGAAAGCAACAACAAATGAAAATACTGGGATCCTGGGGTGTGTTTAGGCATGTTATTTCCAGTACTTTCATAGAAGTATTTATTGTTCAACTGGGTGTTCATCCCAAATGTTGTTGGAATTCTGGGCATCTGGAGTCAGGGCATTTATTGGGATTTGAGTTCAAGGAGAAGGTTTTTCTTCCAAGGTGCTTCAGAGTTTCGGTTTCCCTGGTGAGCTGGATGACACCTTTGCCTTCCCCAGCAGCACTGGGAGCTCCTGGGAATCAGAGTATCCGGTATTTCCTAGGTGTGGGACAGCTGGGCCTGGCTGGATGCTCTGCAGGGAGAGTCCCTGGATCAGGGTTAACTCACGGTTTTCCGTGTGTCCCGCAGGAAGCCGTGGCAGGAGCTGCAGTGCTGGGCACGCTGGCAACCCCGGGGCTCGTGTCCCCTGCCCTTACCCTGGCACAGCCCCTTGGGGCTCTGCCCCAGGCCGTGATGGCAGCACAGGCCCCCGGCGTCATCACAGGTGAGTCCTCTTCCTGCTGGCTCCTGTGTCTCCTTCTGACACCTGTGTCTCTTTCCTTCTGGCACCCGTGTGTGTCTGCTTCCTCCTGGCACCTGTGTCCCCTTCCATCATCTCTGTGTCCCCTTCTGTCACCTGTGTCCCTTTCCTTCTGGCATCTCTGTGTGTCCCCTTTCTGCTGGCACTTCTATGTATCCTCTTCTGTCACCCGTTTGTGTCCCCTCCAGGCACCCATGTCCCTTCCTGCTGGCACCTGTGTGTGCTCTTGCCACCTGTGTGTGTCCCCCTCCTCCTGGCACTTGTGTGTGCCCTTCCTCCCGTCACCTGTGTCTTCTTTCCCTTGTCACCTTTGTGCTCTTCTTCCTGTCTCCTGTGTGTCCCCTTCTCCTGTCACCCATGCGTGCTCTTCCATTGGCACCCATATCCCTTTTCCACAGGTGGGACTCTGTACCTGGGGTCCACTTGGAGCTGGAATCCTGCTCCTGGCCCTGCCTGGGCAAGACCTGGGATGTTTTGTGGATTAATTTTGATGCCCAGTAGATAGGACAGGCCGCGGATTCCCAGCAGGAAYGCCTGGCACTGGTGGAAAAGCTGGATAATTGGCACTGGCTCCCCTCTGGGCAGGTGTGGGATGTGGGAATCGGGTGCTCAGGTCCCCTGTGCCCCCTGGTCATCCTTGGCACAGCGAAGATTCTGGGATCTGACATCCTCTGTCAGTGCTGTGTGTGCCCAGGTGTCACTGACCAGTGCCTGGGTGTCAGTGACAATGGCCCAGGTATCACTAACCATGGCCGAGGTATCACTTACTGTTGTCCAGGTGTCACTGACCATTGTCCAGGTATCACTGACCATGGCCCAGATGTCACTGAATGTTTCGTAGGTGTCACCCGTGCCCAAGTGTCACTGACCTTCACCCAGGTGTTACTGACCATTCTCCTGTCTGTGTGCTCTCCCAGGTGTGACCCCTGCCCGGCCACCCATCCCAGTGACCATCCCGCAGGTGGGGGTTGTGAACCCCATCCTGGCGAGCCCCCCGGCCCTGGGTCTGGTGGAGGTGAAGAAGGAGAAGGAAGAGGAGGAGGTGTTCCAGGAGTCGGAGCGGCCGGAGATGCTGAGCGAGCAGGAGCACATGAGCATCTCTGGGAGCAGTGCCCGGCACATGGTCATGCAAAAGCTGCTCCGCAAGCAGGAGGTGAGTCCAGGCAGGTGACAACTGCCACCTTTGCCCCAGGTTTGGCTCTGCAGGTTGGGGGGGCTCAGGAACACCTGGTAATGAGCCTTGCTCGTTGGGATTAATTTACACGGGCCTGGAGTGCCAGGACAAGGAATGGCTTCCCACTGCCAGAGGGCAGGGTTAGATGGGATCTTGGGAAGAAATTCTTCCCGGTGAGGGTGGTGAAGCGCTGGCCCGGGTTGCCCAGAGAAGCTGTGGCTGCCCCGTCCCTGGAAGTGTCCAAGGTTGAATGGGGCTTGGAGCACCTGAGCTAGTGGAAGGTGTCCCTGCCTATGGAAGGGGAGTGGAACTGGATAGGCTTTTAGTCCCTTCATCCCAAACCATCCTGGGATTCCATGATCTTCCCTGAGTCCCTTGGAGGGGTAGAGCAGGTTCTGGGGAGGGGTCTCTGACTGAACTCTGTCGCTAGTGTCACTAAATCAAACCCTGGTTGCCTTTGGGCTGTAGCTGAAGGGGTGGGACTGGCACAGGTCAGGCCAATCTATCCCAAATACCGAGTCCACCTTTTCCCCACAACATTCCATGGTGGGGTGAGCCCTGTCCAGAATCCTGGAAGAGCTCCCAGTCTGGGTGACGAGGTGGGGATCAGTCACAGGTTGGACTTGATGGTCTTGGAGGTCTTTTCCCACCTTACTGATTTTGTGAAACCCTGAGGTGTTGATCAAACAGAATTTTATGGAAATTGCAATGAGGAAGAGGACAAGAATGAGAGATAGAAAAAGAGCAGTAAACAGAACACTGGATTCATGGATTTTTGAGGGGACTCAGTCATGGAAGGAGGGGTGCGTGACCCACCTGTGTGTACTGTCAGGAGCACGCAGAACACCTGGATAATCCTTCGGCTTTACTGGAAGGGAGTGGAAAGGTGTGAAAACAAAGAGAATGTGATGATGGTGTTGAGGAAAAGCCAAAAATACCTGGATAGCAGCAGCACAGGGAAAATGAGAGCGGTGCCTAAGGCTCCTTGTGCTTCCAGGGTGTGTCCCAGGAAAGCCCAGGGGATGGCACACAGCATTCCTAACGCAGGGGAATTCCTGATCCAGGGGCCAGCCCCTTGCAGCCAGCAGCAAACAGACCTGGAAACAGTAATTGTGCCTAAGAACTGGGCCATCAGTCCCATGGAATGTGCCTAGAATGGCCAGGCCTGGGATCAGGGTGCTTGGGTACGTCCTCTCCATGTCTCCAGGCATTAATTCCCTCATCCCTTCCCTCACAGTCTACGGTAATGGTGCTGCGGAACATGGTGGATCCCAAGGACATCGATGACGACCTGGAGGGAGAAGTGACGGAAGAGTGCGGGAAGTTTGGGGCAGTGAACAGGGTCATCATCTACCAGGAGAAGCAGGGCGAGGAGGAGGATGCCGAGATCATTGTCAAGATCTTCGTGGAATTCTCCATGGCCTCAGAGACTCACAAGGCCATCCAGGCGCTCAACGGGCGCTGGTTCGCCGGCAGGAAGGTGGTGGCCGAGGTCTACGACCAGGAGAGGTTCGACAACAGCGACCTCTCGGCATGAACTGCGTCCTGGGGCTGGGCTTGGGTCTGGGGAATCGGCCGACTCTGATCCTAGGGCTTGGCTGAGCTTGGATCCAGGGAACTGGTCCAGCTCTCATCCCAGGGTGTGGCTCCAGGGAACCGGCCCAACTCTGGTCCCAGGGCTTGGCTGAGCTTGGATCTGGGGAATCGGCCCAACTCTGATCCCAGGGCTTGGCTGAGCTTGGATCCAGGGAATTGGCCCAACTCTAGTCCCAGTGCTCGGCCAAACTCCAGTCCAGGGAATCAGCCCAACTGTGTTCCAAGGAATTGGCCAAGCTCTACTCTGGGGACTGGCCCTGCCCCTTCTGCCTCCCGGGATTTTTGTAGCTGTGTGTAAAGGACATTCCAGGACATTCCAGGGCGGGCACAGAGATCTGGTGTCYGGGGAGTTGGGATAAAAACACAAAGAAAGTCGGTGTCACCTGTGTGTGTGTGTGACAGGGCTGGCACTGGATTGGCACCTCCTTGGCCCACTTGGGCATCTTCTCAGCCCAGTCTGGCACCTTCTCAGCCCAGTCTTGCTCTGGCCTGGCACTGCTCTGGCATCTCCACAGCCCAGTTTGGCACTGCACTGGCACCCTGAGGAGCGGTGCTGGGCCTAAAGAGGTGCTGGGGATGCCCCTGCCCAACCCTGAGCTCCCTTCAGCCACACTCGGGTCAGGACCCTGTGGCACCTTTGGGGCAGGAGCAGCCATTGCCCTCCAGGATGGGCCCCAAGGGGTTGGGATGGAACTGGGGTGGGAACTCAGGGTGGGGGGTTTCACCCCTGGGGGCTCCTGTCCTGACAGAGGGAGGGCCTGGAGGTGCTGGGAAGGAACCCTGATCCAGAGGAACTGTGAGCTGAGCCTGGGCTTAGGAGTTCCATGGAACTGGGACCCATCAGGAGCCTGGAGGAAATGATCCTTCTGGTTTAGAAATCCAAATCTGGGCTGAATGATCTCAAAGGAACTGCAGCAGGGAATTCCGAGCTGAGACTCCCTCTGGGGATTGCTTCTAAGCTTGGGGATGTCCTTTAGCAGAGCCTGGGAAACTCACCCAGGGCCAGAATTGCTCAATGTGGAGCAGAGCTGGGATGCTCAGTCGTGGCAGCTGGGATGTCGGGGTGCCGGGGTGTCATGGTGCTGTGTTTATAGCAGCTGGGATGCAGGGCTGCTGGGATGCTGTGTCTATGGCAGATGGGATGTTGGGATTTTGGGATGCTGTGTCTGTGGCAGATGGCATGTTGGGATACCGGGATTTTGGGATGCTGGGATGCTGTGTCTGTGGCAGCTGGGATGTTGGGATGTGGGGATTTTGGGATGGTGGGATTTTGGGATGCTGGGATGCTNGTGGCAGCTGGGATGTTGGGATGTGGGGATTTTGGGATGGTGGGATTTTGGGATGCTGGGATGCTGTGTCTGTGGCAGCTGGGATGTTGGGATGTAGGGATTTCGGGATGCTGGGATTTTGGGATGCTGTGTCTGTGGCAGCTGGGATGTTGGGATTTTGGGATGCTGTGGCTATGGCAGGTGGGATGTTGGGATGCAGGGATTTTGGGATGCTGGGACGCCATGTCTATGGCAGCTGGAGTTTCGGGATGCCAGGATGCCGTGTCTTTGGCAGCTGGGATGTTTGGATGCTGGGATGTTGGGATTTTGGGATGCTGCGAGTATGGCAGCTGTGGTGCCGTCTTTGGCAGCCCTGAGCTTTTGGGGGCAGCTGCACAAACCATTGAGCAGCTCTGTCTGGGGGCACCTGTCAAAGGAGGCTCTGGGAAACATCCCAAAATGCTTGAGTAAGCATGGGAGCTTTTTCCTTGAGTGCTGGAGCTCGGGGACTGGGCCTGGCCAGGGCTGGGCTGGGTGGGGCTCTCGGCCAGGACGTCCCTGCCCATCACAGGCAGCTGGATGAGATCAGCTTTAAAGGTCCTTCCCAATCCAAGCCCTCCTGTGATCCAAGACTCCAACTTCTCTAATCCCTGAAAGAAGCGGCGTTCGGGGAAGGAGAGGCCAACAGGCTGCTCGGGATGGGCCTCCACATCTCGGCTCTGCAGCGGGGGGGGGTCACAGATTCCAGCTCCTCCTTGGAGGAGGGGTCCAAAATGCCAGTTCTCATCAGACCAGGGTCTTCCTGTCAGCCCAGAGCTTGATTGGGATATGGCATCCAAATCCAAGGGGAAGGAAAGCCCATGACTGCTGGGAAAAATAAGCAAGGAATGGGGAGCAAGGATGGAGAAACACCCAAAGAAATACGTGATGTGGAGACCCCCCTCAGGAAAGGAAACTCTATCTGCAGGAGGAATGCAGGATCCTCATGCAACACCTGGACGTGTAGCTGGGAAGAGCGGAGCAGATCCTGCACGAAAACAAAGGGTGGTGGCTGCCCCATCCCTGGAAGTGTCCAAGGCCAAACTGGGCGGGGCTTGAAGCAACYTGGTCTAGGGGAAGGTGTCCCTACCCATGGCAAAATCTCAAGATCCTGGCATCCCAGCTGTCATAGACATGGCTTCCTGGCATCCCGAACTCCCAACATTCCAGCATCCCAAAATCCCAGCATCCCAGCATCCCAGCCATAGACACAGCATCCCAAAATCCCGAAATCCCAGCATCCCAGCTGCCATAGACACAGCATTCCATGGCGCTGTAAGGTCCCTTCCGCCCCAAAGCCTTCCCTGATTTCCCCGGTGCCGGGCTGGGGCGGGGCGGGCGCTCGGCAGCGCCCTCTGCTCGTGCTGCCGCCTGGTGTTGGGAGCGCGGAACTGCAGCCGGGCAGCGGCGCGTGCGCAGTGTCGCCGCTTTCCCGCTCTCGCTGCTGCCCCCCGGTGGACAATGCCCGATCCACAACTCCACGGCGCGTTACGGGCGATGGGCGAGTTAAAGAGCGAAAATCCCCGACTGGAAAGAAAAAAAGAGTGTCCTGAGTGAAACACCCGTTTCTAAGAGAGATAAAGGGCTGGTGGTGCCTCTCTTCCCCAGCCTCGGGCCGCTCTGTGATCTCAGAAATGCTGTCAGACCCCCACGAGCAGCACCTGTGCCGAGCTCCTCTCGAGCTCGTCAGGAACACTGTCTGCTCCCAGGAACTCCTGCTGGATAACGAGCTCCTGCTTTAGCAAACAGCCTTGGGGACTGATTTTTCTTGCCTGAAGAACAACCCAAGTGGAACAACATTTTCACTATTGAACTTGCAAAGAAAGTTCCTCACCCAAATTGCAGCTGGGATGGAAAATGCCAATGGCCAAAGTCCCCTCTCCTGTGACCCTGTAAACGCTGTCCCGAGTGAGGCCCTTGGAGCTCTCCCGGAGCTCAGCGGGCCGTGCCCAGCATTTCCCCGGAGTGGGGCCTCTTGGAGCCAGCGGACGCTCGCGTTTGCTGTGCCTGGAGAATCGGCGCCGGAGCCTGGGCTGGTCTCCGCTCCTCGGGCTCAGCCTTCGCCCCTGGAGAAGATGCAGAGGCCCCGACGTGAGCCCTTCCCTGAGCTCCAGGAGGATTTTTCACAGGTATGAACCTGTCCATGCACCTGCACCTGCACTGCCCCTCCTGTGCAGGCACCGCCTGTCCCTGCCTGGTACACACTCCTGAGGTCTCTGTGCGTGCCAGTGGGAATGTGCTACAGCAAATGCTCCAGGAATGCTCCTCTCAGGCTCTTCAGTCCTTTAGATCCGTAGGTAAGTCAGGCTGGGTTGACTTTAGGTTTAGATTGACTGATTTTAGGGTTTTTTCTGTGTGTGCTTTGACCATTGAGTAAGCAGCAGAGTGACCTTTACCAACGAACCTTGTGGTGCTTTTGCTTTTATTTTAAACCTGCTTTTGCTGATGCCTTTGCCAGTGGTTCTTTAAGTGACCTTAAGACCTCATGTGCCACAAAAGGTTAAATTGCAAAATAGAACCATTGAACTGCTTGTGGCAGTGCCAGCAGTTCACATCTGGGAATATGTGACCACGTGCTGGTAAATGGAATTATTTTTGTAAATTGTTTCTTATTATTTTTGGGGGGTTAAAAATTTCAGCCATAAGAAAATGCCTGAGTTATTATAAAGCTGAAATGATTCAGGGACGTTTCCATGAGTTGTAGATGCAGCTGATGATGGCCCTGAGCAGGGCAAGGAGCTCTGCAAGGGAGCAAGCGACAGCGTGAGGAAAATGTTTAAAATTTGCCTGATTTACTACATATTTTAAAATTCCTGTAGGTTTTTTGTGAAGCACAAGAAGGATTCCTTAGTTTTGCTGCTGAGCTTTAGTTCTTCATTGCAATTGGGGTAGTGAAGGCTGTGGCCGAAGGAGTTATGGGATCATGTTTTCTGTATCTCTTAAATATTTTAAATTACTGGGATTTAAATATTTTAAATTACTGAAAGTTTTTGTCAGCTGGCAGGGCCTGGTTTTCACTGGAAAATATTTGGCAGAGGTGTTATTTCAGTGAAGGAATTTCAAGCAAAGCGCAGTTCCGGAGTTTTTCATCACAGCACATGAAATAGTCCAATCAGATGCTGAAATAGGGGATCTGAGGCAAAAGAAGGGAATAATGGCCAATCCTATCTTTCTTTTCCTGAAGCCAAAAGTTGATCCATTCTGGCAGCTCGAATGGGACTCCAGGATTTTTGTGAAATGCCCATAAGCCCAGGACTTGTGTTCTGTCCCACAAAGTCTTCTGAAGAAAAAAATTCCAGCCCCAAGGTTGGCTTCCTCTTTCGATCAATTTTTGGGGAGTGATGGAAAAGCAGGATCCCTTGCCTTTAATGGGAATCCCGGGCACAGTGGAGGCACACGAGGCTGGGCAGGGTCAGGGTCAGGGTCAGGGTTGATCCCAGCACGTGTCACCGGCAGGATGGAGTGAGGGAAAGGCCGGGGGGGTCTGTGGGTGCTGAGGTTCATTAGGGTTAAAGGAGTTGGGGTGTGGAAATAGAGTTTGGTTGGGTTTAAATCCTGAATATGTGGGAATTCACAGAATTTGGCCATGACTGTTGGGAGAAGCGGCCAGAATAACAGGGCTGGGATTGCCAACACAGGGGAGTGCCCTGTCCTTCCAAACCCCCACCTGGCAGAGGAGACTTGGCAGCACCTGAGCCAGTGAGTGTGTGTGGATGCTCCAGAGAGTCCTTTACCTGCAGCCAAACCCAGGGGGGGCTGAAATCACCCCAGTTTATGGACAGGGATGTTGTTTTAGGGTCTTTTTGTATGAGCTGATTACCAGGCTTTTCCCTGCCAATTGTGGGAGGAGTGACCACCAAAGCCTCTGTCGGTCTGACAGTGCATACCTGGATCTCAGCCAGGGCCTGGAGCAGCTCCAGCTCGATCCCACCTGTTCCCAATGACATCAGAGCTCCTGGGGATGGTGCCTAGGACCTCCCTCCTGCAGAGCCCAAGAGCTGCTGCTGCAGGCACAGGCCTCTCTGGCAYGAGCCATTTGCACTGAGTGCCATAATTTCATGCAGTTTTGGAATGGTTTGGGTTGGAGGGACTTTAAAGCCCATCCACTCTCACCCCACTGCCATGGGCAAGGACACCTTCCCCTAGACCAGGTTGCTCCAAGCCCCGTCCAACCTGGCCTTGGACACTGGCAGGGATGGGGCAACCACCACCTCCCTGGGATAGAAGGAGATCATGGATACGGATGTAGTCCATAAATATATTTTATGGATCCTTATGTCAAACCCCTTAGCTCAAACCCCTCCGTGCTTCCACTGCCAAAAGGATTTGGTTGCTTCCATGTTTATTTCCTCCAGGTCACGGACAGGTGGTTTGGGGTCAGTGGCCACCCCTAACGGGCTGAGCGGGGCAGGTTGTCCCGGCAGCGCCATGGGCCTCGTGCCGGTGTGACCAGAGCCACCCGCTGAGCACACTGGTTCTCCCGGAGCAGCTGCTCCTGCTGATCTTGCAGCCGGACTTTGGCGTCTCTGAGGACCTGGCAGTGCTGGAGGAGGCCAAGCAGCTCCTGGCGCAGGCGCCTGTTCTCTGCTTTCACCTGTTCCACGTGCTGGATCAGAGCCTGGAGTGCCACCTCCTCCGCTCTCCAGGTGAGCTCCTGCATCCTCTGATGGAATTCGTGCTCACAATCAGCCTTGTCCTGCAGGAACCTGCGCCTGATGTTGTGGGTTTCCTCAGCACACCATATCCTGGTGACCCGCAATTCCTTCTCCAGCCTCTTCACGCTCTGCTCTGCCTGGATCGACTGGTCCCTGTACGGCTCCAGCTCCTCCAGCTCTGTGTCCAGGAGTGAGGCCTCGGCCTCCGTGTCCTTCAGAGAGGCCCTCACCTCCTTCTCCTTCTCAGTATACTGTGGGATCAGCTCCTCCTTCTGCACCTGGATTTGGGCCAGATCCCGGCAATTCCGGTCGTTCAGGGTGATGACCATATCCTGGGGGTCCTGGCTGCACTTTGCTCTGCAGGACAGGTAAGCCTGACTCTGCTCCTGAGTCCCCTGGGCTTCCTTTTCCAGGCATTTGTTTTCGTGCAGGAGCTGCTCTGCTCTTCCCAGGTATGTGTCCAGGTGTTCCATGAGGATTCTGCATTCCTCCTGCAGGTACAGTTTCCTCTCCTGGATGGGGTTTTCCACATCACTTATTTCCTTGGGTGTCTCTCCATCCTTGCTCCCCATTCCTTGCTTATTTTTTCCAGCAGTAATAGGGTCTTCTTTCCCCTTGGATTTGGATGCCATATCCCAATCAAACTGTGAAAAACTGGAACAGAAGGAAAAAAGACCAGTTCGGAGGGAACATCTTTCCCCCAGTCCTGCCCTTGTGTTTCCAACTGGTTCTTCCAGCAGCTCAAATGTTTGACCCAAAACTGTCCAGGGTAGAAGTGCAGGTGCCACACCTGGATTTGCATTTCCCGTCCTGAATTGCCTCAGGAGAAAACCAAAAATGCACATTTTTAAAGATTTCTCTTTTTTGCTGTATAATGTTGGGATATTCCTGCAGTTTGGAGGAAAAAGTTCCTCAGTGATTCCAGTGCTTGAAAATGCAGCTGCATCCCAAACCACTATCTCTTGTCCCAAACCGGTATCTCACATCCCAATTTCAGGAGATTCTCTTTTTAAAAATATTTACCAGCATTAATCTAATGAGATTCAGGTTTTAAAAAACTTTTTAAGCATTAATTTCGGGATTGGCTGAATTTCTGAACTATTTATTCCAGTGCAGAATGCTGGCATTCAGGATTTAGAGCTGAAGTCTGATAAGTCTGATGGTTTTAATGAATATTTGTAATTAAAAATTCTCATTTCCTAATAGAACTCATGTCAATTTTTAAGGGAAAAATGCAAAATTCCAGGAGATGGGTAAAAAACAGAACAAATCCACTAAAATCCCATCACAGGCTGCACTGATGCTGGAATTTTGGGGGGTTGGTTCGGGGGATGCGTGAGGGTCAGAGAATTCCCAAATCCCCGTGGGAAAAGGACAAAGTTGGGATTGTACAAAACTTTTAAGTCACTGACCTTCCCTGCTCATAGGTTTTCCAGCTGCTTCCCTGGTCCCACTGCTCCTGGTTTGCTGCTGGCCAGGCTGGTGCTGGAGACAGAGTGTTTGGGAGCTGCGTCCATGGAGACGAGGAGCTGAGGTCACCAGGGGAGTTCCACAGTGAGTCCCTGGGAAACTCGGCAGCAGAATCCCATCCCCAGGGAAACTCTGTCACCAGCATCCCCAGCATGCTCAGGTCCTTTTCCAGCTTTCCAGCTGCTCTGTCCCAAGCCTGGAGCCTTCCGCGTGGTTGTCGTGACCCACGGGCAGGACCCAGCACTTGGCCTTGTTGACCCTCACACCATTGGCCTTGGCCCATTGATCCCATCCCATCGATCCAGCCTTGCCATATCCCTCCGCAGGGGGATCCAGGAGAAGTTTGGTCTGGGCATGTGGCTGGTGGAAGGAGGCAGGAGGCTGTGCCAGTTCCTGAAGGTGACTCACTGGGGTCTTCAAACCCTCAGCTTTTCCTGGGATTCCAGCTCCCAGGGCAGCATGCTGGACGGAATTTAGGAGGCTTTGTGGAATTGATGTATCTGGAACAGTTAACAATTATTTTAGTGTTTCTTGAAAACCTTGGGAACTGGGAGTGTGAAAAGATGGACATTGAAATAAAAAGCTGACTTCCACTTTCATAGACATGGTGGCAAAAATCTGSAGGGATCAAGGGTTTTGTTGTAACATAAGGAAGAAAACTGGGAAATAAAGCTAAGAGAGGAAGAAAAAAAAAGGATGGAAGAAGCAGCCAAAATATGGAAAAAAGCTGAAATGGATTTCTTATTCTCATTCCATATTATCATGGAATCCCTGGATGATTTGGGTTGGAGGGACCTTAAAGCTCATCTCGTTCTACTCCATGCCATGGGCAGGGACACCTTCCACTATCCCAGGTTGCTCCAAGCCCCGTCCAACCTGGCCTTGGACACTTCCATGGGGCAGCCATGGAATAACCTGTGCCAGGGCCTCTCCACTCTCGCAGGGAAGGATTTCTTCCCAATATCTCGTCTAACCCTGCCCTCCCCCTTGTCCTGTCCCTCCAGGCCCTTGTCCAAAGTCACCAGAGCAGGATCAGGTGGGGAAAAATGATCCCAGGAACCCAACCTGAAGTGTTACCTGTGCCCTATGGTGGCTGCTCCCAGCCCCTCCCTGCACTCCTGGACAGGGGCCATGTGGCTCCTCCAGCTTTTTATAGCCAGGATGGTTGGGCTTGGATCCAGACACTCTCCTTGCTCCTGGGTAATTTTACTGTCCTCCCACAGGACCCATAGCAGCCACTGCCCTCTCCAGCCCCAGGGACAGGCAGGAACCCCCTGATAAACCCTCTCAGTCCCCCCCCCCCAGGTGTGGCGGGGTTGAAATAATTCAGCAAAAACAGAAGAAAAAGCAAAAGGTTGCATAAGCAAAGAGAAAAAGAAAAGATTTTATTCTCTACTTTCCATGAGCAGGTGAAGTCTGGTCACTTCCCAGAAAGGAGGGCTCCAGCACACGGAGCCGTTGCTCCGGAAAGCAAACATTGCAAATGACGAATTCCCCCCTTCCTCCTCCTTTTTCGAGCTTTTATATCTGAGCTGAGTTCATGTGGTGTGGGATATCCCTGTGGCCAGCTGGGGTCAGCTGTCCTGGCTGTGTCCCCTCCCAAGACCTTGCCCAGCCCTGGCCCTACAGAGGGGGGTTGGAATGTTGGGGAGACGGTGCTGGTGCGGGGCCAGCCCTGCTCAGCAGCCCCAAAGCACAGGGGTGTCATCGGCCGCTTGCCGGGTCCCACTGCCGAGCCCAGGGCTCCAAAGGCTGCCAGGGGAGCAGGAGCTCCAGCTCAGCCACACCCACCACACCGGGGGTGAGGGAAGGTCCTACGGCAGGGCCAAGAGGCACCTGGAGGGAGAGATGGAGGGGACAGAGCCCGGGAGGCGCTGGGGCAGGATCTGGGAGTCCCCGGAGTGCTCACCCTGTCCCCAGGGCTCRGACTCACTGCCTGGGGGAGTTGATGGCAGCAGAATCCCTTGAAGCTCTCAACAGTTATGGATTAACCTGAGTTTAGGCTCTGCAGTTTAGGCTCTGCAGAGCCTAAACGGGATCAGGGCAGGACAGATTGATGGGCCAAGACCAAGGGGATGAGGTTCAACAAGGCCAGGTTCTGGGTTCTGCCCTTGTGCCACCACAGCCCCCTGCAGAGACCTGGGCTTAGGGCAGAGCAGCTGGAAGGCTGGAAGAGGACCTGGGGGTGCTGGTGACAGTGGCTGAACAGGAGCCCAGGTGGGCAAGAGGCCAATGGCACCTGGCTCGTATCAGCCACAGTGTGGCCACAGAGCCTGGGCAGGCCTCTGCTGGGCACTGTTGAATCATCTCCAGCCCTGGGTCAATTTTGGGCCAATCATGACTAAGAAGGACATTGAGGGGCTGGAATGTGTCCAGGGAAGGGCAACAGTGCTGGGGAAGGGTCATCCAGCCATCCAGTCTGTCCAGACCCCTCTGCAGAGGTTCCTGCCCTCCAGCAGATCCATGCTCCTGTCCAACCTGGCATCCTCTGAGAACTGGCTGAGGTGCCYTTGATCCCCTTGTCCAGAGCATTGATACAGGCATTAAACAGGACTGGCCCCAGTACTGAGCCTAGGGAATCCCAGCAGTGCCCGGCCCCAGTCGGATGCAGCCCCCTTCCCCACCACTCCCTGGGCCCAGCCATCAGCCACCGAACAGTGAACCTGTCCAGGCCAGGAGCAGCCAGGTTCTTCAGGAGAATGTTGTGGGAAACGGTGTCAAAGCCTTCCTGCAGTCCAGGCAGACACATCCACAGCCTTTCCCTCAGACACTGAGGAGGTCACCCTGTCACAGAGGGAGATCAGGGTGGTCAGGCAGGACCTGCCTGTCACAAGCCCAGGGCCTGATMCCCTGACTGTGCTGTGTGTGCTGTGTCAGGGCACTCAGGATGATCAGTTCCATGGCCTTCCCAGGCTCCAAGGTCAGGCTGACAGGCCTGGAGTTCCCTGGATCCTCCTTACGGCCCTGCTTGTGTATGGGCATCACACTGGCATCTCCAGGCATCTGGGATCTCCCTGGGGAGCCAGGACTGGTGATAATCAGTGGAGAGTGGCTGGGAAAGCTCTCCCTCGAGAGACACATTTTGTCAAACCCTGAGACTTATGCAGAACTGAAGTTCTTGTCTGTCCCTGCCATGATCTTGCACTTCTGCTGAGGCTTAGGCTGATCAATGAAACTATCCTGAAAGTACCACGGGTCTGCTCCATTGTACTGCTCCTGCATTTACAGGAAATGAAGCTGGGACCATCTTACACTTGCAAGTCCTGCACTTGCTACAAAGGCTCAGAGCTGGCCTGAGAATTTAAATCTTATCTAATTCCTGATGGCCAATTCATTGTCTCTCTCACAGATCCTGCCATCACCCCCGTGTTTCCTGGTTCCTTTGATGATTTCTGACAGGGAATGACACCAGCTGGTGCATCACACCAGGTACAGGCCCAGAAATAATAATTAGTATGAAGTCACAGGTTCATGTTTCATGTGGCAGGATTGCTCTGTTACAGGATTGCTGTGACAGACATGGCAGGATATCTGTTACAGACACTGCAATTGAGGCAAATGAAAGCTCAATAAACCCAAATGTTTAGAAATGAAGTGCCAGGACAAGGGGGAATGGCTTCCCAGTGGCAGAGGGCAGGGATGGGATATTGAGAAGAAATCCTTCCCTGTGAGGTGGGAAGGCCCTGGCACAGGTTGCCCAGAGAAGCTGTGGCTGCCCCATCCCTGGAAGTGTCCAAGGTAAGGTTGGACGGGGCTTGGAGCAACCTGGGATAGTGGAAGGTGTCCCTGCCCATGGCAGGGGTGGAACTGGATGGGCTTTAAGGTCCCTTCTCACCCAAACCCTTCTGTGATTCGATGACTTCATAAATTCCTTCTTTCCCAGTTTCACAGCCACTGCCTGTTATGGACAGTGAGGCTGAAAGGACAACTTTCACCTCCTCCTGCCTGCACAAGGGCCAGTCCCTTGCCAATGTCTTACCAGTGCCTCACCAGTGCCTTAAGCTCTGGAGTCACTCAGTTATTGGTTGCTTTCTGTTCATTGCAGGAATATTTCTGACTCCGCAGTACGAGAAATACAGCCCTGGGCCGGTGTCCCAGGCTGTTCCTGGTGGTGTGGGTGTGAAGAGTTGTCACAGTCAGGCTGTGAGGAAGGAGCATCTGATCTCTGAAGGATAAACGAGAGAGAAATGAGATAAACAACCATAGTAGGAGCTGGTGGAGAGCTGTGTACAAGACAAAAGTGGCTGGGACAAAGAATTGCATCTGGAGAGGAGATGAGCGTAAGGGCCATGTGACAGTGCTGGGCTAGAGCAGGGATAAACTTCGATGAGCAGGAGAAACTGGGCAGGAAAGATAAACAGTGACAAAGCAACCAGGAAACTGTGAAAGGAGTAGGGGATAGAACAGAGAGGACTGCAGTGTCCTGGGACAGCTCAGAGGCAACGATTCCCTTTGTGCTTTGGCTTTTGTCATAAAGCAGCGCCTGGGTGCTGAGTCCCAGGGGTTAATCCATCTGCTGTGCCCTGTGCAGGGAGAAGGGATGGAGGCAGCTGCTCGTTGTTTCTCCTGTTGCAGCACTTGTTTCTCCAGCTCTGCCGTGTCCCCTCAACTCCTGTTCATGCACGGGCACTGGCTGAACTCTGTCCATGAGGACCTGTTTCACACTCCTAGTTGCCTTCCTGCACAATCTGTGGTCTCACCAGGCTTCCACAAGAGAAATGTTGCTGCACCACAGAACTGCAGGCCGTGGCTGGGGCTTTTTGCGCTTTGTTTTCCTGAATCCGATCCCCAGATCTGGCAGCTGCCAGCGATGCGTGTCCGTGTGTGTCCATGCGTGTGTGTCTATGGGTTACTGAGGGGACCCCCAGCCCTCGCTGTGGGAGCACACTCGGGCTCGTTCTCCTCTCGGGATGTCGTTCCTCACGGATGTCGTCCGGGGGCGGGGGTGGCGGCTCGGGGCCAGTGCAGCCCCGGGCGCGGCTCGGTCCCTGCCCGGGCGGGGTTGCGGTGCCGGCGCTCGGGGCGGTGCCGGGCGGGGCGCGGGGCGGGCCGGGAGCGGCCTCCATTTCCCAGGGACTCCGTTTCCCAGGGACACCCGCGGAGGGCGGAGCGGCCCCGGGCGCAGGCCGGGAGCGGCACCGGGAGCGGCTCCAGGCCCGGGCGGAGGGAGCGGAGCGGGGGCGCTGCCGCAGCGGGAGCGCGGCCGCCGCTCGGCGCAGCCCGGCCCGGCCCCCGCACATCCGGGCGCTCCCGCAGGCCCGGCCCGGCCCGTCCTGTCCCGTCCCGGCCCGGCCCGCCCCGGCCCGGGCGGCTCGGCTCGGCTCGGCTCGGCCCGGCCCGGCGCGGCCCGGCGCGATGCTGCGCTGCATGCCGCCGCTCTGGCGCTGCAACCGGCACGTGGAGGCGCTGGACCGGCGGCACTGCTCGCTGCAGGCCGTGCCCGAGGAGATCTACCGCTACAGCCGCTCGCTCGAGGAGCTGCTGCTGGACGCCAACCAGCTCCGCGAGCTGCCTAAGGTGAGCCCGCCGGCCGGCACCGCCGCCCTGCGGTCCCCGCAGCGCCGCTCGGCCCGGCCGGGCGCTGCCCCGGCCTGCGCGGCCCCGCTCGGGGAGCGGCCTCCGCCGAGCCCGGCGTCTGCCCCGTGCCGCGGGAGGCCGGGCCCGGGTGCCGCTGCCGCGGGGCAGGGGCCGCCTGCGGGTCCGGGCGCCCCGGGCCACCACGGCCCAGACCCGCGGGGAGGGGCGGCCCCGGCCGAGGAGGAGCCCCTGCGCTGCGAGGGCGGCTCGGCTGCTCGATCGGCGGGATAAAGGGGTCCCCCGCCCGCGGGGAAATCGCTTCACCCGAGTCATCAGTCCTGTGGCAGTCACAGTCACTGCCAAGCAAAGCACAGCGTGAATTTAAAAACTCTTGTTTAATCAGTAAACTGCAAAAAGTGTCGAGTAAGTTGATTAAAAGCGATAGAGCTGCTTTATAGTTATGATCGTAGGGCTACAGAGGTGCTCCAAGGGCTGGTGCATCTCTGCCGTGGAGACAGGCTGGGAGAGCTGGGGATGTCTGACCTGGAGAAGAGAAGCTGTGGGGAGACCTTAGAGCCCCTTCCAGTGCCTAAAGGAGGGGTCAGGAGAGGTCGAGAGGGACTTTGGACAAGGGCCTGGAGGGGCAGGACAAGGGGGAATGGCTTCCTGCTGCCAGAGACCAGGGTTAGATGGGATATTGGGAAGGAATTCTTTCCTGGGAAGGTGGTGAGGCCCTGGCATTGGCTGCCCAGAGAAGCTGTGTCTGCTGCATTCCAGGAGGTGTTCAAGGCCGGGCTGGATGGGCTTGGAGCAACCTGGCCTAGTGGAAGATGTCCCTGCCTATGGAAGCGGTGGTCTTTAAGATCCCTTCCATCCCAAATCATTCTGTGATGTGGGGCTCCAGCCTGTGCTTGCAGGTTCTGTTGCCATTCTGTTCAGCCGCAGAGCTCCCCGTACAGGGAACACTGGGATAAGCCTCCATGTGCTGTCCTGTGCCACTGGGATCTCTGCAGAAGCAGAGGACTGGAGATCTGCCCCGCTGCCAGCTTGGCCCAGCATCTCGTGACTCCCAAGGGTTTGCTTTCGCAGGGCAGGGGGTTGGAGATGGGACGAGCTCTCGTGTTTGGCTCCTGAAGTACCATCCAGCAGGAACTCAAGCCATGATGTTCCCATTCTGCCTGGTAATCTGGTACGCGGGATGCTGCAGACGGGAATTTGAACGTGCCTCTTGGGAAGGAAAAGGCCTTAGAACAGTACTGGGCTGTGGGATATTCTGGAGGAGGTTTTACCGCGTATCCCCTGTGGAAAATGTACCATTTCTTAAAAGTTATTTAAGTTCTGCCTGTGCCAGAGAGAGAAGGTGTTTGACTCAGTGTGTTTTGAGTGACGTTTTTCAGGGAATATAGGCTGAGTTGCCTGTTTATTAAAAAAAATGAGAAATAGATTATTAGCTTTCAAGCTTTTCGTTGAATTACTGTCATGTTATGGAATTTGCATCAAATCTAGGAAAAAAAAACCCTTACAAACCAGAAACTTGGTTTTGATTCAGGCCAAAGTAATTTGGTTCAGTTTTGTTAAAATGTACAGTTGGCGCATCCCCACCTGAACAGATTCTCTTGTCTGGAAGCAGCAGTTCTTGCTCTGGTATTTTTGGGTTCTCTCTGTCTTCCCTGCTTGTCTCTTCCTGAATCCCTGTGAGCCGGGCTGCCTGTGGGATTCACTTGTGAGGTTGTTCAGGTATGGAGACACCAGTGTGATACGCTCAGCTCTTCTGTCAGGTAGCTCAGCATCTTGTTATACTTTAGGTGGGGAGATTTCCCAAACTACTGGAAAATGTGTGTTATGGGCGGGCTGGGACGTGGGAATGGGTGTAAGTCCTGTCTGCAGAGGAGGGTGATTGCGACACACCTGCGGAGAACCTGCTGGTCCCTGCGCTCTCTGCTTTGTGGATCCTGCTGGGGAGTCACAGCCTGTCCTCGTGCCACACTGAACTCTCCCTGGAACTGGGACGAACTGGGGTTTGTGAGCTTGGAAGAACATCCTTTGGGTTATAAATGCAAATTTTATACTGACATTTTATTTAGCCTGTACTTGCGTGGATACAATCCTGCCTTTGATCGCAGGTGCTCTGTGTGTGCCCTTAGTACCTTCCTGAGTCACCCAAAGAGCTTCTGTTTCACTTTGCCGTGGCATCTCTTTGGCTTGGAGCATCAGAGCTCTTGCTGTGACCTGTCCTGGGCTCACAGGCTCCTCTCTGGTGTTCGAGTTCCCCTTTTGGGCTCTTCTGGCAAAGAATTATTAGAAGAACAAATGGAACAGAACAGTTAAGTCCTGGTCCCCTGGTCTTGGGAGATGTAGTATATCAGGAGAGGGACAGAGAATGGGGAGCAGCAGACGGTGTGACCAGACCAGGTATACAACAGTTTTTGCACAAGGAAAGTGAATGCTTTCAGAATGTCTCTATCTGTCTGGAAAAGGTAGTAAAAGGTAGAGCCATTCCCCATCGGATGACAGAGACCTGGAGTGTAAACGACGGTCTGGAGGGAGTGGACAGGGAGCAACTGACCACTGCTGCTGCTTGCAGGAGAGTGTTGAGTGAAACCAGAAGAGGCTCAGTTCAGAGCAAATGAAACCATTTTTCATGCAAAATGTAGTTTTAACTGAGCTGTGGAACCACTTGGCATATGACATAGCGCTGCTTTAACATGAGCTCAGGGGAGAAGTGATGCAGTTCACGAAGGAGAAAACAACCAAAAATGAGGATCTGCAGAGCTACCATTGTGTGTGTGCTGCGTGTCCTGGGAGAGGCTTGGAGGAAGTTTGGCTTTGGATTTGTGGTACTAGCACTCTTCCTTCTCAACCCATGTCTGGAGCTGCCGAGGGCTTTCTCTGGCCATGCCAGGTGTCAGCCCATCCCCAGCCAACCCTAAATGCCCTTAAACGGCAGGTGGACATCAGATGCCTGCAGCTGTGGGCAAGAGGGGAGACAAGCAGAGCAGCCCTGAGAATAGCCAGGGAGTTTGGGCATGCCGGAGGTGCTGAGCCTTGGAGACACATTGGGCAGAGAGAGCAGAGTTGCGCCCCACTGTCTTTCCCCTTTCCAGCACCCCCAGGTTCCCCGTGGCTGGTCCAGAGGTGCCGGAGGAGGAGGAGAAGGTCTGCAGTTGGTGGCAGAAGGAAGCAAGTTTGATCCACCTTAGGTTTGACCCAATGTGTGTCCTGATGGTTTGTGCTCACAGTGCTTCCCTGAGCAGTGCCAAGGTGCGTTTGGTCGCTGCAGGAAGGGTGTTTTTTGATGATATTGCTGTTGGTAGGGAAAGATACCTAAGGCAGGAGTAGGAATCTGTGTAGTATGAGGTGGATATGGTGATGAAAATTGAAAATAAACTGCAACACTTCCACCAGGGAGAAGGAAGGTGGGAACACTGGGTTTGGGCACACTGTCCCTGAAGGAGGGTGGTGGGGGAGGTCTTTGGTTCGGTCAGGGGGACATTTTCCAGGTGAGGAGCCCTTCATGGAAACAAGGCTTTTGTGGGAAGGAGACCCTGGGAGGAAGGTTTGTGCTTACATGAGGGTAGGTGGAGAAAGGGTGGTGTGCTTGTTTCACAGGATGGGGCTGCACATGCCCGTTCCATGGGAGAAGGTCTGAAGGACACAGAGATGGGCCTGTGAAGATCTGTCGGAAAAACGGGAATGAGGGAACATGTACAGCCTTGGGCAGAAAGTTTGTGTTTGAGGGCTCAAGCAGGGTTTTTGGGGAAGGCTTCCCTGTGGAGGTGATTTTTGAGGTGAAAGGATTGGAGGGGTGGCTTTTGGAAAGGTCAAACAACTCTCTTGAAAATACCTGAGTTTATATGGCTCCTCTTCTGAGGGGTTTCTTACCCAGCACCGGCTGCCAGCCTGTGTCTTTCTGATGGGCTTTTATGTGTCCTTATTCCACCCGTTCCAGAAACGTGGGATCTCTTGCTCTGTCTGTGGCACCATTTTCCTCTGCAGAATTTCCAGTCACCTTTGTGCTGCTGCTGTGCTCTAGATCCAATGGGGTGCTCTGCCGGTCTCCTGGCATTGCTGAGCGACGATGCTGCGCTTTCCTCGCTTCTCCGTTCCCAGCTGCAGAAATGAACCTGTGTTCCTCTCCATCCTGCAGTGCTGGATACTCTCCTGTCTGCTCTTGCTTCTTTTTCACTTGTCCCTTGTGGAAACTTGCCGGTTTTGAGCCTAGGTTTTCCCTTAGGGTGGCTCTACTTGGGCTGTTTGAGGTGATAGATTAAATCTGTGCAGGAGCATCTGCTGTCCTGTCACAGGGATTTGCTGCCAGGGTGATACCGCATGATTTAATGGAAAATGATAAATTCCCTTTGATAAGTTGCCTGTTCTCTCCACGAGGGTGTCTGAATTCTAGAGGTGGAAATGAGTTGCTCCACCCTAACTTCTGCTCTACCTATCTTGAAGAGAGTGATGGTTGCAGGGTATCTGCAACAGTGGGGTGTGGAGCAGGCCCCGCATTGGGGGTGTGGGTTTTGGGAATACAGCTGGCTAGATCACTCTATCGGAGCTGCATAACACCTAAGTCATCCAGACCACTCTGTGAGCACTTGAGAGGCACAGGTCTCACCAGGAAGGAATGAACACAGTGTGGAATTTGGAGGAGGAACTCGAAGGTGGCAGACGGAACTGGTCACAACCCAGAAAGATCCAGAGGCTCTTGGTGTGCTTTCGGAGGAGTGCTCCAGTTTGGAGTATGGGGAGGCAAAGGGGAGAGGTCGGAGGAAACCTAGGTGGAGCAGAGCCGGTAGGACCTGGTGTAGGAGACAGGAGGGTGGAGCTGAGTAGGGACTGACATACTGAGCAAGTCTGTGCAAGGAGGGAGGAGACCTCAGAGCACTCCTATGTCAGCATGAGTGTGCAGAGGGACAGGTCGCTGGAGACCTGCCGGAGGGATACTGGGGCTGGAGGTGTGTGAGGCTATGGGCAGCCTGGGAGTTGCACAGGAAGGAAGTCCAAGGGCTGGCTGTGATCCCAAGGGTTTGAGCAGTGGTGGTGCTGAAGAGGGAAGCCCCAGGCATTTCTAATGTAGGGGCTGCAGTTTCTCTGCTTTGCTTTTTCCTCACTACAGCTCCCATGACAAACTGAGCCCAGTGCAGAAAACGCTCTTCCCACTGCCCAGTGAGCTGATATCCACTCGCACTGGAAATTGTGGGAGTTGGACACCAGGGAGAGGAGCCCATTTCTGTCCAGGGCAGGTCCTGCCCTGTTCGGGCTTGTTGTGCTTTGCACCATGGCAAGGCCCTTTGAGACTGGCTGGGTTTCAGCAGTTCCTCCAGCTTGGCTGCCGTGGCCTGGGGCRAGAGCGTCCACGTGCCATGTCCGGAGCCAGGATCCCACTGCACCAGGGTGAAGCTCGAGGTTGTCACTTTCTCGAAGCAAAATGGGGCCTTGCAAAGCTAATTAAGAGCAGCTTTTAATTTCCTGGCATTTGAGGGCTGCAAGGAGGATCTTGGGTTTTATTTACTTCCATGGAGGAGTAAAGCTTCTCCTTTTAATCTCTCTGTGCTAATAGCCCTTCCCTGAGAAAGTCAGAGAGACGGGAGTCCTCCGCGGCTCACTGTACGGAGCCAGCCTTGGAGCCTGCCAAGGCTTGGTGTGCGGTGGGCACCACCTCTTGCTCTGGATGTGGTTCTTTCCATCCCAGGCTGTGTCAAAGCTGCAGCTGCATTTGTTTAACAAAACCAGTCATCAGACTGGTTTCACTTGCTGGTTGTGAGACCTGTGTGCAGAGCTGGCATGGCTCTCCATGCCTTGCAGGAGCTCAGGAGCCCTGTGGGTTAATGGTACAGCTGGATGTGTGTTTGTCTCTCCAAAAGCTGGGTATTCTGGATTGCTGCTGCCCAGAAGTTAGAATGAGTGCAGGCCGTCTCCCCTGCGTCCTTTTCTCTCTGAGCAGTAACCAACTGCCCTGCAAACCCTGCGTGGTGACAAGGGAGGTGTAGGGTCTGTGCTGGGGTGGCAGCAGCTGAATTCAAACTCAGTCATGGAGAAAAAAGCTGATAAAACTCTTGGACGTACAACTCTTGGATATACAAACAGGGACCAGGAAAGAGGTGCACAGATGGATTTTGTGCTTGAGGTCTGTGAGTAGGAAGTGACTGTTAATATTCAGTTCCCTGAGCTCTGAGGCGTGTTCAGCTCTGTGCGGGATGGGTGTGGGTGTACTGCCCTGCCTGGGTTTCCCCAGCAGCTCGAGTCTTGGAGGAGGCTCAGGTGCGTGGAATAGTGAGGTACAGAGGCAACTGAGCAGCAGAAGGGTTCAGTGGAGCAAGGAGTTCATGAAGATTCAGGTGACCATGGCTGGAATGGCTCTGCCTCTCACCAGACCTTCCTTGGCCCTGGTTTGGTGCCTGTAGGGAGGTCACAGGTGGAAGCTCCTGCTCAGTCTTCCCTGGGTTGTTGTAAACCTCTTGGTATGTCTCTGTTGGGTGATTTACCACCTGCCCTGTCTGTGGGTGCAACACTGCCAGCCTGGCTCAGGTTTGCCCCTTTGGGGTTCCTCCTTCTGCTTGTGAGGGTTCCCTGTGCCGGTTCCCCATCCCGTGCTGGCGTTCCCAGTGCTGTCTCTGAAGCCTGAATGCAGCACTGCAGAGGCCCTGCCTGCACCTCTCAGGTGTCTCAGGTTCCCTTTGGCTGCTGCTGAGTATCTGCCAGGAGTGATTAGTTCATTGATGGCTGGAGGTGGAGGTAGAGGAAGGGCTGGGTTAACCTCTTCAGGTCTCCTCTGACCTGTTGTGTGTTTCCTGGATTTTGGAACCCTGTTTTGCTGTCTCCCTGGCAGGAACTCAGCTGAGGCAGTGGTGGGCATGTGGTGGATAGAAGGGGTGCTGCGTGCTGAGTGGGGGGATGTGGCATCACAGGGTTTCTGTGGGCTTTGACTCGTCGTTCCATTCTTGGTTCAGGGCATTTACTGGTGTGCGTCTGAGCTGTTCCTCTGGGAACTGCTCTGGCATCTTCTTCCTCATCCTCTTCTTGCTCAGAGGACATGGTTGGGTCTGTGTCCTTTCACACAGTGACACTTAACTCTTCAAGACTTCTGCAGTCCCCCAGATGTGCTTTCCTGCACCCCGAGGGTACAGTCTGGGCTTGGTCTCATTGCCTTGTCTTGGGTTCCTAGTTTCAGGGTTAGAATCTCCAGCATTTCAGGCTGGGGTATTTTGGTTGTTTTACGATGCCTCTCTGTGCTGGAGATGTGTCTGTTGGATATACTTAGTACGATTTCTGCCTCAGGAAAACACAATCTGATTGGAAACAATTGCAACAGGTTATTGTATAATACAACTTTTGGCATTTTTCCCTTTGCTAATAGCTGTGGCAGTACAGATCAGTCAATTACTTTTTGTAATTGCAAGTTGACCCTTCTTTGCTGAGAAGACAGTTCAGAAGAAGATGGTCTCCCTTGGCTATGTGGGAAAAGGTGATTCCTGAAGTGCTGGTATGCCAGGGAGGGGGCTGGGTGGGAAGACGTAAACGGTAGAGCAAATCAGAAAGAGGCAGAGGTCCTTGGATAGTACTTGGGGTGTGCTGGGTTTGGCTGCCTCACCCATACCCAGGATGCTCTCCCATGAATTGATCTCCACAGGTCTCTCCAGATAATTGCTTCTGCAGTAGAATCACAGAATCATTGAGGTTGGAAAAAACCTTCAGGATCGAGTCCAGCCTTTGACTGAACACCACTTTGTCAACTAAACCATAGCACTAAGTGCCATGATTATTTCCTGTATTCCAGTATTTCCATGGAAAATGCCCCTGAATGCCCCATGCCTGCCGCAGGGAGTTCTGGTCCTTTGACTCACCCTGTCCCACTGCGCAGACCGAAGTGGAGGCTGTGTGTGCTGGGGTTTGTGCTCAGGGCCCCTCTCCCCATTCAGCCGTATGCTGCTGCTGCCTCGTGTTGAGGATCAGTCTGGGAGCATCGATCACTTCCCAGTAACGCCCAGCCCTTTGCAGCAGTGGGGTGTTAGTTGTGGTGTCCTGGTCTAATCCTGGCTCGGGATTGCCTTTCTGGGGGCCTGGATTGGTGTGTCGTTTCACCTGGACCAGGGATTCTCCCCTGTTCCTGTGTGCATCCTGGCTGTGTGTGTGTGCCAGGGGGCAGCTGCTGCCCTGGCCCCTCTGAAGGGGATAGCATTCCTCAGTCCTGCTTCAGTGCCTGGGAAGCAGCAGCTGCTGAGCCTTTGGCTTGGAGACAGCTTGCTTTGTCTTCGCTGGAATGTATTCCCAATGCTTAAGTACTTTTATATATTTGCAGTGCATTCCTCAGGGCCTGATACGGGGTTAAATAGTCGGAAATCCGCTGGTCTGCGTGGGGAGGGCTGTAGGGAGGGCTGTGTCCGGCTGGCAGGGAGCAGCCTGCATGGCGGCTGCTCTGCCCCTTGCTCCAGTGTGTGTGGGAGCATGTGGGCCCACTCCTGTTCGGTGCCCTCGGTGCCCCTGCCCTGCCTTGCTAGGCCCCTCCATGCCTCTCCTGCTGTGGGCAGGCAAGGAGTGTCCCCTCCTGCCGTGCCCTCTGCTGTGGGTCTGGCTGCAGACCCAAAGGTGGCCGTGCTGGTGGTTGGCATGTCAGCGGTGTCTCTTTGGGACTTTTCTGAGTTGCTGCCTTTCAGGTGTTGGTGACCATGTTCTTGTGGCCAGAGGAGTTCACTAGCCTGGAGCTAGTTCAGGATCTGGCAAGTACTGTGAGGAGTGGGGAAGGAAACACTTCTGGAGTGAGAGACGACTGGGAAGATGCGGTGTTGGTGGGGCAGGTGGTTTGCATGCACTACCTGAGGTGTTGTCCCACACCTGCTGGCATGGGTCAGACCAAGTCCCAGGGTAACTGGCATGAGGGGCTGCCTGGGTCATGGTTGTGGTGCCCTCCCTCTGGAACCAGGGCTGCCCCTGGGGCTGGATAGCGGCTGCTCTGCTGGAGCTCCAAGCTGATGTTCCCACTGCTCAGCAGTGTGATTGCTTGTTTGACCTCTGCCTGTGTTAACTCAGTTATCCTCATCAGATTTCAGGGTTTCTTCTTGAATTGAGCTATTTTTGTAATAACCATTGTCTGCCTGGTTTGTCTCTGTAGGGAAAGGGAGTATCCATTGCCTGCATGGTTTCTCTCTGTAGGGAAGGGTGTCTCTTGGGTTTGCTGCACTGGTGCTACCTAGAGGCACTGGGCTCTGCTGGAAGTGGACCAAGTCCTGCTCTGCTGGGGAGCTGTGCAGCCTCTGGAGCTGGCGTCCTGCCTGCGCTGCCCAGCCATGGGATACAGGTCTTTCTGGTTTTGTGGCCTCACCTGTGCCGTGCTGGCTTTGAACACAATGACTTGGAAGGGCCGAGTTTAACCTTAGAGCTGATCAGCTGCTGGGTGTTTGCTTTGCAGTTGCTGCTTCCAGCTCCTCCTGACTCTATCCCAGGCTGGCTTTCCCCAGAGGCAATGCCACTGGCATGGGTGTCACCGATATCTCAACACACGTGTGGAAGGACGTGCCCCAGGTCCATTCACACTTCACCTGCCTGTAGGTCCCTGAGACAGGCAAGGCAGACATCTCCCATGACCCAGTGCCTGGCTGTGGAGCGTGCAACAGTCTCTGCTTCCTCCAAGGGCAGGTCTTAAGGTGTCAAGCCCACGTTAAACCAGGAAAATGGGAGTGAAACACAGGGCTCAAATGAACTGTCAGCATTTGAGGAGCTGCTGTGTTGCACTGCTCACAGATGGATAGATGGATGGACGGACACCTCCTGCCTGCTGTGCAAGGTCCTATGCATTCATCCTGCCTGGAGACAAACACAGAATTCAACTAGGAGCCCAGCCTATGGTGGCATGGGAACCAGGCCCTTTTGCTCGTGAATCATCAGGAGAATTGTAATTATTTTCCTGCTGCACAGTCTGATCCTGCCTTTAATTAAACATGTGCTGTCCTACTGGAGGCGGGGACTGTTCCAGCAGGGCTGGACAATTGGACTTGAAATTCTCTGAAGAGAAATGAGAGGTGAGGAGGCTGAGGAGGACCTGTCCTTAGCACAGGCACTTCCAGGGTTGTAAGGGTGGGCAAAACCTCTGCCTTGGAGCCCCTTAGCTCGTGTTGGAGGAGTCATCACACAGCAGGCACTGCTGGGGTGCTTGTCCGTGAAGAAAATCACCTGTTACCAACACCGCTGGCTCAGGGCTGGTGTGTTGGGGCAGCCTGGGTTGTCACAGGTTGTTTTTGAGGAAGAGAAGGTGCCTGAGCCCTGCTATTTGGGCAGCAGAGCTGGGAACACTGTGGTGGTTTTGGCTGCAGAAGCAGGAAGGGTCTGTGCCATTCCAGAGTCAAGACTGTGTTTGTGATGTAGACGCTGTTCCTGATCTCCAGCTGTATAAATCGTCACTGCCTTGTTTGAGAGCCATTGGCCTGAGTGTGAGATCATTGTGGCTCTGTGGTGAAGCTGGTGCCTGACTAGTCTTCCCCTGACATGTGTCCTGCTCCCCTCCAGTAGCACTGCTGTGTCTCACCTGGAGGGATTCCCTGTCATTCCGAGGTGTTGCACTGACACCTGCCTAAAGCCTGCTTGGTTGAGGGCGAGAATGTCCCACAGCCTGTGGTGGCATTGGGCAGCCACCCCCATCCTGTCTGCTGTGGGTAGGAGGGGTCCTGGGGCCAGGGCAGCCCTGCGAGCTGTCCATGCTGAGGACAGCGTGGCTCCTTCTCTGCGTAAACAAGTAGAGGAGCCCAGTCTGTCCTCCTCCCTCCCTCCTGACACATGGAGATGGCTCTTCTCCAGGTACAGGTGGGAACATGGGGGCTGGCCCTCCGAGCAGAGCACAAGGTGATGCTGGGGAGCAAAGACCCCCATGTCCTAGTTCCCTTCTCCTGGGAGTAAGGGATGAGGCACCAGGTGAGGGGGAGAGCTGGAGCTTAGCCTTGGGTAGGCCAGTAATGCTTTTTTATAGCCTCAGGAAAATAAAAGTTTGGAAAAGAGTCATGACACTGACCTGGGAGGGGGGATCAGTCTGCATGCAGACATGATTGGTGTTTTCCAGGTCCCAGGCTCAGCACCCGAATGCTTTCTCTCTTTCCTTGGCAGTGGAGGTGCATCCTCTGCAGGTGGGAYGGGAGCTGTAGCACACAGGGGCTTGTGTTGCCATCATGTGCACAGTGGCAGGCACAGGGCTCTGTGGTTGTTGCAGGTCCTGGACACCAGCAATCTGCGTGGGAAGCTCACTGGGGCTGGTGGATCTGTGTCCCTGACCCTGCCATGCACTGTCAGTCTGCCTGGGTTGTTCCAGGACCACAGCCCATTCCCCCCTCCTGCCTGAGCTCCACCAGCCCCCTGTGCCAGCATGGGGGTGGCTGTGGTGATCCAGCACTGTCAGCCCTTGAGCCAGGCTGCCTCTCTGTCCCTAATCCTGGCTGGGGAATGGTTGGCTTTCCAGGCTTGCCTTTGGGATTTTGCCGTTTCTGGGAAACGGCATAGCTGAGTGGTGGCTCAGAGGGTTTGTCCTGATCCTTTTATCCATTGTCCTTTCTCCTTTTTTCATTTTCCACCTCTTGGTCTGACTGAATAAGTGAGTGGGGGGTGGACCAAAGCTCTGCCAAGCATCACACTGCAGCGGGAGGGAGGTGTGGGGGTGGTGTCTGAATTCCTAGCATCACTGGACATCGTGGTTCTGTTAGGTCACCTAAGAGCTCCAGCAACCCTTCATTCGTGTCCTGGGGCTTTGCTGCAGCCTCAGCACTAATGCTGGGAGCTTCATAGACATGGACACAGACACGTTGCATCAGCAAGCTGGAGAAGGGCAACTTGGAGGCTTGGTCATGGCAGAGAGGGGACAGAACCTCCTCCAGATGGTTCCTTAACGACAGAGACTGGGCTTAGAAGGCCCTTTAAGACTGCTGTGTATGTACATATGTGTGACTGCTGTGTACATACATACTGCCCTGGATAACATGCTATAGCTGACCTTTCTCTGAGCAGAGGCTGGACTCTCTGGTCTCAAGAGGTCCGTTCCAACCTCAACCCTTCCATGGTTCTGCTGGACCTGCCTCTTTTTCTCTTTCAACCTCAACCCTTCCATAGTTCYGCTGGACCTGCGTCTGTGTCCCTTCCAACCTGAACCCTTCCATGGATCTGCTGGACTCGCCTATGTGGTGCAGATTGTCTTTTGGAGTGAGCTGCTGCTGTATTTGACAGTCTGTCCCCCTCACCCACTGTCGTGCTACCTGCCCCTTTGCAATTTTAAAGCTGTCAGCTCTCCAGAACTTCCCCTACTTTCCAGATGTGCCCAGCAGCTCTGTACAGGTGTATGCAGGCCCTGGGATGCCTCCTGGTGCCGCTGCAGGCTGTGTGAGGAGCGGGGTGGCTGCTGCTGGTCTCTTGGGCAGGGCAGGAGGTGGCTGGTGCAGCCGGGTTTAGAGCAGGACAGTTGCTTCCTCATGCAGTGAAAGAGGAAGGGGTGCAGAGGTCCTGATGTCCCTGCTCAGGAGTGGGACATCTCCTTCTCCTAATGTTGGCCACTGCCACCTCTAGACCTCCAGTGCCACCCATCCGTGCTCCTGGGGACCCACCATGACAGGTGGGTGTCTCCTCCCTCCTGGGAGCACTCTGCTTTCCTGTAGACCAGACCTGGAGCTGTGCCCTGACCTGACTGAAGTACAGGCACACCTCGTGACTCCTGAGTCAGAGACTTTTGTGCCTGTGCCTCTTGCTGGGTGAGAAGCTCTGCCCGTGGGTGCTGGGCATCCTGGTGTTACCGGGGAGAACTGTGTCCGGGATCAGTGATCGCTGCCTGAGGCTCTGGGCTGCTCCATTGCCCAGGTGTTCCAGCCCCTGGGCTGGAGCCAAAGGTGAGTCTGCCAGCAGAGCTTGTGTTTGCTGCTACCAGCGTGTCCTGTTTCCATAAACTGGCTGAGCCTGTTGCTGTTTCTCTGGGTAACCTGCAGTCCAACCGCAGTGTGGGAACGTTCCTGGGGCAGGGCTGACCTCACCACCCAGGCTGAGGGCGGTGTGGCTGCTGCAGAGTCTCACTTGGAAGGGGACATTTTGGGGACGGTTTGGGCTGTCACAGTGTGATCCTGATGTGGCCACCGGGTATTTTTCTTTCATAAACTGACTCCAAATGCAGTGCTCTGAATCAAGAGGCTCACTAATAATGGCACAGAGCTTTCATCCTTCCTCACTCCTGCATAGTTGGAGCGAGTCCAGAGGAGGCCACGGAGATGATCAGAGGGCTGGAGCACCTCTCCAGTGATGAAAGGCTGAGAGACTTGGGATCGTTCAGCTGGAAGAGAAGGCTCTGGGGAGACCTTATTGCAGTCTTCCAGTCTGCAGGGGCTCCAGGAAAGCTGGAGAGGGACTTTGGACAAGGGCCTGGAGTGACAGAACAAGCGGGAATGGCTTCCCACTGCCAGAGGGCAGGGATAGATGGGATATTGGGAAGAAATCCTTCCCTGTGAGGGTGGAGAGGCCCTGGCACCAATTGCTCAGAGAAGCTGTGGCTGCCCCATCCCTGGAAGTGTTCAAGGCCAGATTGGATGGGCCTTGGAGCAGCTAAGTCTAGTGGAAGGTGTCCCTAGCCATGGCAGGGAGCAGGACTGAGTGGTCTTGAAGGTCCCTTCCTACCCAAACCTTTCTATGGTTTGGCATCCCAAGACTGCCATCACTTAACTTCCAGTCAAAACAGAGTTCAGCACTGAAAACCCAGTATCAGATCTCTCTGTTCTCCAGTTAAGGAAAAAAAAAAGCCACTCTGTGACAAGGGCAGTGTGCGAAAAGGAAGAGACAGGTTTGTAGAGGGGAACTGTGTGACTTGTGGATGTGTAGTGATTGTGGGGTGTTGCTGGGCAGGGTTTGGCTCACGGGGGGCTCCCCAAATTCTGCTGATTCCCTCCCATGGGTGATATTGGCCACAGTAAATATTTGACTGACAGCAGCAACAAGGGACATTTGAGGGGTTTTGATTTGTTCTGCAGGATCCTGTGAACCACCGGAGCTGTGTGGCTCTCCCGTGGGGGTAATTATTTGGGGATAATTATCTGGACCCAGGGGCCCAGAGGAGTTTTGGATCCCCCATGGTTGAAGGTTTGACCAGACAAAGGCCTGAGCAACCTGCTCTGGCCTCATCCTGATTGTGTCTTGAGTGGGAGATTGGACTGGAGATCTCTCAAGGTACCTTCCAACATGAATTATTTCATGGATCTGTGATATACAAAGGATTGGAAGGATATTATATCATTGTCCCTTTTGACTGAAAAATCGATGGATCTAGGTTGCCCTTTTTTTTCTTTTTTAAGGATTGAAGTAACTGAATTTTGTTTCAGAACTTAGCAAAAACCCTTGAGTGTGTTTGCCTGCATTTGGCTCTCGAGGGGCTGCTGAGGGAGGATGTTGCATTTGAAAGCCTGCTGCAGAGCCTGGATTTCTCAGTTCTCTGCCTTTTTTTGCAATGTTGTAATTTTGTGGAGCATTTCTTATCTTTTGGCTCATGGTTCTTTACAAACTCTTTATACCTCTCACTAATTAATGACTAATTAACATATTTCCATTTGGTTGCACTRTGGTTGCTCTACTCTGGGTGTTGTTAAGAGTTTGTCTCTGAATCTTAATTGTAGGACAGTTTTGTAGCTGTGTTTTACCTTATCCTCCCTGTGAACACACTCGTGCTTCGGCAGTGAATATCTTTGTAATGCATCCTGATTTGCAAAGGCTGTTACCCTCAGTTACACCCAGCTGCTATTGTATCAGTACCCCCTAATCTTTAGCTTTTTCTTTATTAGTGTTAACTTCCATCACCCTCTGAGCTGCTGGATTCCCATGTGCTGGAATCTTTTTGTGCTGATTCTGGATTCCTGTGTCCTGGAATCTTTCCGTGCTGATCCAGGATTCCCATGTGCTGGAATCCTTCTGTCTTGACTGTCCATGTGGGCTTTGGGCTCCTGGGCTGCCAGGAAACAGGGAAAGATTGGGCTTACCTTTTTTTCTTCTTCAAACTTCTATTTTTGGTCTACTCTGAGTCCAGTTTGGACACTGAAGGATCTGGGTCGGGCAGATTTGCTGGTGTTTTATTTTATATATCAGAAAATGTTGAAGCTGGRGGAGTTTCCCCATACTAGAGATGTTCAGTGTGGTGCTAAATCCAGGGATTTGCTTTGCCAGCTCTGGGAATTGGGRTGAACTTTGATTAGCAAGAGGGATAATTGCCAGTCTCTAGCGACGTGTACTCAAGGTTTCACTCTCAGTTCTAGTAACAATTTTTAAATTAATTTGTTCTCATTTTCCAGTGTCACAAGTGAATCTCTTGTGCAGCCTTTGCTTTGGGAATTGGGCTGTCGGACTGAGCTGAAGCCCTCAGCTCACAGAATACTGACCTGGAAATGACATGGAAATTCATGTTAGAGACAGCATTTGCAGCTCTTGGTCACATCCTCTTGCCATCTTTTTTTGGCAAATATAAAATCTGAATTTGAGCATGAAAACACTGTAATTCTCACATTTGTTTTTTGTGTCTACCACAGATGGCTGTTGGCTGGTTTTATTTTTTGTCACATCTAAATATTTTATTCAGGTCCAGTGTAACTGATTCTGCCAAGTGGGATGTAGCACTTGTATCCTCCTGCAGTTCCTGCACGAGGGCTGTGCCCAGCTCTGGCAGTGCTGGGGGGTTTTAAGTTCTAAATGCTATTTAAAAGCATGCACATGTATTCTGAGGCTACCTGAACCCATAGGCAGAAGTGCTGTAGCCTCGACTGTGGATGTTCAGTCCCTGTGGTTATTTTTCAGTGTGCAGACTCTGGCAGGTCAGCACGATGTCTTGTCTGGAATTTCCTTGCATTCTAAAATTAGGAGAAGGCTCTAGGAAACAATAGCAAATCAAGTCTGTAAACTCCTGCTCCTCTGAACCTTTGTTGTCATTTAGACTTTCACCCACTTCCTTGTCACCGAGCTGGTTTGCGTTAGATAAACTGAATTAAACAGAGCCCGTGATGGTCAGTGGTGAGGGGGTTTTTTAATTTATTTACTCATTATACAATTATTGTGCTACTTTAGGACATGAGAAKTGTGAATTTCCTATCAGTGCCGTTCATCCTCAATCATTTTCTGTGTGCAGAGTGCTGTGGAAGTAGGACAGCCCCGGGGCAGCGGGGGCTGTGCTGTGGTTTGGTGCCCCTCAGACTCCCACTGTGCCTGGCAGTGTGTCCTGGCTGGGACTTTGACACTGCAGAGCTTTGGGTCTGTGCAGAAACTCCTCCAGTTACACCACCAGACCTCGTGGTTGTCCCTGCTGGAGGGGAGAGCAGCTCACTCGTGCTCTGTGCACCTTCTCAGGGTTATGTTTGCTCCACCTCTTCATCCCTGCCCCTACCTTGTCTGCACTGGGCTCTCATTCTCTGCAGTGTTGTGGGGGTCCCACCACCCCCACACCTGAGGGTATCCCTGAGCTGTTCCTGGGCAGGTCTGTCCCAGCAGCCCTTGTGCAGGTGGATACCTGGAAAGGCTCCTGAGGAGGGAGATTCAAAGCTCACTCTGGTTTGATCCCTCTCAGTGTGTGCTGCATGAGTAGCCCCAACTCTGGCCGTGTTTCCCGAGCTGTGAATGATCCCAGGATTGCCTCTCCTGTGCTGCTGTGACCCCATCCCTGCCTCTGCCACGGACAGGCACGAGGTGATGTGATTTAGAAATGGCCTCTGCATGTCACTGCACAGACCTGAGTTTGTTCCAGGTCACTTCTTAACATTTTCTGCAGTGGCCCTGGGTTGTTGTTTGTTTTCCCAGTACTCCGAAACAATCCAGGAAATGCAGCAAACGCCCCAGCCCTAGTTCCCATCCTGTCCAGGATCTGACCTCTGGCAATGGTTAGAATCAGCTGCAGTATTTGGTCAGTTGATAATTACAGTACGTTGTGTTTAGTAAACTCACTGGGGCTGGTGGTGTCTTGGAGGAATGTGATTGATGGATCCTGGAATTTGCCATTTGCAGCTGATGGACTTCTGGGAGCCCTGAGGGGTGTGTGAAGACGTTGAGTGTTGTGAGGACCCTTCCACCAAGAGTCACCGTTTCTAGAAAAGAATTTTCTTGTCTTCTGTAGTTCTGTGTTACTTGGGGCTGTACTGAGAGCTCACTTGCCTGTTTTCCACCCAGCACAAGGGCACAAGTGCTGTCCCTAATGGTGTGGGGACCTGCCACCGATGTCCTCACGAAACATCCTGCACAGCAGACGTGTGCAACAGCAGGGGCAGCACTTTGGACTGGGAGTCTCCCTGTGTTCCTCCTTTGTTGGCTTTTCTGGACTAGACTCACAAACTCAGGTGTCGGCTGCAAGCTGCTTTAGAGTGACTTCACCATGGTGCTGGACTTCAGAGCCTCAGGTGAACTGTTACTGTAGGAAAAAAGGAATGTCCAGTTTCTAGCCTACATGGAAGGGAGGATAGCAGTGGGGTAACAGATGCTGAATGAATGATAAAGCTAAACTCATTTATGCCTTTTTTCTTTCACCCCTGTGCCTTGTAGCCCTTCATGGGGATTCTGATCCATGCAGTGACTGCCTTGTGAGTGCCTGGCTGGGTTGGGAGTTGTGGGAACAGGCAGGTGTCTCAGGGATGAATGCTCAGGCCTCTCATGGGGTGAGGAGATGGGTTTCCCCCAGAACTGCTGCTGACGCGGTTGTGTTGCCTCTTTCCAGCCTTTCTTCAGGCTCCTGAACCTGCGCAAGCTGGGCCTGAGCGACAATGAGATCCAGAGGCTTCCCCCCGAGGTGGCCAACTTCATGCAGCTGGTGGAGCTGGACATCTCCCGCAACGGTAAGGCCGGAGCTGGGCCGGGGCAGGTGCCCAAGCCCTGCAGTGCTCCCTGTGCCCCCCTGTTCTGCAGAAGCAGTGCCTTTCCACACCCTGTGGAGTCATCCCTCGGGGGTCCTCAGCTGTAACAATGGGGTTGTCTTACCATGTCTCAGGCTGTCACCACTACCTGCTGTATCACTTTCTAAAGCCTCTTATGTTCTTTCACCTATTTTTTCCAGACATCCCAGAAATTCCTGAAAGCATCAAATTCTGCAAATCCCTGGAAATCGCAGACTTCAGTGGGAATCCTCTCTCCAGGTAGGAAGGCATATGCAACCCACTAGTCCAGCTGAGAAGGAGAGCTGAAGTTGTCCATTCTCCCTGGCTTTCTCTGATCTTCATCTTGTAACTGTCTCCCTGTGAAGCCAAGGCTGGGGATGGCCCTGCCTGTGTCGAAGCTGCACGTATCTGCTCTCCTGGCAGGTGGAACGCCTGGGGCAGGGAGGAGCTGGTGTGTGCTCCATCCTCAGTGGGGCCTGTGGCTGGGAATGATGAGCATTTAGTTGCAGTGGTGTCAACAGTGAGGACTTTTGTCCTCTTGCAATGAGTTTGTTGCTCCTTTTGCTGTGGTCACAAACCAGAATGGATGTGGGCTTGTGCTGGAGAGGAGAAAAAGTGTACATGCCATCCTGTGCCTAGGAATGACTAGCACTTCTGCACTAGGCATTGTTTGTCAGAGTCTTTTCCTGGCTCAGTGTTCAGATGAGTGGGGGTGGGGGAGTAGGGGGGCTCTGTGAGCTGCCTGTGAAAGCAAAGGAATTTCCTCTTTCAGGGTTTTTCCCTATTCTGTCACACCTTGAGTCTGTTGTGATGGTGCTTGGTTCTGGGGAATGCTGCGGTGTCATCTGCAGAGATATCCTTTGCTGGGCACTTGGGGTGCTTGGGAGCCCTCCCTGCTTCCAAGTATAAATGATCCCATGGCATGATTTAGTCTGGGATTTGTGCTCAAGTACTGCAGAGCTGAGTTTGCAAACCTGGACAGGTAATATCTGGTGCAGGGGGGTTTTGTGGTCTTGAAAACGGAATTTGTCCTGGATCAGCAGCCAGGGTCAGTGATGGTTCCTATTCTTCTGCTTTCCACATGTTGATGCCAATTGGGATGAGACTGACTTGGGGGGGATTTAAGTGTTTTGGAAGATTCTGTGCTTTGTACATAGGATTGATGGAGTTCTGTTTGTGTTCTCACAGGCTTCCTGAGGGCTTCACCCAGCTCCGAAGCCTGGGCCACTTGGCCTTGAACGATGTATCTCTGCAGAGCCTCCCCACTGACATTGGGAAGTGAGTATGGCCCTGTTCTGGCAGCAGGGAGGGGGATGGGATGGGGACACCGTGCTGGTGGGGTGGGGACACTGGCAGGACCTGGAGGGACGAGCCAGGTGCAACTTTGCCCTGGTGCTGACAGTGCTATGTGAGCACCTCTGAGCCTTGGTTTGTTAAAAGACCTTTCTACAAAGGTTCCTGTCCTGGTCCCACCTGCTTCTCCTGCTATGGTTTGTGGCACAGCAAGGATTGATCCAGCCTTCTCAAATCCTGCCTTTCCCTATGTTCTGAGTGCCCATTTGCCCCTTTCCAAGCAGGCGTGGGCTGCCTGATGGCATTGGAATGATTTATGCTGCTGGCAAATGGCCCGATGTGGTGCAGTGCCTCTCCCATGGGATTTGGCTTTCCACATGTGAGGGATTTTACCTTTTTGGTCAGACAGTCCTGTTGTGACAGTGTGTTCCTTGTCCTGAGTGTGGGCATAGTGTTGTTCCTTGTGACTGCAGCAAGCGCTCACCTCTATCAAAGCAATTTACATTCATGTTGTTTTTGTTCCCCCATCTCCATCCATGTGTGCACACTCATGCATTGTGCAGGACATGAGGGGTGGTTCCAGGGGAAGGGAGATGAGCAGCTCCTTGTATCCCTGAAGCCCTGTCCAGTGAACCTGGCTTTCTCGCTCCCTTTTCTCTTGCAGTTTGGCAAACCTGGTGACTTTGGAGCTACGTGAGAACCTGCTAAAGACTCTCCCCACGTGAGTGTCTGTCTGGGGGCTGTAGGAGTCTCCTGCCTGATCGCTCTTCCTCAGGGACTGATTCCTCAGGGACTAATGCAGGCACCATCACTTGGCTTGGGCGGGCTCAGCCTGAGCATAAATAGGCTGCATCTTACTGGATTCCCATCAATTGGGGAAAGGAGGGAGAGGATGGTGCAGGGCTGGAGAGCAGCGAAGGATGTTCAGAGCCTGTACTCAGCCTCTGTGTAAGGATTGATTTGGAATAGACAGGGTTCCCAAAAAAAGCTGCTGGAAATAATGAGAACCATTTTTCCTGGAGAGGTGGAGCAGACAATGGATTCTTTTGGAAAGAAAGAGAAAACTGTATGGATATGGGTGTAGGAGTAGCTCTGTGCACAGTGAGGCTCAGGATTTGAAGAGCAGCAGGATACAGCTGAGGGTGCATTTTGCTTCTGACATCTGTTTTGTTGGATATCCCTCCTGGTTGTTCCGGATGGGATAACTGTCTTCCCTGCAGCAGACAAAATATGAGCCAGCCAGGGAGAAGAGGTAAGTGTTGTTACATGTGTTGGAGTTAGGGATAGGGATGAGTTCCTGGTAGGAACCTGGTTGGTGGAGGTGTTGCCCTCAGGTAGATGAACATGGAGAACTAACCAGTCTGTACTTCAGTCTCTGCTTTGGCCCATCACAGTTTGTTGAGTTTTCTCCCCTACGTCAGCTCTGTCAGCTTGTTTCCTGCCTGCTTATCCATCCCACTGATGATTCCCCCAGCTTTCGTTAGATGTTATTGGAAGGGATTCTTTTTGACCAGCAGTGCGTTTTGGGACCACACGAACTCCTCAGTGAAGGTGTGACGCATGTAGCTGTTGTCGCCTGTGGTGAGAGCTCTCTCACTGTTCTTGGCAGGAGTTCAGCTTAGCTTCTGATACATTCCCCCCGCCGGTTACACCCTGTAGAAGCACAGATCGGAATCACACACTCACCTTCTCTTTTCTGCACAGAGCTTGTCAGTAGTGACCCTGTCACACAAAGGCGATAGGAAGGGGCCAGCTGAGATGGTCCCATGTGGAATATCACCACAGGGGACAATATGAGAGCTAAAGCTCCTTATCATAGAACGCCATGGTGGTTTGGGTTGGAAGGGACCTTAAAGCTCATCATGTTCCAGACCCTTGCCATGGGCAGGGACACCTTCCACTAGACCAGGTTGCTCCAAGCCTTGTCCAACTTGGCCTTGAACACTTATTCTGGGCTGAGAACTGGGAAGCAAGAGGAGTTTGGGTCCTGGTGTTGGGCCCCTCTGCTGTCTGTTCCTGTGACTGGGTGTTCGTACAGGCAGGTACCACTTTTGGGTTACACCATGTCAGCAAAGAAGTGCAGTAGCTACATCCAAGATTGGGCTTTCAAACTGTAGTGAAGGTAGTCCCAATGGCTTTTCACCATCTCAGAACCAGCAAGTCTCTGGAGTCTTGAGAATTCAGTCTGTGACCAAACCCCTTGGGCTTCAGTAGAGATCTCTCATGCCCAATGCTCCCACGTTGCCCTGTGGTAGATTGGGTGCCATCCAGCAGGATGCTTGTAGTGTGATACAAGGTTTTGGGGTTTTTCACTGGAAGGTTAATCCAGGCTTGATACTCATTCTGCAGTGCAAATCCAGCTTCTTTTCATCTGCCCCAAATCCCCAAATTCTATTTTGGGATGATTTCCAAAAGCAGAAAATGGATCTTGGAGACCAAGGCGATTCTGATCAGATCTGTCAGTCAAAGACGGTATCGCAGTCGATGGCCAGAACCGTTTCAGTGGTGCTGTTTGGTTCTCTGCCTGAGGCTCTGGTCCTCACTCTGGCTGCACACTGTGCCCAAGAACAGCTCTAAATGAGTCCAGCTGACCTTGCCAAAGAGGAGAATGAGTTATCCAAAAATGGCTGGTGCTGTGTTTCCAAGGTTCCTTTGCCCAGTGGGTAGGTGGGCTTCAACGCTGAGGATTTGGGACAGCAAAATGCATCAGTGTCCTTTTGGTATTTTTTTGTTGTTGAGCTTTTTGAAAGATCCAGCTTGCAGTGACCTTTACTTGCCAAAATACCATTTCATTGGTCAGTCTTCTGATATCGACTGAGTTCTGAAATGGTTCAGCTTGTGCAGCTGGTCATCACCCCTCATCTCTCCCATGCAAATGGGACACAGCCAGAGACTTGGGAAGGGCAGCTCTCATATGTTCTTATGGAATAGTGGAGGAGGTTGATCTAAACAGAGATCTTTTGCCAGACCTCATACATCAATGTGGATTCCACAGCTCACTTGTTCCTATTTTGGGAATTCAAGCTGTGAATGTGCAAAGAGACAGTCAAGGCTGCATCACCTTCAGAGGAGTCAGAGTTGATGGACACTCATGGTGAGGGAGTGCTGTGCAACAGGATCCTTTGGATGAAACTGTTGATAAGCCTTTACCGGAGTTTATCTCAAAATCCACTGCTGCGTGCAGTAGGAAGTTAATTTTCCTGCGTAGCCCAAGTGTTTTTACAGCCTGGCCCAGGCAAGACATTTCCCTTTTATTGCAGCCTCCAAGGGCCTTGGTTTGGGTGGTGTTGAGAGGTGGAGCTGTTTCCAGAGAAATGTGGGGATTTCTGTATTGGGACAGTTCCTTAAGAAGAGAATAAAGCTGTTCCCTGCCGGGGGGAGTGGGCAAGGCTGGCAGCTCCACCCTGGCATACAGTGAGGGGCAACAGTTGTCCTTTGGGGAGGTGGAGTTGGAGCTGATGGGTCAGACTCAGGTGTGAGGACAAACGAGCACCTGGGCCATGTCAGGAGAACCCACCCTTSGGTTTGTGGGACTGCAGTCCTTGTCCATCCCCAGGTGTGCTGTAAGGGGTGCTCGGGGCACGTCCRTGGGCCACCAGTGAGGGTAGGCTGTGGGTCCTGTGCAGTGTCTTCATAGTGAGCTTCTGTGTTTATGTTGTGACCTCACCTGAGGCATCAGGCCACCGTTGTCTTCCCTTCCTCTTCAGTAGCRTGGGCATCCTGTGTGGGGAAACAGGCTGTTGAATTTGTCATTCCTCCCTGTCCCTACAGCTGTGTTCCCCTTGCCCCCCAAACATGTCTTGTCCTCTGCTGAGTCCCTCCTGTTGCCTGTCAGTCTGTGCCCAGGTCCCTGTCCTTGCTGCGAACTAGGCAGTGATGTGAGGGTGTGGCTGGTCATCTGTTATGGTTTGATCAAGGAGTATTTTGTGGTGGGAGGGGGAGAAGGCAAACTAGTCCAAGGGGAACCGGCTGCACTGGGACTGCTGGTGCCTCTGAACCCAACTCCCTGGGGCAGAGGGTCTGGCTTGGGAAAGGTACCAGCTCTCTAAACTGCTGGGCTCAGAGGGACCATGAGAAAGGTCAGGATTGCCCCACCTGCTTTAGGAGTTACTAGAGATCATGTGATTTGTGCAATGTGTGTCCCAGATGCTAACCTTCCGCTCTTTATTTCTTGTTTTATCTCTCTGTCCCCTGTGCCTTGCAGTTCACTCTCCTTCCTTGTCAAGTTAGAGCAGTTGGATCTCGGTGGCAATGACCTGGAAGTACTGGTAGGTGAGGGCTGGTGGGGAGGGAATTTGGGTGGTTGGTAGGGGCAGATCCTGCACCTTGGTGCAAGCAAGTGGGTTTTCACCTGAAATGCAAAGAAATAGACCCTCAGGTTGTTTGGGGAGATTCTGATCTGCCCAGCATGGCCCAGTCATTATTCCCAGGTGAATTTTCTCTTCATGTGTCAGCCCTTGTGTCTTGCTCCCTGCTGGTCTCACACACAGCCTGCTCTGCCCTTCCCAAACTCTGGGATGGTAATTCTTCCTGTCTGGCTGCCAAGGATCTTTCCTTTCCAACAAGACTCTGATCCTTGCCTTCTTTGTCCTGCACTGCCCTCAGCTGTTTTTCTTCTCATCCAGCGTCCTGCCTTTCTCCTTTCTGATATGATTTCTGCCTCGTGGAGTGCTGGGCCATTCCATGTTGTCCATGGCAGTGAGGGTAGCCCAGCGAGAGGCCTCTCTCCATGGAGGGCTCAGTGCATGGAGGGCAAGGGCACAGTCTCAGAATTCAGGTTGTCTGGGCATTTAGGGACACCCAGTGATATTCTCTAACTTTGCAACTGTGATTAAGCTGTTACTGGATCCTACTCTTCGTGTTCTGGAATGGGTTTTGGCAGAAACCCGTCACATTGGGAGGCAGAGGGGTTCATGCAGCTTAGCTGTGCCCAGGCTGAGCTCACCTGTGAGAAGAGGTGTCTGAGACTCGAGCCATGCTCTAGTGGAGCAATCTCCAAACCCCAATGCTGATTGCGTGGGGGGGGTTGTGGGATGTGAACGTGTGTCTGCCATGGGTGATGGTGCCACTGGGTCACGTTGAGTTGGCCAGTGGTACCCAAATGTTTATTTTCATGTCTGAGAGGAGGGAAATGCATTTTTTCTATGAGGCCAGAATTTCCAACCCCCTAGAATAATGGAATCATTTAGGTTGGAAAAACCCTCTGAGATCAACCTCTCTCCCGGTACTGCCAAGGCCCCCACTAACCCACGTCCACAAGTGCCGCATCCACATGGCTGTTAAATCACCCCAGGGATGGGGACTCCATCTCTGCCCAGGGCAGCCTGTGCCAGGGCTGGACAGCCCTTTCTGGGAAGTAGTTTTCCCAATATCCTAAACCTTCCGTGGCACAACTTGAGGCTGTTTGCCTTTGTCCTATCCCTTGTTTCTTGAGAGCAGAGCCTGACCCCCACTTGGCTCCATCCTCCTGTCAGGGAGTTGCAGAAGGCAAGAAGGTGCCCCCTGAACCCCCTTTTTCCTCAGCTGCTCTCCATCAGAATTGTGCTGCAGGTTTAGTTCTTGCATTGCCTGCTCACACAGTCCTACTGCTGCCTTCCATGTTTCCCGTTGGACCTCCTGCAGCCAGGGGGCCATTCCAGCCATTCCCAGACACATGTGCTGCTATCTTGCAATAATCCATAGATGGTCCTGGGAAGTGCAAGAGGCAGAACAGTGCCTGGCTTTGCAGGGAGTTGTAGTTCTGCATTTTGCAGTTCTTCAGTTGTGCAGTGTTTTTAGTTCAGCAAATAGTTTCTCACGCACTTTGTATAAACATAGCACTTGTTATTCTAACCGGCCCTGATTGTTTTTGAATTCCTAACCTACATGATAGACAATTCTGTTGACCAGTGGACAGCAGGAGGTGGTATTCCCGTCCTCCAATCCACGGTGGTTTCTGAAAACGTATAAATAAAGACCGAGGGCAGAAGCCGCTTCTCTTTCTTTTCCCCTTGGCTTCCTTGGCTTCTGCTCCGGTGGTAGACCCTGACAGCTGCATCTCGTGTGTTTATTTCGTGTCCGAGAGCAACAGAGAGTGGTGTATGTGCAGCATCCTCGAGCAGCGTCTCCCTGTGGGAGGGACTGATGTCACCACTGTCCTGTCTCTTACAGCCAGACACTCTGGGCGCGCTCCCGAACCTGCGTGAGCTGTGGCTGGACCGGAACCAGCTCTCGGCCCTGCCCCCGGTGAGTGTCTGTCTGGCACATGTTCACCCCTTTGCCCTGCCCCAGCTGTGCCCTCGAGCCATGGGGTCTCCTCTCTGATCCAGGAGCTGGGCAATCTCCGCCGTCTGGTCTGTCTGGATGTGTCTGAAAACAAGCTGGAGCAGCTGCCCAATGAGGTCAGCGGGCTGGTGGCACTGACGGACTTGCTGCTGTCACAGAACCTGCTGGAATGCATTCCGGATGGGATCGGTGAGTGTTGTGGGATGGGGAGTGCTGCAGGACTTCACTGCCTGGGCAATGCTCCTGGAGGAGCTTCAGGAAAGAGGATTTGTGACAGGGAATCAGGGGTTCATGGACACAGGCACAGTCATCGAGTGCAGCAGCAGTGGGTGGTAGAGGTGAGCAGAACTCTGCGGGAGAGTTCAGGTGCTTCATCTGCATCAGGCATGGGTGAGGCCTGTGAACAGGCCTGGTGGGAGGAAAGGCAGAGCCTGTGTGGTTGGGTTATGTGATCTTTGATGGAATCACAGCCCGGGGAGTGCAGAACAGTGTCCTTCTCTCTGACACAGCTCACACCTAACTTGTCACCCTGGCCAGGTCAGCTGAAGCAGCTCTCCATCCTCAAGGTGGACCAGAACCGGCTGACGGATGTGACAGAATCAATTGGGGACTGTGAGAATCTGTCTGAGCTCATCCTGACTGAGAACATGCTAACGGTGAGTATGCAGCAGCCACCTGCCTCTCCTGTGCTGTTCATTATAGCCAGCTGCCAGGGATCCCTTCCCACCTTCTGCCCTCCGAGCTGAATTCCTGAGCGTGCTCCAGCTACTTCCATACAGAGTTTCACCACGTTCACAGACAATGGGAAGCTGCTTTCTCTCGCTGATTTTTTTCCCCTAAAGCATTCTTTGGGATAGCAGGGATGCTGGGATTGCCCATCCCAAAGCCCATCCAGGCTGATGGGTGCAGGACCACATCCGAGGCTGCGTTGGTGAGGGGTTTGGGATAGTGTGATTGAAAATGGCCCTGCTTCAAACTGCCTGTGATTTGTTTGGTAAAACACAAGGATTGGGAATGGGCAGATAAACAGAAGGAAAGTCTTGACCAGTGTTGGTTGGAGCGTGCTGTGCTGTGTTGAGGGGAAGAGTTGACATGGATCAGTCTGTGAGCCCGAGGGAAAACCTGTCCCAAAGAACATTATCCCGAATGCGTCTGTGGTGACAGAAGGCAGCTTGTTCTGCAGACTGAGGGCTTTGTGCCTTTTACCTTAATTCTCTTTCCTCTTGCAACCACTGACTGGGCTCCTTCCCAGGCCTTGCCCAAGTCCCTGGGCAAGCTGGCCAAGCTGACAAACCTGAACGTGGACCGGAACCGGCTGACGGCGCTGCCAGCCGAGATTGGGGGCTGTGCCAACCTCAACGTGCTGTCCCTGCGGGACAACCGCCTGGCCCTGCTGCCCCCCGAGCTGGCCAACACCACTGAGCTCCACGTCCTGGATGTGGCTGGGAACAGGTGAGCAGCAGGAAGGTGCACAGGCTCGTACGCATGTTCCTGGAGAGGCTGCTGTGAGAGGGATGCTGGATCTGTGTGGATCCCAGGATCCACAGTGTRGGGAAGCCTGGGCTGGCTGCTGAGGGCTTGAGCTTTGCCTGTGAAGCCCTTCTCTGTGTCACCTAAACACAGGGTAGAGGTAAGACAGAAGTGTGAGGGCATTTTGTTGTGTGTGAAATAGAGATCAGGGGAGATCCCTGGTCACTGGCTTCCTTCCCTTCCTGCAGATTTTGTGGGTTTGTGTCATTAGTCCTCAGGTGATCGGTGCCAAAGCCTCGTTCGTGGTGTGTAGGTGCCTGGGAGCTGTTCTGAAAGGTCCTTTGGGTTTGGGCTGCAGTTCTGTTTGCTGGGGCTGGTATTTTTGGGAGCAGTTGGAAGCTCACCAGAGGTTCTGTAGGGAACACTCTATACACTGGTCTGTGAAAGCACTGTTTTTCTGTTTCCAAACCCTTCCACACTGTTGGTGGAGTTGTCCTCTGCTACGGGCTGGTGAGRGTGGGTTCCTGGGACCCAGTCCACGGCCATGGACAAATCAGCTGTTCCAGTAGTGCAGGACTGAGGGATTCACAGCAGCTTGGCTCTGTCCCTCTCCCTTCAGGTGGGGCAGTCTGGAGCTGAGGTGAAACTCCTTCCTGACCAGGTAAGTTTAACCAGCAGTTGTTGTTCTCTTTTGCAGACTGCAGAACTTGCCCTTTGCTTTGACAAACCTTAACCTGAAAGCCCTGTGGCTGGCAGAAAACCAGTCCCAGCCCATGCTGAAATTTCAGACTGAGGATGATGAAAAGACAGGAGAAAAGGTTCTCACTTGCTACCTGCTCCCCCAGCAGCCCTCTCCCAGCCTGGGTAAGAGTCTGTGTCACGAGCACTGGCTGCAAAGCCTTGTGCTCTGGAGTGGGCTGAGGCCTTGAACCTTCTTCTCTGCTGGGTTGGACTGTCTCTTACTGTGATTCCTGTAGCAGATCCAGATTCTTGAATGGCTTGGGACACCTTTCCCAGGCAGTGATTGTTAAAACTGAGGAATTGCTTCTGTGCCAGGTGATAAGGAAGCTGCAGCCTCATCTTTAAGTGTTCTGCTTGGATCTGCTGACCAAGCAGTTAATTTTCATTGTCCTGTCACCATGATATTGCTGCCTTAATTCTACCTTTTTCCTTACTTTCTGGGTAAGGAGTGCTAGAGCTGAAGCACCAGACACTTCTGTAGAGGCTGCTGTAGATCTGGTGGGAGATGTACAGAATGTGACCGGATGTTGAGGCCACAGCCTTTGTCCTCAAGGCCTCTTATGCCATGGGCAGATACAACAGAAGTGCCCTAATGGCATGAGAACTGGCTTCCATCCAAGTCCACAACCCTGCTCTTCCTGAAAGGAGCTCCCACTGTGTTCTCCTCCTCCCCAGAGAACCTCCTGCAGAACAGCGTGGATGAGAGCTGGACGGACACTAACCTAAACAGAGTCAGTGTGATCCAGTTCCTGGATGAACCTAAAGGAGATGATGACGAGGAGTCTGGAGCTGAGAGACGAGTAAGAAGTTCCTGGAGACTTGTTGGCTCTCTGTGCAAGCCCAGGGACAAGCTAGGCTTTCCGAAAATGGGGAGCCACTGTGGTGTTCATGTTTCATTCTGACACTGCTGCAGGCGTGTGCGAGATTTCTGCAGTCTGAAGGATGTTGGGTGCCCTGAGGAGCCAAGCAGGAGTGAAAGGGAGTGATTCCCTGGGAGCTGTGGTGCAGGGTCATATTTTGAGGCTCTTCTATGGGAGTGGGGCTGTGACACTGACGTGCCCAGGGAGCACTCAGAATGTCCAGAGATCCCAATAGAGCACTGTCAGGATGGGGTTTTAGCTCACCCCCATCACGGGGAAAGGCTGCCCAGCCAAACCCAGGCCATGCCCATCCCTCCAAGCATGGAGCCAGTGCAGCCCGTGCTGTGGAGCGTCCTGTTAGTAAAGTACTAAACACTGTAGGCAGCCTCCAAACCTGCGAGACATCCTTGTGCTTTCAGTGCAGATACAAAGGGCAGGATAAAAGTTTTCAGCAAGTGCTCTGGGGATTTCAATCTCCTGCAGGATTTTTTTCCTTTTCATCTTATTGAAAGCCATTCTTGAGATCTGAATCCTTCTAATGAATGATGTTGCTGTCCTGGCAGTGTGTGTGTGCTGCTGGCATTGGGAGGTTTGGGGGCGTGTTTTTAATTGTTTTTAACATTGTTATTAATTTTAGAATGCTAGTTTTTTTGACTCTTTACCTGGGATGGAACTCACTAAGCAGCACCAATTCTGGTGAATTTGGGCTTGGCAGACCTGCTAAGTAACTACAGACAAATTAGGAAAAGATCCCAAGAAGATTTCTCAGCTGTGTTCTGGAGGGGTTTCTGTGTTGACAGTTTTTCATTCACTAAGCCTGAAACACCATTTAAAACTTCCCATGTCTATCATTCTTCCCAAACCCTTTGTCAGATGTAGAGCAGGATGATGTCCAGAGGGAGCTCTGAGTGTTCCCTGCCACTGTTCTTTCCCCTTCCCAATCCAGGCTGTCTGAGACCTGGAGCAGATCCTGCAGTGGGATGTGTTGGTTGCATCCCCTCGGGGCTCCAGCTCTCTGATAAAGATGTTAGTTACCTGCAGAGGTTCATTCCCAGGGCCTGGCACGTGCTGCCAGGGCTGGAATCCCCTTGCTGAGGGTTTCACTTTGGCAGGGCCTGCAGCGCCGAGCCACCCCTCACCCCAGCGAGCTGAAGGTGATGAAGAAGGTGATTGAAGTTCGGCGCAATGAGGTGAACTCCGCAAAGGCTGAAGTCAACCTGAACTCCCCCAACTCGGAAGTGAGTGCTGGGCACTGGGGAATGGATAACCATAGAGAACATGGGATCATGGATTGGTTTGGGTTAGAAGGGATCTGACAGACCATCCAGTTCCACCTCCATGCTGTGGACAGAGACATCTTCCACTAGGAACATGTAGTACGTGTGGGAAATGGGGAGGTAGAAAGGACTAACTTCTGGGAAAGATTGGGAGGGACTGAGAATGGATTGCCTGGATTCCAAAGGTTGGGAATCTGCCTTGTGGTGTTGAGGGGCCTGTGAAATAGAGCAGGAGATGGAACCAGGAAACAGAGAACAGTGTAAGGGGAGTTATGTGTGTTAGTACCACTTTTGTCATAGCACAGGGAGAGAAAGAGAAGGCTCTGATATTCCCAGTAAGAAATGATGGGAATAGAGCACTTGGAGGAGGCACCTTGCTGCCCCTGTGGGATGCTGGGAATAAATGCCTATGCAGGAGGTGGAACAGGATGGACTGTTCTGCCAATTGACAGGGGCGATTTAATGGACACAGACACCAATGGAAAGAATGGTCTTATTTTACTATGAATAGTAAGGCAACACAACAGTAAAATGATACATTTAATAAAACCATGAGCTTACTACATGGTCGTCTTTAGCAACAAGCAAAACTAAGCAAGGTAATGCACCCAATCGTTACTGTACGAGAAAGAGAATAGTGATGGAGAAAGATCCATCGCCAATTGCCTAAATACCATCATCCAGAGTCTGCAGTCGGTGGGGAGCCCTGTTTCACAGCAAGGACCTGGGGAACCCTTCCCAGCAATTGGGAAGTCCTACACAGGGCATCCACTCATAGGTGAAGTCTCTAAATTCCTCCCAAAAGGGGGTCCAGCTTTTATAGGCCCAAATCAGCAAGTCAGAGTGATTTGTTTATATTTTTAGCACAGAAACACCTGTGTCTGATGGCACTTCCCGACCAGCAGGGGCCAGGGCTTGGCCAGAGACCAGGCCTTGGCTGGGAGGGTTTTCCTTACAGACAAGCCTCTATTCATGTCAGTTGGGAAAGTTTCTTCAAATGATACATTTCTTGCAGATAAGTACACAAGGTTATGTGAAAGTTTCTAAAGCAGGCAGTTTAGCATTAAGCAGTGAGCATAAACATCTCGGTCATCTCTCTTTAGCTGAATAATACTGATGGTGTTGGTCACACAGTGCCCAGGATCCATTTTATAAGTCAGCTCTGGTCTAGGCAGCAGCAGTCGGCTCTTCAGGCCTTAGCACATCCATGGACCCACATGATACAGAGGAGGTTTGGTAAGGGAAGCCATGGGCAGCCTGAGGAAAAGCTGGTTTTGTTGGTGCTGGATCATTCACACCTCCCACCAGTCACACAGTCACCAAGCTCTGTGTGCTGCTCTGGGCTCCACCCTGACCATCACATCTGTTCTCTCAGGAGAAGCGGCTGAGTGCCACATCGAACCGCAGCGAGGACTCCCACCTGTCCTCCAGCACGGCCTCTGCCGACTGCAGGGCCGAGGAGCGGGACCGGGGCTGGCCCAACGGGCAGCTGCCTGATGCTCGAGAGCTGGAGAAGGAGGCGAAGCCCAGGGCGGAAGAGGAGCATAAGGAGGCTGCTGAACAGGAGGAGGAAGATGTGGAAGTGGAATACAATGAGGTAGGAGCCTGGGAACTGCAGCAGGGTCATGAGGAAAAGTAGAAGGACTTGGAAGTTTTCAGAGGAAGTGGGAAATAGATGTACAGGTAAATGGATGTGGGATTTGGGCATCACTGGAGGCAGATCCAGGCCGGGGAAGGCAGCACAAGCAGAGATTGAGGCAACTTGTGGGAGCTGCATCCGTGGGAGACTGGGGTCGTCAGTGTGGGAGCCAGCTGGGCTGTGGGAACATTGGGGTGACAGTGACAGGCTTGATTGCCCTCCACTCCTGGAGCCTACAAAAGCATGTCTGGGGGATGGCGTTAATGTGGAAAAAGGCAAGAATGGTGAAATAGTAATGTGTTCCCACATTTTCCTGAGCACACAGGCAGTGTCACTGGTGCTGCCCGTGCTGGGAGAGGGGTCACAGGGACAGCAGGTTGTGTGCTGGCCCTGGTCTGTTCTGTGAGGCTCATGGCGTGTCCGGGGCTTTGCTGTCACAGCCCACTGTACACTTCGCTGAGGACACGCTGATACGGAGCGAGGATGAGGATGAGGATGAAGAGCGGCCGTTTCCAGTGGAGAAGCAGAGGCTTATCCGCAAGGACACGCCCCATTATAAGAAACACTTCAAGATCACTAAACTGCCCAAGCCAGAGGCAGTGGTGGCACTTCTGCAGGGGCTGAACAGTGATGGAGTCCCCAAAGAGGAAGAAGAGTTGGGAGGCTGCAATAATAACACAGAGCYCGAGGATCAGGAGGAAGCCTGGGATGAGGATGACAGAAAGAATGGAGCTTTGTCTGCTCAGCCATCCGTGAAGGTAAGGTCTTGTGGGGAGGGGGAAGGTCAGAGGGATGCAGACCTGCCCTCTGCTCCTGTGAGCTGCCAGCCAGGCTGATGTGGTACTGGTGAAACTGCTGGCGAGAGGCTCCAGCTCTTTGGGATGTGCTGAGGGTGGGAGAGGTGAAGGTCGTTAGAGGGCTCACAGGGTTGTCAAAAAGCTGTGCCATGTTGCTGTGTCTGACTCCTTCGCTCTAACCAGGTCCTTGCACCATCTCCATTCCATGTGCTGTTCCCTGTGCTGCAGGGACAGTTCTCTGTCCCATCACTGGTGGGTTCTGTTGTAGCTTCTAGCCTCCTCCTCACTTGCTGGTTGTTGCTCCTGCTTCAAGGAGGATGAGCTTTATCCCTGGGTGGATTTGATCTTAGACTGACATTCGGGCCACTGACATGTGTTGGCACAGTGCTTCCCAGAGCGTGTGAGTGCAGCCAGGAGTGTGCCCTTCCCTGTGCTTCCCCTTAGACGCAGCCTGAGGGAGGGTGCATTGGATTTAGGGGAGCTTGTGCTCTGAAGTTTTGCCTTACTGGTTATACTGGGGCTTGTGAGATAGGAGGTCCTTGGCTCTGCTCAGCTGAACCACATTTGGTTAGGGACACACAGAGGTTCCTGCTTGAGGAAGTTCCTCACAATGGAATAGGAATACATGGATGAGGGACACTTCATGAGATCAGCCCAGTTCTCACTCAAGCTGGTATGAAGATTTTGAGGTGTATTTGGCGGGCAGAAATCAGGATGTGGCTGAGTCTCCATCATAGTCTGATACCAACAAATCTCACAGGTGATGTGTGGGTATCCAGATGTGGAAGGTGCTGGACTAAAACTTGCTTCTGCTGTAACTGCACATGCTCCAGGTGCTGGGATCATTCCCACCCCTGCTGGAGCTCAGATTGCCCAGGGGAACATCCTTCCCCTCACTTGGCTTTGGAGCCTTTCCCCCAGTGGCTGCTTGCCTTGCTCTGCCCAAGCTGATGCGGCTCATCCTGTGCTCTGTGGCTCATCCTGTGCTCCCTAGGGATGAGGCGTGCAGTTTTCCCGTTGTTGGTGTAGTTCCTCAGAAGGAATGTGTGAAGCCGTCCCAAGTCCCCTTCGTCCAAGACCTGCCATACTTGGGGATGCCCTCACCTGAAAAGGTTATTTGAGCTGGGGACTCAGAACTGAGGGGGTACAGACCCACTGGCAGGGGCCATGAGGCCTGCTCAGGGGTGGGATACCTGTCAGAAATTACCCTGGTTATCAGCTGAGCCTTCTGCATGGGACTCAGTTCTGCTTTCTGTGGGGCTACCTTGGATGCCTGCTCCATGAAGGCATTTGTTAGCTGCCTGCTGAGCTGTATTGCAGGAGTGGGGATGTAGGGAGCCGTGTCCCTGTGCAGGGAGGCTTGTGCAAGAAGTGCACTGAAGGAGGAAGCAGGACAGGCTGTGCAGGGAGCTGAATCCTTGAACCAGAGGGTTTTGTTGCAAGGACAGTTGGTTTTCAGAAGAAATCCTGAGGTTTCCTGCGCTTGGGAGCAGGATCCCAGGTGCCTGTCAGGATGTACTGTTTCACTGGAGAAAGGGATTGGTGCAGTTGTGTTTGGGACTGCTCGTTCCTGTGCAGCAGCTCATGGCACCACAGGCCCCTCAGTGCTTTCTCCTGTGTAACCCTTCCTCCTTCCTGGGATGACCTGGTATGGAGGGGGTGAGGTCAGCTAGTGGTGGTCAGCTCAGGGGTCACAGCCTCAGCGTACCAGTATGGACAAAACCTGGCCTTAGGGGTGCCCCTTGGCAGGAGTGTAGTGGCATTTGGCACTCTGGGAGCCCATGAGCAGCCCTCGCACTGCCAAGGTGGTGAGCAGGAGTGGGGGCTGCTCTGCTGCCGAGGGGTCAGCTCTGGAGCTGTGGTGTGAGTGAGCTCAGCTACGGAGCTGTGGTGTGAGTGGGCTCAGCTCTGGAGCTGTGGTGGTCAGGAGTGACTCCGTGAACTGGGTCAGCTCTGGAGCCGTGGTGGTCAGGAGTGACTCGGTGAGTGGGCTCAGCTCTGGAGCCATGGTGGTCAGGAGTGACTCCGTGAGCTGGGTCAGCTCTGGAGCTGTGGTGGTCAGGAGTGACTCCGGAGCCGTGGTGGTCAGGAGTGGCTTCAGAGCTGGGTCAGCTCTGGAGCTGTGRTGGTCGGGAGTGGCTCTGGAGCCATGGTGGTCAGGAGTGGCTCTGGAGCCGTGGTGGTCAGGAGTGGCTCTGGAGCTGGGTCAGCTCTGGCGCTCGTGCGAGTGTTGGGTGGTGGTGGTGGTCGTGGTGGCGGGTTTGGTTGATGCTCCACTAATCCGCATGCCTCTTTGCTGGTTCCTGTCCTAACAGGGGGTGTCGTTTGATCAAGCCAATAATCTGCTGATTGAACCTGCTCGCATTGAGGAGGAAGAGGTCTGTACCACTCCTACTGTTCTCTCTCTGCCAAAAATCATCCAGCCTGCTTGATTTGCTTCCCAGCCTCACCCATTGTTGTAGGGGGAACTCTGATCTCTCTGGGTCAAGTGGCTTCTGGACCTGGCTGATCACAAACACGATGATTATTTCCTCCCTGCTTTCCCCGTTTCCTCCTTTCCCATCCTTGAGGTGAGAGTGGCTGCTGCAGAGCAGGAGTGAGATGGAAAGTATGTAAAAACCAAAGGGGCTGAGGTGGGAAGTTCAGTTCCTATCTGCTGTGTGTTGAGGGAGAAGTGGAATTGAATAAATGGATATTTCTGGACTTGTGGGTAACCATGAAGAGCAGAGACCTCGAGAATCAGCCGAATGCTGTGTACTGACCCTTTAGGAAAAGGAGGAGGATCTCACTAAGGACAGTGTGCCACTGTCTGAGGAAAGTGGACTGGAGCCAATGATCTGTGCATCTCCTGCAGGCCCCCCCCCCCCGAATCTCTTCAGGGCTTCATGTGCAGCACCTTGAGGTGTCAGAAGGGGCAGGTGGCATCAGAGAGACCACAAAGCCCCTTACATGGAGATGGTGTCCCTTCCAAGGATGCAAGTCCTGTGTCTGGCTGCCTGGCTCATCCTCTGACTGTGATGAGCTTCCTGAGTTTGTCTCCAGGTTTTCAGTGCCTGATCAGTGCCTGATCTATGGGGTCAGTGCCTTTCTGCAGGCAGGTTTCCAAGAATCTGCTGGAAGCAGAGTGCTCCTGCCACTGGCAAGAAGCAGAAACTGCATCCATGCGAGCAGCTGGCACGGAGGTTTCTCCTGTAGGACAGTACAGGGCCACCAGACCCGTATTTCACCTGGGAGTGCTGGCCTGGGCGTCTCTGAGAACTTGGCTCTGCTGTTCCCTCAGGTGTGAAATAGAGACTTCTCTTGGGTTTGGAGTAAGGCTTTCCAGAAGGGAGATGACGAATTCTTTCCACCCGAGCAGAACGTGAGCTGGCTCGGGTRTGGTCAGTCCCCTGTTAGTGGGTCCTGAAGATTTCTCCGCCTTTCTTCATCTCTGGGTGCCTGAAAACCACATTCGTATTCCTTGCATTTCTCTGTTGTGTAATCTTCTGTCACTCAGGTAAAACTGAGCATAGCCCAGTGCTTCCTGATTACTCCTCCCCTTCCTTTGGGAAGTCACTGTTCCCAGTCCTTCTCTCCAGCTGTTGGATGTCCTGTTCCATTTGCAGAGTTTTCCTTGGGGTGCTATGCCCCAGGGACCTCAGTCTTGTATTGGGATACAGTCTGCCCACCTCTTCCTTAACTCCTGCCCGTGCTCCACCTACATCTGATGGAAGGGCCTAGAACTCCTTCCTGGAAGTACTCACCGTTCCTGGAGGTGTTCAAGAAATGCCTGGACATGGCACTCAGTGCACTGGTCTGGTTGGCAGAGTTGGTTGGGGATTGGTCACAGGTTGGATTCAATGATCTTGGAGGTCTTTTCCAACCTAAATGATTCTGTGATTCCTCAGTGTGGCTGGTTGGAGGCCCAGGTTTGCTCTGGTGTCCCCTCAGCACAGTCCCCTTTGCATGGATCTGTTCCCTTACTGTGAGGAAGGATGTGGTTGTGCAGCCCCCAAGGACCAGCATGCTGGAGATCCCCGAGATCRATAGTGGCCGCTGGTCACCCAAGAGCAGACGAACTTTGAGAAGTTGATTTGGAATACTTGATTGTCCTGCAGCTCTGGGGAGTGTTCAGCAAGGAAGCTTCCACCTAGACCAGGTTGCTCCAGGCCCCGACCAGCCTGTCCTGGAACACTTCCAAATGGCATCTGCCTGCTGTTTCCAGGGATAATTCCATGTCCTTGAGAAGAACCAGTGGGATGATGGAATGGAGCGAGAATGTTGCAGAGCAGAGAGCCTGATGCCCTTGAGCAGCACAGTTTAAGTTCATGATGCTGCTGTCACATTCTGTAYATAATTTAATAGAGCTCTGAGAAAAAAGGAGCTACTGATTCCTGATTGTGTATTCCTTAATCCTAAACCATAATCCTGAGCTGGAGGCTGATCTTGTTGGAGCAGAACTGGAGAGATGTGCCCAACATCTGCCAGCACCCAACGTTGGGTACACCTGGAGCTCCTGTAGCTTTTGGTGCCAAGGGGGCTCTGCTGCAGTGAAAGAACAACTTTGTTAAAGTGTGCGATAATCTGGATTCCAGGGCTGGCTCTGTTCCCAGTGTTTTGACTTCATCCCCGTCTGCCTTGCAGAAGTGGCTGTACCGGGATGTAGGGAGGCCTTGAGAGGAGAAATGCAGCGTATGGAGCAGCTGTTTGATGGCACAAGGTTAGACCTGAACTCTCTGTTTTCAGATAGTTCTGATGGAATAGCCTGGAAAGCTGCTGGGCAGGTTGCAGGAACAGTGGAAGGAGGGTCCCAAATTGTATTTCAGTGCCTGATGCTGCTTTGCTATAGCAGTGGCTGGTGCCATCTGCATCCTTGGGTGTGCCCAGCCTTAACCTGTGTCCTGCAGAACCCCTGCAGGTCCAGGAGCCACAGAGGGTTCTGTGCTGCCAAAGCTTGTGCTGCCAGGGAACATCAACAGGATTTTATCTCTCCCTCTGCCCAGGGCTGGACCTGGAAAGGCTGGCATACGTCATGCAGAACGTTGGGATGTGCTAGGAGCCATCCTGTGCCTCCTGGAGCATCCCATGCTCAGGGATTCAGCTGTGGAAAGGCTGGCACATATAGTGTGGAGCACTGGGATGTGCCGGGAGCCATTCTGGTGCTCTGCATGGGGCTGCTCATTGCTGCTGCACACGTGGAGCTCTGCCCATTGCTCTGGGTTTGCATTTTACCAGGAGAGCGTGGGCTTCATCAGGGCGTTGTCAGGCTTGGAATTATTATGTAGCAAATTTGATTTTCCCACAATGTGACCCATAAATTTTAAACCCGAAGATCAGTAAACCTCTTGTGTAGTGYAGGGGAGGTCATGTCACCTGTGTTTGCTCACTTGGCTGGACTGGAATATGACAGAGTGGAGTCCTTTTCACATTAGAAAAAGATACAACACTCCTGTTTCTCTCGTTTAATTTTTAAAATTATGAAAATTCCTATTGAGCAAAGGAAAATGAGCCATATTTTCTGTTTGAATTTGTCTGGCTTTTAATTTATTGCCAGCGAAATGTTTTTATGACCTTTTCTTACTGGGTTGAAGAGCCCTCAGTGTTCTTTATAGAATCATAAAATGGTTTGGGTTGGAAGGGACCTTCCAAATGTCACCCAATGCAACCTCCCTGCCATGGGCAGGGACACCTTCCACTATGCCAGGTTGCTCCAAGCTGCGTCCAACCTGGCCTTGGATACTTTCAGCGATGGGGCAGCCACAGCTTCTGTGGGCAGCTGGGGCCAGTGTTCTGCTGTCTTTCTTAGGCCATGACCCTCTGGTTTGGAGGTGGGTTTGTGATCTGGAGGTGAGATCGTGATCTTTTCCTGTAAATGTACAACTTCACATTGGGGTCTGTCAAGGCACAGTTTGGACAGGAGTCACCCACAGAGTACAGAGATTGAAGGCTGATTTGTGTGATTGCTGCTTGTTCATCATCATTGATCCCAGTCTCAGCTGCAGGTTTTATCTGATCTGGGGTTCTCTAAGGACCAAGGAGCATAGTGTGGAATGATTTCTCACACAAATGCAGTACTAGCTATGGTTTCCTTTCCCTGCTCCAAGAGTGAGGCAGGTTTTGTGCTGTCACACAATCACCTTGTTGACTTTCACAAGGAGGCAGAGCAGCAAGCAGCAGAGAATTGATTGATGGAGAGAAAATTTCATGTTTAAACAAAAAACTACAGCAAATCCAGTTTTTGCTTCTGCACTAGGCAAATGCCTGTGTGTAACAGACATGGGGGCTTTGCTGCTTGGTACCAGGGTTAGGTACAAAATTCAGGCATTACAATAACCCCTGTAGAAATTACTGGGGCTGAAGCATTTACTTGCCCTAAAAGTGGCCCCTTTTTGCCACAGTGTGTTCTGACTGTGTCAGTGGAGGAGAACAGTAACTCCCAGAAAGTTCGAAGACTTTGTGGTGGGAAACAATCCCCAGCTTGGATCTGAGCACTGGAACAAGGCCAGACTGGGATAGGTTGGCATTTCTGGAAGATACAATTTAGCGGAAAAAGCTGTGCTCAACTCAGGAACAACAAAGCTGAGTTTGCCACAAAGATGACAGATGATTTGGAAGACGTGCTGAAGTCACTCCTACCACGACTGGCAACACAACACTACACTCTGGTTAATAAGTCAGTCAAACTTTTTATGAAATACAGATTGTTTCATCCTGTTATGCGGTGTGTGTGCACGCAGATTCCTCCTCTGGCAAGAAACCCAAAACTTCACCATATTTCTGCTTCTGAAGTGATTAGAAAACTTACTTTTAATCTGAATTTTCATTTGTTGGTTCATTGTTTTCATTGTATTTTATCTTGTCCAATCTCTTCCCTGCTGGCTGACGTGTTTTCTGCTTGTCTTTGGTAATTGTATGGGGACCAGTCCTGACTTCTCCCAGCCTTCCTTTTGCTGGATTAGAGAAACACAGTTCCTCTGGTGTTCTCTGGTAAGAGGGATTTCCATTTATCCCCTGCCTTTCTTGCTGCCTTTTCTTTCACCAGATCTACCTGAACTCAGGTTTGGTGACTGGACAAAATGAAAGAGTGTATTCAGACCTTAATTCACTGAATTCCATACTTGTTTCTCCATTTCAAATATGGCAGTTCCTATTCCTGGATAGGCATTCTCTTTAGCCACCTTTATTCATACCTTTATTGTACCTTTAGCTTTTCTTCCTGCATCCCCCAGGACTTGAGGAGGTTTAGCCTCCAGACAAGGTATGCTTAGAGATGTCTGTGCTTGTATGTTTTAAAGCAGGTGATGCCAGGTTTAGTGAAAGATTTTTCCATGTATTCCAGTGTTCCTTGGGTAAATGCTCTCCTCCTGTAAGGCTTGCCCTTAGCAGCACTATGTTGAAGTAGGTTTTAGGAGAGTCGTAAACTCCCAGTCTTTGCGGTCTTGTAATTGTGTATTAAATGATGGGCAAAACAGTCTGAAATTGCTGGGCTGAGAAGAGTCTCCAGAGGAACTGTATAGTGGAATAGTGCAAAAAGAATGACTGCTCCAAGGATTTCACCACACCAGAAAAATCGGTAAGAACAGGAATAAAAATTCTGTGCTGCTGAAGAGATGAAATAGAACGTGTTGTGGTGTCACCTGTTCCAGCTGAATCCGGGCGTAGGTTTTCGTCCTGTTTCCAGTTCTGAAATGGTTTGAGGCTTGGTGGCTTTGGCCGATGCTCATTTTGCTTCTCTTTAAGCATTTGAGTGTTATCATTTCCAGAGGGACTCTGCCCTGCTATATTCCATAGCTTGGCTAGCCCGGATCCTTGCAGGATTCCCTTCTTTTTCTCTTTCTGTGCCCATGACAAAGCTGGCTCCCAGTAGTGATGAGGAGGAAGTACCAGCTTCCTAAATCCCAGTTTCTGGAGTTCATTAATTAAATAACTAATCCTGGAACCATAAACCAGCCCAGGCTGAAGGGACCTCAAAAGGCCCAACATTTTGTGGAGAAGCAGCCTCGGTGAGGTTATCAGCACCCTGGCCGCTTGCATCCAGAAACTCTCCAGGGATGTGACTCAGCACAGTGTGGAGTTTGTCCCAGTGAAGGATTGTTTTCACTGCAAACATTTCTTTCATGTCCCAAGATGAAATCATATCTTTCTATAGTCACACAGAGATACATGAATATTCATATATCGTACGTGACTCCTATCTGATAGCTGCATAGCCATGGTTATAGAGATTTGTATCAAGATTAAGAGTATCTGTAGGAACCTCGGGTTTTATTTATGCTTCAAATGTTACCATAGTTATGTTTTAAAAAGGCATCCTTGCTTCCTTCTCGCTTTGGGAAATGTGGTCACTGTCCTTGGGTGCCCCCGGGGAGGGATGTGCTGGAGCAGAGCAGCACCTGAGTGTGTCAGGTCCCTTGTCCCATCTCTTCCCAGTGCTGCTGTCACCTGTGGGGCTGTGGCAGATCCCCTGTCCTATCTGCTCTCAGACCGTCAAGGGTCTGTTTTGGGGTTCTCTACTTGGTACTGGTTTTGTGGAGGTGTTCAGTGAGAAGGCAGTGAAGTGCTCAACTCCTCTGCACTGTGCCCACCATCTCTGCCCTCCACGTACCCTTTCCTTTGAGAACTAAACCCATTGGAACAGAGGAAGGAATAACACTAGAGCCAGGAAACTTCCAGCCCGTCTGCAGAGGCTGCTCTGCTGCAGGGCAGCTCTCCCCTTCAAGTTCCTCTTCCACTGTCTGGGGTTAGTTTAGCTCTTGGCAGTCACACAGCAATCTCCCATCTCCCCTTTGCTCACTGATATTTTCGGCCTGTCGCCTTGTCCCCATGAGCTGTCACTGACCAAAGCCAGACTGATTTAGCTCTTCTCATCTTTCCTGGTGAATCAGTGCCTCCAGCTCTTTCTCTTCTATGTCCCAGCTGTGTGCACCCGAGGTGAACAGAATCTCAGAATCATTTAGCTTGAAAAGACCCCCAAGACCATCAAGTCCAACCTCTGACCGATGCACACCTTGTCACCAGTCCAGAGCACTGAGTGCCACGTCCAGTCATTCCTTGAACACCTCCAGAGATGGGGACTGCACCACCTCCCTGAGCAGCCCCTTCCAATGCCTGATAACCCTTTCTGGGAAGAAATTCTTCCTGATGTCCAACCTCAACCTTGAGCCTATTCTGTGACAGTTATGAACTGACATGTTATTTTATATTACACTGACTGAACGTGGTGTCAGAGCAAAGTGACAGGAGGTGAGGGGATTTCTCTGGGAGCTGTGGGGCCCAGACCTCAGCAGGACACAGAGATCCTTTCACTGGTGCGTGCTCAGCTCCTGGCAGTCTGTGGATGAAGATTTCTGGGCTGTTCATGTAGATGTACAAGGCACCGTGGAGCTGCCATCTGCAATTTTGTCTGATCTCTCCCATTCCTTTTATACATTTCAGTTCTACAGAATCTAGGGGCAATAAATTACGTAATTTACTTGAGCTTTATATTAAAAGACTTTTTAAGCCTGCCACTGATACTTCATTTGGTATCCTATTGAGTTCCATTGAATATCCCTAATTCCTTTGTGATTACAAACATGGAATAATCATCTCCTATAAAGTTATTATTGGCATGAAAAGACAAAAAGAGTCTATCTCTTCCTCCTGAATTTGAAGGCTCCCAGTGTCCCCTCGAATGGAATTACTTCAATTCTGTCTGATGGGGAATAAGACCAGGCCTGATGCATCTCGACAGAACCCAAATTTTTTTTCTCCCCTAATAACTCTTACCTGGTTCTTGGCTTCTACAGTACACACCTGAACCAGCGGGTGGTGTCACTGCCAGGTCTTGGATCACAGATTCCATGTTTTATACAAGTTTGCTTAGTGAATCTTCCCTTCATCAGCCAAGTCTGGAGTCTTCTCAGAATGAAATATTTTGGGTTTTGACAGACCTGATTTTCATGAGAGCCATTTTTGTGCCTGGTAAGAGCCATGCATGTTCCTCAGTTACTCCTCTGGAATGGTATCTGGGTGAGGAGCTGGTGGTTACAGGCATCGTCCTGTGTGGTCTGTCAGTCCATCAGCACGATGTAAGAGATCTCAGGATACGAAGAGCCCAGAATTTTGGAAATGCTCTGTAAGCATCTCAGAGATCTCAGGCAATTGTTGGAACTCTTGAAAACAAGTTGTCCAGTCCTTGTGATTTTTGAAAAGGTTATTGATGATATTAAAGGGATTCTTCAGCTGCTGTTGAAGTGGGATCCCTCACCTTCACATGATGCTTGCCCATTGTCATGTGTCTGTCCTAACATAAAGCCAAAGCATTTATTGCAGTGTGCATTTCCTGTGTCAGTATGACAGTCTCATTTAAATAAATGTTTCAGGGGCTGTAAATGCAGGGGTTGGACACTCAAAGTCAGGGAATCATTGAGGTTGGAAAAGACCTTGAAGAACATCAATTCCAACCATCAACCCAGCACCAATACCATGTTCACCACTAAACCATGTCCTCAGGTACCATATCCACATGTTTTTTGAACACTTCCAGGTATGGGGACTCCACCCCTGCCCTGAGCAACCTCTGCCAGGGCTGGACAGCCCTTTACAGGAAGAAGTTTTCCCAATATCCCACCTAAACCTCCCCTGGCATAACTTGAGACTGTTTGCCCTTGTCCTGTCCCTTGTTCCCTGGGAGCAAAGCCTGACCCCCACCTGCCTGCCTCTTCCTGTCAGGGAGTTGTAGAGACTGAGCCTCCTTTCCTCCAGGCTGAGCACCCCCAAGCTCCCTCAACTGCTCTTGGTGCTTCAGACCTTTCCCCAGCTCTATTCCCTTATCTGGACTTGCTCTTGCCCCTCAATGTCTTTCTTGTTGTGAGAGGCCCCAGACTGACCCCAGCTGTGTGCATCCACACGTACAACCATTTATAAGTTGATGCCAAGGCTGGCAGAAACTAGCTGTCTTCTGGGTGTGAAGCCCTTGAACCCGACTCCCGTGGGTGTGTTTGGAGGAAGAACTTGGTCTTTCAGCAGCTCTGAAGTACGACAGATCTGAGCTTTGTCCCTTGAGTCCCATGGATGTGGACGTTGGTCGCTGCCTTGGTGTCTGCTGTGCCCCTGACAAGCTACAGGAACCCTCAGCAATCAGCTGCATGGCACAGCAGCAAATTCAGAGTGCCCCAAATCTGTTGGGTAACACCCAGATGTCCCTGCCTGCTATGTGAAAGTGAGTCTGTCCAGGTGTGCAGCACTTCTGGTGTCTGCAGAGGGGTGTGTACAGCTGCTCCTCGAAAGCTGGGAATTCTTGCAGTGTCAAGTGAATCTGTTAACAGAGAAAGGTGAGTGGCACTGGATGAACTCTAAGGTCCTTTCCTACCCAAACCATTCCATTAACATGATTCCATGTTAAAAGACAACTGTACTAAAAACCATCTGAAAAGTGGGTCGAGGTGGCTCCACTCCTTGTTTGGTGTGTCCCCAAAGAGGCACAGGCAGAGCCACAGGCAGGACTGAGGGGAGGAGGTGGAACTACTTCCCTAAGTCATGTTTGGTGCCATGGATGGTAGAGGGCTTCCTGGTGGGAGCCCAGGGGGAGGGATGGCAGCTCGGAGCTGATGTGGCAGCTTTTTCAATTTCCCCGCTTCTCTCCTCCCATTGCAGCACTTTTCTGTGCAGGGCTGGACCCTTGTTGAGGAACTGGGAGTGTGCTGCCCTCTCCATGAAGGATTGTTCTTTCTGCAGAGGAAGAAGCAGTGAGTTTTGGTGGGAAGCAGAACAGATCAGGTGTTACATCTGAGATGGGCTGTAGGTGGATCCCTGGCTTTGGGGGAGAAAATGCACAAAGAATAAAATACCCAGGAAAGTCCATGGCCAGAGCAATGGCAAGGAGGGAGCTGAGCTGGTGGCATCTCTGTGCTGCAGTTTCAGTGTCACTCCAACATCATGGCAATCCAGGCAGCCCAGGAGCAGCCTTAGGAAAGAGGAGCTTTGGTGAACAAATGACTTAAGAGTTCAGTGCAAGAAACAGCCTGAGCTGCAACACGAAGGGCCATCACAGGCTGCTGGATCAAGGTCCTTCCTCTTAAGGTTCATATTCACATCAGTTACTCTTTGTATAGGCTTCAAACAAACATCCACCAGTTCAGTTCCTGACCACACTGGTTTTATGGGAGAACTGATTTGCTTTGGAGTTTGAAATCTTCTTTCCAGCCTGCATACATTTGTGTCTTAATTCAAGCCCCTTTGCTGCAGTTGTCTCGGTATTTTTAATCTGGTCTGGTTTCYCCTTGGTGTTTTGCTTTTCAGTGTACATTGATGCACAGAAGGTTCTTCCCCCTCAGGCCAGTTGGTTTTTCTGGCAGGTTTCCCCATGGTTTCAGACTGGTTTGCTGAATGGGTGAAATCCAGGGGGTTTGTGGTATATCTTTCTGTTAGTTTACACTGTCAACTTCCCATTGAAGTGACTTTCTGTGACCAGTGACATTGCACAGTCCAAAATCATGATCTTGTCCAATGGATTCAGGCACTGAGCAGAACCATCAGCTGTCTTCCTGGGAAATACTGTGAGCCTGCTGTTAGAGTAGTCTGTAATCCTTGCCCGGAGACCTGGTTTTCTATCATCTTTAGAAATGTTTGTGTTGAATATAGAATTATACAATTTCCCGATCACCAGGACCATCAAGTCCAGCTTCTGGCCCTGCACACAACAACCTCAAAAATCCTACCATGTGCCTGAGAGCATTGTCCAAACACTCCTTGAACAATACAGATGTAAGTCTTTAGAGCATTTCTAGAATCCAGTGAGTCTGGATGGGAAACTGTCAAGGATGTGGTGCTGTCTCAACACTACCCCATTTCTGTCTCACCTGGGTAATCCTTGTCTTCCAATACTTGGAATTTTACTCGGTTTCTGGCTCTTGCACCAGAGACAATGTACTGATGGTGGGCCTAGAATCAGGGATTTCCCTGGGAAGATCCCAGAGCATTCTGCTGTGCTGTTGACTGTGTGCCAAAGGAACTGACAGAGCACCTTAGTTTGGTTCATGTTTCCTGCAGTGTTTTTTTTCGTTTGGTTTTTGTTTTAAACTTAGCAGAATATGACGCTCCACAGGCTGTTGGTTCTGTCATTGTAGAAGTGAAAGAGGGTTGGAAGGGAAGTGTTAAGGAAGGCAATCTCCTACTTCCTTTGCTGCTCATGCTGTGGCCACGTGGAGCTGATGTTGATGCTTGACATCTCTGCAGCAGCCTCTCTCTGTCCTGGGCCTTGTTTCCAGAGAGGTGACATGGAGGACAGCAAATTTGCTTCTCTACAGGAGTCTCTGCTCATTTCTGCCACTTACCTCACCAGCTCCTTGGTCCTTGGCCCTGAGAGAATCCTATCTCTCCTGTTCCTTTCCCTGTATCCTACCACATGCTCCCTGTCTTCCTTCTTGTGACTGGCATTGTGAATGGTTCATGCTGGTGTCCTTAAAAGAAGCAGCTCCAGGTCAAGTTTGACCAACTGTTGGCAGTGGGCATAATTGGGTACATAGAGGTGGGAGGTAGGAAGGAGAAGAGACTTGTGGATTGCTCAGCTGTGATCCTGAGCATCCAGGGCAGAGGGAAGCAGAGGAGCTGGCCAGAGCAGATGGGTTTTTTTTGTAGTTGTGTGTTGATTTCCATCAGTACAGCAAAGCCAAGTATCCATCCAGAGTATTCTGGACAATGTGCCGTCCTTGTCACTGCACGCTACAGTGGGGTGATCTGGAATCCCCCAGTGGCTGATGGAATTACACTCAAAGGGAGCCCCATGGTAGAGCTGGGCTGTGGTGTGAACTCTGGCCCTGGTCTGTGATCCATGCCTGCCCATTTTGCTTGTGGTGGAATCTCCTTCTGATGTGTCCATTGTGAGCAGGCTGACTGTTGGGTCAGGACTCAGCTGTGGGAAGGGATTTGTGTATTTCCTGTGTCGTGGTGGTGGTGCCTGTGAGACGTGGGTGCCACAGCTCACCCGCGGGTGCCACGGATCACTCACAGGTGCTATGGCTCCCCCAGTGTGGGAGCAGATGACTTGGAGTTACTGTTTTTTATTTAAAAAGTCGTCCCTTGTTCCTGGGTGCACTGACCCATAACCACTGTCCCTTCTGCTTGCAGCTGACACTGACCATCGTGCGGCAGACGGGGGGGCTGGGCATCAGCATCGCGGGGGGCAAGGGCTCCACCCCCTATAAGGGGGATGATGAGGTAAGACCTGGGCTGTGTCACTGCTGAGGCACCTGCTTTTGGGGACTGATTCTCTGTAGCTGGAGGTTGGGTGTCCTTGCGTGTGAGCTGTGTGAGCTTTCGGGGCCAGGTGGTGGCAGCTCTGAATCCCCTCAAAGCAGGAGGTTGGCAGGGTCAAGCAGACTCCTGCCCCTGAGCCGGGATGGTCTGACCTGGAGCAGCCATGGGGGCAGTGGGTTCCTTCCCAGCTGTGTCCTGGGGCATAGGACTCATGGGGCAAAGACTGTGGGGTTGTTCCACACCTGGTGGCATTGGCCACATCGTGCTCTGATCCCACTGGAAAAGGGTTAACATGTCATTCCCTGTTCTCCTGTGTCACCCTGGGGTTGCCCTGCAATGAGGTTTCTGTTCCCTTTTCCCAGCTCCTGAGCAGGGTAATGTGGCTGCCATGTCCCCACATTCTGGGTACGGAACTGGCCAGGGACTGACTCCTCTCCCTGGAGCTGAGGGGGCTGAGGGGTCTCTGCACTCCAGAGGGTTAAGGAATGGGCTCTGTGTCTAACAGGTGGTTTTGTTCCTAGGGCATCTTCATTTCCCGTGTGTCTGAGGAGGGTCCTGCAGCTCGTGCAGGGGTCCGTGTGGGTGACAAGCTGCTGGAGGTGAGGACCAGACTCCTGTGAGGAAGCAAATGCTTCTGGTAACTTGGAGTGGAGGGGTGAGATAGTTGGGAATAGATTTGCATCATGCATGTTTTAGGCCAAATGAAGCATTACGAGCTGTGCAAGAGCTAAAAAACATTTCTTTGGCTCAGAGATAGTTGTTTAATTAATGTTGCCATGAATCTTTCATTGTTTTATAAGCTCCTGCACTTACTCTGGCCCAGCTCCAAAGTGTTGTGCAACCCAGGTGGGAAGAAATACATCCCCAGTGGGCTGAGCTCTGCATACCTGGGAGGGTCAAAGTGAGCCCTTCTTACCCAGGGAGCCAGCCATGGGAATCCTTTGGGTGGGAAGGGACCTTAAAGCCCATCCAGTTCTACCCTCTGCCATGGGCAGGGACACCTTCCACTAGCCCAGGTTGCTCCAAGCCCTGGCCAACCTGACCTTAAACACTTCCAGGGATGGGACAGCCACCGCTTCTCTGGGCAACCTGTACCAGGGCCTCACCACCTTCCCATGGAAGGATTTCTTCCCAATATCCCATCTAACCCTGCCCTCTCTCAGGGGAAAGCCATTCCCCCCTGTGCTGTCACCCCAGGCCCTTGTCCGAAATCCCTCTCCAGCTTTTCTGGAGCTCATTTAGGCACTGGAAGGGCCTCTGTGTCCCCCCTCAGCCTCCTTTCAGGTTATCCCCTGCCCCAGCTCCCTAAGCCACTCCTGGGTCTCCAGACCCTTCCTCAGCTCCATGCTCCAGCCCCTCAATGTCCTGTGTCTGGGGATCCCAAACCTTCCCCCAGGACTGGAGGTGCCTCAACAGTGCCCAGCACAGGGTGTCACTGCCGGGGCCTGTGGCCACACCATGACTGGTACAAGCCAGGTGCCATTGGCCTCTTGCCCACTGGGCATATGCTGACTCATGAGCAGCCAATTTCTCAGGAGAAGGTTGTGGGAAATGGTGTCAAAGGCTTTGCTAAAGTCCAGGCAGAGACGTCCACAGCCTTTCCCTCACCTGCTGAGTGGGTCATTCTGTCACAGAGGGAGATCACGTTGGTCAGGCAGGACCTGCCTGTCACAACGCCATGCTGGCTGGGCCTGATCCCCTGGTTCTCCTTGTGCTGCACTCAAGATGGTTTGCTCTGTGACATTCCCCATCCTGAGGGACTGTCACACTGACAGCTCTGGGTGTTTTGGGGTGGGAAGGGGTGGATGTCCTTCCGGAAGATGAACAAGGAGTTGTGTCGACCTGAGTTGTGCTGAATTTTGTTGGTGGAGATGGTTCTGGGTGTGGGGTTATCTGTCTGGGATGTTGCCTGTAGGGATGATACAGGTGTAGGGAATTTAGAACTCCCTGTGGGGAAAGAATTCCTCTGAAAGAGCCTTTCCTGGGTTGCCCTGGCCTGGGACAGGCAGCAGGTGCTGCGGGAATGTGGGGAAGCTCTGGGTAGGTGTGGACACAGCGGTGGGAACACGGCCCAGCTGTGCAGCAGTGGTTGGGGCTGGGGCTGTGTGAGTGAGCACTGTCCCTGCTCTGCCTTGCCCAGGTGAACGGCGTGTCCCTGCACTGTGCCGAGCACCACGTGGCCGTGGAGGCGCTGCGGGGCTCGGGGAGCTCCGTGTCCATGACGGTGCTGCGGGAGCGGATGGTGGAGCCGGAGAATGCCATCACCGTCACCCCGCTGCGCCCCGAGGACGACTACAGCCCCCGGGAGCGGCGCGGGGGGCTGCGCTTCCCCGAGCGCCCTGAGGGAGCGCCGGCCACCGAGAGGTTCTCCACCTGCCTCATGCGCAACGAGAAGGGCCTGGGCTTCAGCATTGCTGGGGGCAAGGGCTCCACGCCCTACCGGGCTGGGGACACGGTCAGTCCTGCTCCCCTGGGACCCTGAATCTTCCCTATCCCTGGGCATGCAACAGCGCAGCAGGGCCCTGGGCTGGTGTGCCAGGGGGTCTCTGAGAGCTGAGTGCTCCTAAGTCAGGGAATCATGGAATCCCAGTACAGGTTGGGTTTGAAGGGACCTTAAACCTCACCTATTCCACTCCCTGGTCACCTCCCACTAGACCAGGTTGCTCCAAGCCGTGCCCACCCTGGCCTTGGACACTTCCAGAGATGGTGCAGCCACAGCTTCTCTGGGCAACCAGTGCCAGGGCCTCCCCACCCTCACAGCCAAGAATTCCTTCCCAATATCCCATCTATCCTTGCCCTCTCGCAGTGGGAAGCCATTCCCCCTTGTCCTGTCCCTCCAGGCCCTTGGTCTGAAATCCCTCTCCCTCTTTTTTATAGAAAGAGGAGGGCTGGGGCTCCCGATCCCTGCCAGTGACATCTAATCCTACTGCTGCCCTCTTGGCACAGATTCCAGGCTCTGGGCCATGGGGAGGCTTTGCTGCCAGTGGCTCTGGGAGCAGAGGGTTTGTGTGGAGTGGGGAACAAACGGGAAATGTTGGGGAAGAGTCTGTGGAGGGGAGAGGACTGAGACCTGCCTGGTGTTTGGGAACGGGTCTGGAGAGCCAGGCTCAGGTGAGGGAAAGCTCTGACCTTCCTGACTGTGCTCCAGGGGATCTTCATCTCCCGAATCGCAGAGGGTGGTGCAGCCCACCGGGATGGGATCCTGCGCGTCGGAGACCGGGTCATCTCGGTGAGTGGGTGTGCAGGCAAGGGGCTGATTCGGCTCCATGCCCTTCCTCACACAGGGGATACTTCTCTGTCACTAAAGCTGGATTTTGGGGGTCCTTTTTTCAGCTCCTGAGCCTTCTGGGAGAGCAGTTAATGTGGGTGGTTCTGCCCTGTCTGGTGGTGGGTGCAGTTACACCTCTGCTTTCTCCAAGTGCTTTCTGTGAGTGCTTTCTCCAGGAATGGCATGGAAGGAGGTGCCACAGCAGCACTGCCCCAGCCTGGGGGCAGTTGGGGGGGAACTCTGCCATGGGTGGGTGGGAGCCCTTTGGGGCACAGTGGGTTAGCAGAGTGAGCGTGGGCTGGAGCAGGAGGAGCTGCCCAAGGGTGCTGTGGAGCAGATCAGGGGCACTCAGTGCTTCCCTGCTTCACTTGGAGCTCTGGCCCCAGTCCGCCGTGCTGTCTGTGCGGATCTCACTGCTCTAACCTTGTGTCTCTGCCTGCTGTCCTTCGCTCCCCTCCTGTGGGGAGCCTCTCCTGAGCCTCCCGACCCTGCTCCCGTGCTCGCATGCTGCCTCCGAGGGAAAGCTCCTGCATCCTGGTGCTGGTGGTGGGTTTCTGGCCCAGCTGCTGTGGTAAGAGCACGTGTTACCACAGCGCTGGCGTGAGTAAACACTGATACAGCCTCGTCAGTGCTGGCTTCTGTCTGCTCTATCCCTGGGCTGGGGCTGTGTTGTATTTGCTCAGGCACATTTCAGTGGAGCTTGGGCCCAGATCTGACACTGGTGTCTTGGCAGGAAACTTGAACTGGTACCGCATCGCTCTCTCACTTCTAGTGCTCCCCCCTCCTCCCAAAATCAAGCCCTGACCCTGACTGATGCCAGATAGATTGAATTATTTTGGGTTTGCCCATGTTTTGATGCTCCATGGTACAGAGGCCGTACTGAGGCCCAGCATTTGGGGTTGGTTCTCTCTACCTGTGGCAAAAAGGAGACACAAAATCTCAGAATAGAGTCAAAAGTCAAGCTTGTCTCCACCCCTCTTCAGCAACTCTATTTATATCCGTGGGCAGCTTTGTAGGAAAAGCAGATCTAATTCCCTAGTAATAGCTTGCAGTGGATTCCTTTCGCATGTGTGGGCTCAGGGCTTACAGAGCTCGGGTCTCTGCTGAGTTTTGATGTGGCTGAGGCGTTGCTGTTGTTGGTCCTGACACCCTGGGCGGGGTCGCCTTGGTTACCTGTGCTGAGGTGTGTGTGGCCACACAGGTTTGGTGCTGAACACCAGCTGCAGCTCACATCCTGTGCTCAGCTCTGATGGACACAGGAACACGTTGTTATCTTTCAGCAGAACACTCACCAGGACTATTCCCRTAACTTCCAAGCCTGCCCTTTTGAAGCAGTGGTTGCCCATTTTTATTGGAAAGCTTCCAGGATGCCATGATTTATGGGATGTGGGTGCAGGTTGCCTGTACCTGCATGGGGAAGGGAAGGACCCTCTCTGGGTACAGGGCTCATGGGTCCCTCAGGCAGGGCCTGTTTTCAAAGTCATGGTCCCCTGGTCATGCCTCAGCTCTCACTTTGCCAAAGAACTCTTGTTTTCTTAAGAAAATAAATACAGCACGGCTTCCTGCTCTTCACCTGTGCTCTAAATGCTCCTGGACTTCTCTGCAGGAGAAGGGCTGGGATTGCTCCTTTGACTTTGACTTTCTTAAGGGAGCTTTGAGCACATGGACTGAAGAGCCCAGCCTAGGTCTCCCCTCTGAGTTAACACCCCTCAAAACTCCCCAGGGACTGTCACTCACTCCCCAGCTTCCCTGTATTCCTGTGTCTCTTGGGAGTCATTTTAGTGGGGGAAGACACTGGACAGGGACTTGCTGGGGGGAATGTTGGAGAGTTGGAGTTAGGCGATGGGAATCTAGTAGGGAGGGTGCAGGATTGGGAGCAGTTGTTAAGGGCAGCTGATTTTTTTGGGGTGGGACTGGGAAGAAAACTGATTCTGGGGAGACTTAGGACAGTGGTAGGTGACACATGAAGTCCTAATGAGGGAGTGTGACCCCTTAGAGATTTGCCAGCATAATAGAGTTTCCTGGGACACAGAAACGTGTGGAACAGGGAAAGGAAAGACACTGTCCCTTCCTCTGGGCACTTGGAGAGCTGCGCTGCATGGCTGGCCTTGCTTTCTAGCTGGATAAAGGCCATGGAAAATGGGCTGCCCAAAAGCTGGGGAGACACCAGGACTGCTGGGTAATGGAGAATTACTGGGTGAAATGCACCAAGGGCTGTTCCGTGTGACTCACCTCTGACTCTGGAGTGCTGTGCCCTTGTCTCTGTTCCAGGGAGGTACTGCTGTGCCCTTCTGGTCCAGCCCCATCTGACTGCTCTCATCCTGTCAGGGGCAGGAAAATGGGAGAGGGGATGTGAGAAATGAGAGTGGGTTGTGCTGTGGCAGGTCTGTTTGCGCAGTATCATCGTAGCGTTGTAGCGTCAGAGCAAGGCTTGGGTTGGAACGGACCTTAAAGATCATCTTGTTCCAACTCGATGAGTTTGTTTGGCCATGATCTGGGGATAGAACCAAAGAGCCAAGTCTCTCCTGCATGTCACCTTTGCTACCCATCAGAGGACCCAAGGAATCCTCCCTTCCAAGTCCCCTGGACACATGGCTGCTGCTTTCCCTGCTCCCAGCTACAGCCATCAGCAGGGGTAAGCACAGATTCCAAATGTGGAACACACTGCAGGCACAGGTGGTCCCAGAATCACAAAGGCAGGAAGGGGCAGTACCTTTACAGGTGCACACCTGAGCACAAGTGGTCCTCACAGGGCAGGCACAACAGACAGCTTGCCCCTGGTCTTGCCCTCTAGCTCATCAAGATTTGATTTGCTGGTGGGACATGCACACACACTCCCTCCCTCACTCGGGTAAATGCTCATGTCTGCAGGTCTCCAGCGTCTGCCCCAAGCATTGAGGGCTTGAGGCTCTTTCATCAGATCCCAAGCCTTTCATCCAGCTTCTGGGCCAGCTCTCGGGTCTCCCCACGTTTTGGATTCCTACTTGCTGGCTAGTCCAGCTTGAATTTTACCTCAGACACATACCCAGAACAGAGTGAACTGGCACAGTAAATTCAGAGTGTGGGGAGAAGGCAGAGCAGATGTGGACTCAGGCCCAGGTCTTGGCCAGACCAGCACCAACCAGCAGCGTCTTGTTCTCCACCCTCTGCATTTCCCTGTGCTTTTTCCTCCCCTCCAGACCTCTTTCCCTTCTGCTAAACATCCATAATAAGTGCTGCACATTCCCACAACCCCTCTTTCAAGCTTCCTGCACCAGTTGGCCCTTTCCTACAAGAGATGTGCTGAGATAACCCCTTTTAATCTCTATTTCTTCTGCAAATTGGTTGCGGAGTTTGGTCGCACTTCTSTGACGTGGGTGGTTCCTTTGGATGATTGCTTTTAGTGATTGCTTTGAGGATCTATCCAGGAGGGCCTGAGCCTGTGTCTGTTACTTGCATTCTGTTAGGGTCTGTGTGCCTGTGGGGGTAATTTATTGCCTTTCCTGCTTGGTGCCTTGTTTCCTGTGCTCAGCAGTCATCACCCAGGTCCCTTGCATCTTTCCTCTTCCTGCAGGCACATGCCAGCTGCAGCCTTGACATCCTCTGATTCATGCCAGAGGTGTCCATTTGGGCACAGTCCTCTCAGCAGAGGTGACACTATGGAGCTCCGAGTCTCCAGGACAGAACAGGGCCACTTGTGCTTCTCCTGTCCTGTCCTAAGGAGAGCAGTGCCTGTGCCTGTGGGTGGGATGGGGCAGGTTGGGGGAAGTGCTGGGAGTGTCATGGGAAGGCTGGACAAAGCCCTGTCAGACAGGGTGTGTCAGTTCAGTCCAGAAACTGCCCTCTGGGAATGATCATATTTCTGGGAATCAGGCAGTGGGGAGTTGGGCTACAAAGCCCAGTTGCTGTGGCTGTTACAGCCATGTTATTTCATGAGCTGATCAAACCCCATCTTTGCAGCTGCTGTTTTCATGTCCTCAGTGTTCATTTTGGAAAGCTTTTCCAGAACCTAATGACTAGAAACCTTTTAATTTTCAGCTTCAACTTTTTCCTGTCAAGTTTTGTTGTTTTGCCTGTGTTCTCTCAGCTTAGCTCTCCTCAGGTTTCTGCCCCCTGTACATCCATGGAGAACACCATGTCCTTTCCAGTCCTTTGAATTTCTAGGGAAGCCGTTTTAAATCTTAATTTTGTAGGAAAGGCTCTCTGTTCTTCCAAGTTGCTCTGTACCTGGCGCCACTTTTAATGTCTTAGATCTGGCATCCTCTCCAGGCTGCCATGACCTTGCCCAGCACGGGCAGCCGGCAACCCAGTGACCGGTGACAGGTCCTGTCACCCATCAAATTGTGCCTGCAGTGTCTGGGCTTCAGGTCACTGATAAGGGCAGGTGGCTCTGTGACGAGGCAGCGGGAGCTTTGGCACATGTGTGTGTTGTGGCATCGCTGCTGGAATCACTGGGTTTGCTTCTCCCACGTGGAGACATTTGGCTGTGGGAGGTGGAACATCACACCTGGCCTGGTGGTCTCCTGGGGCATCAGTGGTGCTGCAGGGCACCAGGCATGCAGGGAACGTGGGAAGGGGCAGGAAAGCTGTCTAGGAAGGGGATTGGGATCAGGTGGGAATGAGCAGGCACCTGTGTCCCTTTGCCAGGTCGGAGGGAGCTGGGTGAGTTACAAGGTGCTTTGGGTCACAGGCCTTTGAGCCGGGGCCCCGTCACAGCAGAACAGGGTCCCTCAGGGGCTCTCTGGAGCACTGGAATGCCGGGAAGTGCTGGGACACCGGTCTGACGCCGCATTTGCGGGTTGTTCTAGATCAATGGGGTAGACATGACAGAAGCCAGGCATGATCAGGCCGTAGCGCTGCTTACCGCGGCCTCCCCCACCATCGTGCTGCTGGTAGAGAGAGAGGGCGCAGAGCAGCGCGGCGAAGGGGGCTCGCCCGGCGCGCCCCGGGGGCGCATGCACTCCCCCCCGCCGCCCCCCGGCCCCGCCGACAGCCCGCCCGAGGAAGCGCCCACGCCGCACAGGAACCACCTCGCCAGAGGGCTGGAGGACCAGTACCCCATCGAGGTGAGCCTGGATCTGTGGTGTGGGATAGTGTGATCCTGGCGGGGTTTCACTGGAARAATCAGTGTTGTGCTGGGGACTGGCCCACTGGGTTACTGGGACCTCGAGAAGTCATCGTGGAAAGACTTGGGTGTGAAGGGACCTGGAAGCCCATCCAGACCCACCACCTGCCATGAGCAGGGACACCTTCCACTAGCCCAGGTTGCTCCAAGCCCTGTCCAACCTGGCCCTGAAAACTTCCGGGGATGGAGTAGCTACAGCTTCTCCAGGCAACCTGTGCCAGGACCTCCCCACTCTCACAGGGAACGATTTCTTCCCAAAATCCCATCTAATCCTGCCCTCTCTCAGGGGGAAGCCATTCCCCCTTGTCCTGTCACTCCAGGCCCTTGTCTGAAATCCCTCTCCAGCTCTTTCAGAGCCCCATCCTAGCTCTTCTCCGGGCAGAGTCCCACATGGGGAACCCCCTTGTCCCACGGGTATTCACCTTGTGCTCACCCATGCAAAACACTCCTGACTCCATGTATTTCAGTGTTGGTGGTCCATATGTGATATCCCTCATTCCCTTTGACACTACTTCTTGTTCCCTCAAGGAAATTCACCTGGTGAAAGCAGGTGGTCCCCTGGGCCTCAGCATCGTCGGAGGCAGTGACCATTCCAGCCATCCCTTTGGGATTCATGAACCRGGGGTCTTCATCTCCAAGGTAGAGTCCCGGGAGAGACGCACTGAGCATTCCTGAGCTGTTTTATTATTGGGATTAAGGTGAAGGATTTTGAATTGAGTCCAGAAGTATGGGATGGATTTGTGAAGTAAAGGGATAGGAGAGGCATATGTGAAGGATTTTCCCGGATGTGCTGCTGCTGCTGGAGCCATGTAAGGGCATGTAAAAGCCTCAAACCTATATAATCCATGCCAAACCCTTTGGAGGGATCCCAGGTAGCTTTTGAAATCACTGAGTTCATGTTGACTTTAATGAGTCCTGGGAAACGCTGGCATTGCCGAAAGCCAGTCATCGCTGGGAAAGTGCTGGTGGGGTGAGTGTGTGACTGCCGGGACACCCAGAGCCACTCTGCTGCGCTCAGGCCAATGTCCTTTGATCCCACGTTCCTGTTCCAGTGGTGACAGCAGCTGATGCCCTTTAGGGACAGCACACAGGCTGGCCACTGGCTGCAGCCCATTCCCTTACAGTCCTGCACATCCACACTTGTTGGATTAGGGATGCTGGAGAGGACATCCCTGCTGAGCTGTTTCTGTTTCTGCTATTTCCTGACTTCTCTTGTCACTTGGAGATGCTGAATCTGACTCCTCTGACACCTGTGGCTGCACGTCAGGGTTCAGACCTTGTTAAGGGCTGTTAGGAATTCCAGGAGTGATGCCTGCAAGATCTCTTCCTTCATGTGCCCATGGTTTCTCTTGCAGTGCTTCAGCAGGTTAATGAGGCAGGATTTGCTCTTCCCAAAGCCAAACTAACTCTTTCCCACCATCCCTGCTTGCCCATGTGGTCACAGATTTCACCCTTTCCTTGCTGGCTCCTTTATTTCACCAGAAACAGAGGTTTGGTTTCGTGTTTAGTCCCTCGGTAGCTCTCAGGGTCCCCTGTAGAGCACTGGTTGAGGACTGGAGTAGTACTGGTGCTGTCAGTCCTGGTTACAGTCATGGGCAAAATAATGGCAAATCTGGCACAGGACTGGTTCAGATAAAATTGGGACTATGAGAATAACATGTGGAATAGCACTTCAAAGCAAATCCCACTTCATTCTTTGCCAGTGTTCCCAGATATGTCACCTCTTAAGGAGCTTAGTCTGCAGAGAGAGGCCCGCGGGGTGCTGGAGGATGCCTGGGGACACAGTCACACCTCCCAGGAGAGATGGGCTTCCCTTCTCCAGGTGTATTGTTGGTTCCCCGCAGGTCATCCCCCGGGGGCTGGCGTCGCGCAGCGGGCTCCGTGTCGGGGACAGGATTCTGGAGGTGAACGGCATCGACCTGCGCCACGCCACGCACCAGGAGGCCGTGAACGCGCTGCTCTCCAGCGCCCAGGAGCTCTCCATGCTGGTCCGCAGGGACCCCCCTCCTCCTGGCATGCAGGTGGGTTCTGAGCAAGAGCACTGGGGGGATCACACAGGGTCGCTGCTGGAGGCAGTTTCTTACCTGGCTGGAGGTCTGAGACTAGGATACAACCAGACTCCTGGTTGGAATTCCCTTCTCCTTTGGCAGGATCCAGTCTTTTGTAAGTGTATCTCCAGCTGGGGGGTGGTGAGGATCTCTTGCCATGGCCATGGTGACTCTGTCATCAGAGAATGACCAGATGCCATGAAGACCAGATGTGAGCAGGGAACAGAAAAGGGCAGATCCTCACCAACAGGAATAAACTGCCAAATGAGAGATGAGGCTAATCCAGGCCCTTTTCAGGGCATTTGGAATTATGGTCACTCTGAGGAGTGTACCCTCAGCTGTCCCAGCCTGAACTTGGCCCAGAAACAAGGACACTTTTCTGTGTTTTCAGGAAATATGCATTGAAAAGGCTCCAGGAGAGAAGCTGGGCATCAGCATCCGGGGTGGAGCAAAGGGCCATGCTGGCAATCCGTTTGATCCCACCGATGAGGGCATCTTCATCTCCAAGGTACCAGAGCACTAAGCCTGCAGCTCGGTGCTGTGCAAGGCCTGCCAGGGAGAAGGGTGATCCCTGCAGGAGCTGCTGGAATATGCAGCTTTCACTGGTGCATCAGTTCTGGAGATTCTCCTTCCAGTGAAGGAGGCAAATCCCTGTCCTTTCATGTTTCCTCCTCTTCAACTCCTACCCAGTTTCTTCTTTTATTTCCTCTTTGCCTTTATTTTGCCTTGTGTTTCCTCTCTTATGTTTTTTCTATAACATGAACCCACACATCTTTCCTTTTACCCACATTGCTATCGCTCCCCATGTGCCTGTGGCTTCTTCAGACATGCAAGCTTTTTCCTCCTCCTGTGGAAAGTGTCAGGAATTCTCACCTTTTCTCCTGTGCCATGCATCCTGTGTGTAACTTTGTTCCTTTTGTAAGTGACTGCTTGTGTCACACATACTTCTCACATCACTTTTCCCYCAGAAATAACACGTTTTCTTGTTCAACTTATGCTTATGCTTAGCAGTTTATGCTCCTCCCAACTCTTTCCAAAAAGTGTTTTATTACCTCTTCTTTGCTGGCAGCGGAGCACAGCAAAAAGTGGTGTCATTTTGGTCTTGCTACTGACAAAGAGGACTCTGAGTGTTCGCCTTGGTGTCACTGGTTCCCTCTTTAGCTGGTTTTGGGGGGTAGAAACTGGTGTGAGTTATCCTCATGGCTGAGGACATTCCATAATTGCCAGTCAGCCCTGATAATTGATACTTGATTGCTCTTAAGGGAAGGGAACACTCAGCATTTGTCATTATGTGGCTGTAACTGTTTTATCTGAATTCTAAAGTTAAAAGAATAAATTCGCTCTGTCAGAGTAACAATTCACCTGAGACACTTGTAACAGCAGGAAAAGAAAACCTGGAACTATTGTAACTGACAGTTATTTTTAGTGATTGGGTTTGGTTTTCTCTCCTACAGCATTAGAGCATTTGGGGATTGGAAAGTTCACAGTTTAGCTGTGTTGCAGAGTCAGTTTACCCCATCTCCCCTCCCTTTTTTTCCCAATACTGGTTTTACGCCTACAGAGAACCAAAACTCTGAATTTCCCTGCTCTCTCTTCAGCTGTGTTACTCTGTTTAGTCTCTCTTACCTGTCCTATCCAGAGGGGTTTTCCTGCCTCTGATTTTCCCTGTGTATTTCCAGTAACCAAGAGACAAAGTGGTGCTATTCCTCTTCTTCCTCTTTGCATGTCTGATCCCTGCCTCCTTCCTCCTTAGTTTATCTTGATTTGCATTTCCATTGTGTCTCTCTCCCACCAAAAAATTTCTCTTTCCATGAGATCGGTCATGATGTGAGAGCTTTTCCTTCTCGCCTGCTTCTTTCCTTGGGACAGCACGTTTCAAATTCACATTCTTTTATCTCCCATAAAAGATTCTTCCACGCCTGTTCCCTCCACCAGGCTGTACAGGTTCTTCCTTTTCTGCCCTTTCCATAGTACTTCCAGATGCTTCCCCTGACTTGCGGCTGCAGGTTTCGTACCCTTTCCCTGTGTGTGCTGTCCAGCCTCCCTCCTTCCCTTCACAGTCCCCATGCTCTCCAAACTCCTCTGACCTCCTCCGGTGACACGGTGACTGCCCGGTGTGTTCCAGGTGAGCTCCTCTGGGGCCGCGGCCCGGGACGGGCGCCTGAAGGTGGGGATGCGGATCTTGGAGGTGAATCACCAGAGCCTGCTGGGAATGACGCACACGGAGGCCGTGCAGATCCTGCGGGGCGTGGGTGACGCACTCCTGGTCCTGGTGTGCGACGGCTTTGACCCCAAGGCTGCGGCTGCCATCGAGGTGAGCACTGGAGTGACCAGGATCCCAGCTCTTTCTTCACAGAAAGCTGGATTTTCCCAACCTTTTGCTGTAGATTTTTTTTTTCAAGATCCCAGATTCAAAGCCTGACCTATGATATGAACTGGAGGTGGTCGCCAGTCCAGAAAAGCAGTGGTCCCTTGGGACTGCCTCTGTCCTGCTGGTTCCAGAACTGTCCCGCAATAGCACTGCACTGAAATGAAGTTTTCAAGCTTCTCTAGGTTATTTATGCCCATTTTTTCTTGGCCAGTGTTACATTTACAATAAATTGTTTGGCTTTTTATTGGTGTTATTCCTGCCTCACAGGGTAAAACTTCCCTGGAGCAGTCCTGTGCCCTCTCAGATTTCTGTTTTCGAGGCTTAGCTAGTCAACTTTTGTATTCTCCATCAGAACATGAACCCAATCCCTGCTCACCTTATCCCCTTCCTGCACTTGGGTCAATTTAAATTCAACTTTCTTAGATCTCAGGTTCTTTGAACAATTGTCAGCTGAAATGGCAGGGATGGAGCTGGATGCTCTTAAGGTCCCTTCCAACCCAAACCAGTCTGGGATTCTATGGAATAAGGTTTCAAGTTGTTGAAAGTGTTYTGATTCTGACTTGCTTGGGATTGTCATGGTACTCTGTATCTGAGACCGCGGGATAAGGAATTTTTGGAATGGCACTCTGTGGCCTTCCACCAGGTGTGATTTGCCTTTTGCTTTGCAGATGTCCCCAGGAATCATTGCAAACCCTTTTGCTGCTGGCATCGGGCGCAAGAACAGCCTAGAGAGCATCTCCTCCATCGACCGGGATTTGAGCCCTGAGGAGCTGGAGATCCTGCAGAAGGTGTGTATGGTGGCTGAGCTGGGAGCATGGTACAGAGTGGAAGCAGTTTCTGGAAATCTCTAGTGTCTCCCTTGGTGCACGGAATCTGCAGTGTAATGGGCAGTGGACATGGGATCAGCAGCACCCAGCACTGGGATCAGGAATGCGCTAGGATGGGACTGTGACACTCTCATGAGGTTCCAGGTGCTGCAGGTGTGGAGAGAGCACTGAGTGAGGTGGCTCTAACTCTGCTCTCTCCTAGGAGATGGAAATGGTGAGAGAAGCCACTCAGTGGGAGAGAGAAGAAATGGAGAAAGTGGTGAGAGATTATTTGTGTAGCAGAATCTGTTCATGGCACTGGCTCTGCCAAGCCCGTGAGTCTCAGGGAAGGTGTCACAGGTTATCTCTGTTCTGTTATAGTGCCATGGGGAGCTCTGGAACTCTGCCCTGTTGTCAGTGCCATGGGGAGGAGCTCTGGGCATTCCCTTCTGTAGTACACTGCTCTGTTGCCCTGGCTGCTGTTTGGCTTTTCTGTACCTCCCTGTGCACCTCTCTGGTGATGCTCCTRTGGTATTCACAAAGAGCACCCTTGTTACCTGCTGGTACCTCCTGGCCAAGCTGCAGCTTCAAGAAAAATGGCCAATGAGCTTGCAAGTCCCAGATTTAGTCAGTTCTCTCTGTCCAGCACCCTGTGACTGACAGAGCTTTTGTGAGCAAAGATGAGAACACAGGTCTGAGCTGCCCTGAGTGGAGAAGTGATGCTGTTAATCAGTCACAGCTTTGTGCTCCTCAGTTCAGATGGTCATTTCTCTGCTTTGCTCTGAGAGTTTTCTGTCTCTGCCCACTGGTTCAGCCTTGCACAGAAAGAGAATTTCACAGAAAGAGCATTTCACAGAAGCAGATGAGCAAACTCAAGCCGCTTGAGGACTTGGAGTTTCCAGTCATTCCTCTTAAAACGGTAATTTATCCAGTCAGAGTCTTTGGAAGAAGAGGGAAATCTGAATTCTTCAGTGTTGTTAGATGGGAATCTGCTCTTCTGGCAGATGAGTGTGTACATTTTGCAGGTGTTTTGTCAGGTTTCCAGTTCAGATACACCTGAAGTTTCTCTGGGTTCTCCCTGCAGTTTCCATTTCTCAGCGTTTTCACATTTGCTGCCCCCCAAGAGCAGGGTGAGATTGGCAATTCTGGATGGAAGTGGAATGACCTTATAGAGTGATCTTCAACCTGATCCAGTTGTAGACATCCCTCAATGCAGGGGTTGGACTAGATGACCCTGAAAGGTCCCTTCCCACCCAAACCATCCTGAGTAATCTGGGTAGAAGGGACCTCAGCAGTGCTCTTGTTTCAGCCCAGAGCAGAGGCAATTCAGATCAGATTTAGGTTTTTCCTATAAAATGCCTCATTCCTTGCCTGGGAAGGAACTCAGAGTGGTTTGATGTGGTTTCAGCAAACCTGATTTCATTGTGTTTCTGTTGGAGCAAAGGGTATTCCTGCCAGTTTTAATGTTGGCAGCATATGGATTTGAATATGGAAATATGCATTTAAATATGCTTCAGGAGACTTCAGGTACTGTGGGTCAGTATCAGCATTTCTAACAGCTGTGAATATACCAAGTGTGGCCCCAAACTGTGCTGCTTGGGCTGAGCTGGTGGCATTTATCCAGGCTCAGGTAGAGAAAGGCTTTGCCAAAGTTTATACTGACATTACTTAAAAATATTGGTCAAAAAAACCCCAGAAAAACCTATATGATTGGTGAAGGAGCCTTGGCCATATCTCATTTTAAAAACTGCTGATGTATGTTGGTGCCCCTTCCCTTGGGGTGCCAGGAGGAGGCAGCAATGGATGCTCCAGGCTCCTCGGACCTCCCGGGATTCTGAGGCCCATGAGCAAAGACAATTTTTTCTGCTGGGCCTTTTAAACCTTGAATCTGGGATTATGTCTCTAAAGCTGGTTTTGATGATTAAATTTATCCCAGTGATGGAGCCAGCACTGCATGGTGGCCATTGGAATGCTGAAGTTCCCATCTTGGTGCCAGATTCTTGGTAATTTCTGTTACCATTTTTGGACCTTTTTTCTTACTCTTCAACATTTCATGTTCGTCCTTGCACGAGAGCAATAGAGACCAAACGTRTCTCCAGCCCACAGCAAGTTGTGAACTGAAGAAGTGGGAGGAATTATGGCTTTGCTCTGCTCACAGCAGAAGTCTTCAAACCCATGCAGTGCAGACACCTCTTGCCTTCAGTTCTCTGATAGTTCAGTTTCTAGTAGAAGTGTCAGTAACTGAGTCTCTGTGCACTGATTCCTGGTGCTCTCTCCTGGCTCTGTGGCTGTAGTTATTTTTCTAGTCTTAATCCAGATCCTCTCCAGATGTTGTCAGAGATGGACTTTGAGCATTCCAYGGCTCCATCTGGGCTTGCTGGTGCTCCTGTCACTCCTCAGAATATGTCCTCAGGGAAGAGTCACACACCAGATTAGTGTCACCTGGAACCCTCACCCTACAGAGAACTCTTGGCCAACACATGCATAACCAGATTCAGAATAGACTTTAACTTAAATATTCCTCAATATCCCTTTGGGAGTTGTGATCCTCCAGAGCATTAGTGTCTTCTCATACTGTTAATTCTTGCCTGCAGGTTGAGAGGTGATGTGGGACACTGGGAATCTGTAATGCATGGAAGCTGTTAAAGAACAGGGCCCAGGTGCTCAGCAGAATTTTCAGCTGGCTCCCTCTCAGCTGCCTTCCACCTCCCGTCCTCCCAGTGTCAGGACTTCTGGACCATCTGGTTCCTGCTTGGGAGGGGCAGCTGGGAGGGTTCCACAGACAGAGAAGGGAAGGCATGCTGCTGTGCTGTCTCCAGGCCCCACTGCCCAGAGGTGCCGGGGGACAAGTCACAGACATATCAGTGCCCAGAAATTAGTCCTTAGGGCAAGTCCTGCACTGTTCCCTTTCTCTTGCAGCCTGGAAGTGAGACTGTCCTGGGACTTTTGGGATTAGTCACTGGTCACTCTCTGAGGGCCCTGCGGTGCTGAGTGATTGTGGTCTGGCAGCTGGTGCTGAGCTGGCCTTGTGCCAAGACCTTTCTGTCCCTTGGTGTGTATTTGCATCACTCTGTATGTGATGCTGTAAGCCAGCCAGGCCTGTGCTCTGTAGGTTTGTTTTTCCATTCCCTTCCAGCCTCTCCTGTCTGTGCTCTGTCGAGGTGTCTCTTCCAGCACTGAGCAAACTCCTCCTCTCCCTTGGTGCTGGTGTGGCTTGTGCTTGGGGGCACTGTAGCTCTCTTACTTTCCCCAGGATTGTCCCTGCTGAGGACCTTGGGGATATCTGCTCTCCCCTCTTACTTGTGGCACCCAGATCATCTTGTTCTGTGCCTGTCTATTCTGCTGGCAATAACAGTGCAAGTGTAGAATTCGAGCTCCTCCTTCTCCAGTCCCAGTGTTCGTGCTGGGTTTCTGCTGCCCCTCTCCTGGGGCTGGCACTGCTCCTCTGTCCCCTCAGGAGTTCCTGCCCAGCATGTGTGACCTCTTTCCTTCTCTCTTGTCTCTCTGCTCTGGCTCTGTCCTGTCCGTGGAAGGAGCGGATGCGTAGGGAGCGGGAGGCAGCCACGCAACAGCTTGAGGAGGAGGCAGAGGTGAGCAGCACGTGGGGAGGGCTGGAGAGTCCCGGAAACGGGCCACAGCTAGGCTGGAAGGTTGGAGAAATCCCCAAAAGGAGTTTGTTTCCCAAAGCTTGTGTTCTCCTCTCCCTCCCGTAAAACGATGTCGCTCTGGGGAGAAGAGATCAGAACTGAAGAAACGTATGAGGGATTGAGGAAGGGATGGTGGAAAACAGAGGCTGGGTTAGAAACCTTGGCTTCTATTTAGGATTATAAAGGCAACACATGGGAAGCAAAATTGAACGAAGTTGTACAGTGAGTGTGAGTTAAGGCTGAAAAAAGAAACTGTAGAGGAATTGCAGAGTTTCATTCTTAAACATGTCCAGATCCAGACTGGACCTGTTCTGGATGCTGTTGGAGCAAACAGGTAGGTATGGCATGTTCTCTCTGCCATAAGGGAGTGGACGTGGGAGCAGGAGGAGTGGAGGGATCTGAGCAGCAGTGGGTGACCAGGGGCCCACAGTGACACGTTCTCCACAGGGTTTCTCAAGCCTCGCTCCTGCCGTAAGTTCYCATAGTTGTGTTTGGAGCAATTCCATCTCTTTTTCCAGGCAGTGGTAACTCTGATGACTTTGGAGATAAAGCCTTGGTTATTACTGGGGTGATTACCTTTTCATTGCTCTTTCTCGTTGATTTAGTTGACTTTGGGCCTGACCTGTTCATGATGTTTGTGGTTTTTTTGCCCCTCTCCAGAATGTCCCCAGTGAACCCCTGCGCCTGGACTACCGGACCCTGGCAGCGCTGCCCAGCAGTGGCCTGCAGAGAGGCAACCGCACTGTGAGTGGAGGCTGAGTGAGGGGTCCCTGCAGCGGGGAGGCCATGGAGGGCTGTGGAGGTGGGGGTCCCTGTAGGGGAGGCTGTGAGGGGCTGTGGAGATGGGGTCCCTGCGGGGAGGCAATGAGGGGCTGTGGAGGTGGGGGTCCCTGCAGGGGAGGCAGTGAGGGGCTGTGGAGGTGGGGGTCCCTGCAGGGGAGGCAGTGAGGGGCTGTGGAGGTGGGGGTCCCGATAGAGAAGGCCGTGGTCCTTTCTTTACCTGCCCTCCTCCACCTGTGCCATGGTGTGGGAGGTGACCGCATCCTCTGCAAAGAAAAACTGGGAAACAGAACTGTGGAGGACTCAGGCACTGAAACAGGAGGTGGCTGAGAAAGAAAGATGGAARTATGAAAATGAGGAGAGCAAGAGCCAGGCGGCTTTCCCTTTTGGGAAGGGAAGTGGCAAAGTTTGACAAGTTGCAAAAAGCAGAGTTAGGAACAGGGCAGAAAGAACAGCCCAGGGGGAGAGAAGGGGATGTGAGTGAGAGAGTGCAGGGATTTGATGTGGAAGAAAGCAGCTCTAGAAAGCTGCCAAGGAGGGAGGGAAAGATTCTTCCCAACACAGTGATGACAGTGTTGGGTGCACAGCTCAGTTGTAAATCTGTTGTGTTTAGGAAAGAGGAGGGATGAGGGTGCTGAAACCAAAAATGTTAAGAATAAAAAAAGTTTGAGGCCAGGTTGGACAGTGCTTGGAGCCACCTGGTCTAGTGGAAGTGTCCCTGCCCATGGCAGGGCATGGGACTGGATGGTCTTCAGGGTCCCTTCCAACCCTCCCTATCCTGGGATTCTATTAAAGCCAAGATCCCCCAGGCCTGCAGAAGGTGAAGTGGCCATGGTTGTGTCGCATGACTCCAGCCGTGTACCCTGCCTGGCAGTCCCTCATATGTAGTGGCCAAGAGAAATTCCAGATTTCACAATCTTCACAGATTACAAACTCATCTCTCTCCTGTGTTGTTTAAAATCTCACCTCTCCATCTTTTCTTCCTTTTATCTTCCCTGCATCTCCCCCATTCAGTTGGGTTTCTGTCTGCTTCTTCATTCATCCTCAGTCTTCTTCCTTTCCTCCTGTTGCAGCAAGACCTCCCTTTGCTGTCATCATCCCATTCTGCATTCCCATTCCATTGTTTCAGGATCATCTCTTTTACCTTTCCTGTCTCCATCTCATTCCCTGCAGACAGGTCTCCTCTCCTGTTCTTTCCTCTGTTACTCCAGGCCTCACTCCAATGACAGTTCTGCTTCAGCTCCAGCTCTGGCTCCTTTTGTTCCCACACTTTTGGGTGTTCTCTCTTGCTGTTCACACAAAAAAGCAGTATCAGGAAAAGGTTTACTTTTAGCATGTCTGAGTGTAATTCAGTAGCTGGAAGAGGAGGAGAGCCAGCCCCAGGCAGCAGCTGCCTCCGTGCGGGACAGCCCGAGCGTGGTCTGGAGTGGAGCAGCATTTGGGAGCTCATGCCTTGCAGGCTGTGTCAGCCTGGGAACGCCAGGCACGGGAATGTGGGGCCGAGCACGCCGGAATGCCAGGGCGATGGGCGGCATCTATAAATGTCCCATTTCAGGGAAGGGCCTGTGGGTGCCTCTGTTTGTCTTTGTCCAGCTGTCACCAACCCTGTCTTTGCTCTGGTGTGAAAAATACATCTGCCTGGATTGTGGGGACAGGGAGGTTCTGGCGTGGGGACAGGCAGGTTCTGGTCCTTCAGGAGATGCCCTGGCCTGTTTGGTGACCGCTGGGAGACTCGGCCAGAGCTGGTCCAGCCAGCGGAAGGGCAGGTGGGTCAGTGACCGATTGTCTATCTCTGGACAATCTCATCCAGATGACTGGTGCTCTTGCCCTGTTCCCATCGTGGTTTTCTCTTCCTTCCAGTCTCCAGGCCAACTCTCACCACATACATTCTCCTCTAAACAGTGTCTGGGTATCTTTTACTATTGCATAGTTCCCGGTGGGGGAACTGCAGGGAACTGTTCCTGCCCTCCCCGAGGGACACGAGGATCTGTAGGGAACTGTTCTGGCTGTGGAGCAGGAGGAGTTGCAGGGAACTGTTCCTGTTCTGGCTGTGGAGCAGGAGGAGCTGCAGGTCCATCTGTCCTCACTGTGGAGCAAGAGATGTGGATCTCTCCACTGACCGCTGTAACTATGGGTGGAATTAGTCATGAGGATTCCCCAAGAATGGCCCCCAGAGAAGGGAGCAGGTGGTTGTCTGTCTTGGATCGATCTTTGTTGTGACATCTGGGTCCGTTTGTGCGCAGGATTTAACAAAGGCTGATGAGATGCCTGTTCTGTTTGCCCACTGTTATAAGCCAAACTGAAAATTCCCATTGGAGGCAGCATGGGAATGCTTGTTGGGGTGATGCTCTTTGGCCATGCACCCAGTGCACTGCAGTGTCTGCATAGAAGCTGTGGCTTTGCTATTCCTGGAAGTGTCCAAGGCCAGGTTGTGTGGGACTTGGAGCAACCTGGCCTAGTGGAAGGTGTCCATACCTGTGGCAAAGGGGTGGAACAATATGAGCTTTTAGGGGTGGAGCAATATGAGCTTTCAGGTCCCTTGCCACCCAGACCATCCTGGGATTCTGTGACTCTCTGACATTTCCCTTACAGGAGTCAAAGAGCTGTTACAGTCTCTATCTTCTGCATTGAACAGGAATGAAAGCCAGATTCATGAGGGACTGATCACAGCAAAATCATCCAAGTCTAGTTTTGCTTTCTGGATTATCAGAAATGGAGAAGACTTGACATGTCTCAATACCAGRTCACCATGGTTAGTTAATGAGCAACCTGTACTTTCTGTTCTGAATCTATTTCTCTTCAGTTTCTTGCAATTGATTCTTTTTTCCTACTTGTTCATCGGATTTACGATTGGCTTTCTTTAATTGCCCTGGAGGATGCAGGGTAACACACGTCTGTCCTGTCTGCAGGCTGCTAAAGCTTGCTGCATTGCCCAAATCTTTGCTTACCCAAAATAGAAATTGTGGCTTGTCTGACAGGAATAGGCCCCGTGAGGCCGGGGAGTGAGGAATCCCGCCCCAGGACACACTGCAGCAGGAGCTGGAGCTTACAGTGAGGGGCAGGTCCAGCCCAGCTCCAGTCGGGTCCAAGAACAAAATAGCCATTGAGGCTCCCCACTGACTGTCAGGTGTTATGGCACTCTGGGGACAAGAAGTTAGAATTAGGGTGTTTACATTTGAAGATCACACAGCCACAACAGCAGAATTTCTGAGGGTAGCACAGGCTTTGCTGATGAGGAAACATGATATGATCCAGGGCTCTGCCAGCCACAGAGGTTGGGTTGGGGGGTTAGGGGAGGGCCTCTGAAATTCCTGAGCCTCCCAGCTGCCATTGTAGTCACCAGCCCACCCTTGAGAGCTATTTYGGTGATCACTGCCATGACATGAGAGCTGAAGAATGTGCTCAGAGCAGGAGAGGTATTTCTGCTCCCTGGAGGCACTTGGATGGAAGGTTTGGTCTTTGCTCTCTGGCTGTCACTGCTCCCCTGAGGAAGGCTCTGGCTGGGGTAACAAACTCTCTTCTATGGCATTAAGAGGAAGGGTCAGGGCTTCGTTCGGGCTGTGTGCATCGAGCTTGACAGAGCTGGGACTGCCTCAGCCCTGCCATCAGCAAGAGCCACCCAAAGGGTCTGTGCTCCATCCGCTGTACTGAGCTCTGGTGTTTGGGGTGTGTTGTGATGCAGTGGGACTGTAAAAGTTTGTTCACCTGTGCAGGTGTGGTGGAAATGCATGGGGTGGGTGTTGTGTGACCGTGGCAGTGCTGGGGTGACAGCGGAGGCTGGGCCATGCGTGATGGGGCTCAGTGAGGTGCGGGTTGGACTGGATGATCTCCAGAGGTCCCTTCCAACCCCAGCTGTTCTGTGATTGTGTGTGCCGAGGTGAGCGGGGGGAGGACGTGTGCTCGTGCAGGTGTTGGAAGCGAGTGTGGCCAGGGAGCAGCTGCAGGAGTGGGTGTAAGCTGGAGGAGTGTGGGGAGCACTTGTGCCTGCTGGCTCCTTGAGGTGTGTGTGCACAGAAAGGTCCTCTCCTGGAAGTGACATTGTGGGTTACAGATTGGCGGCAGAGCAGGAGAGAGGGACGGGATGGTGCATGGGTATTGGCACTGGAATTCTCTCCCCTGTCCTTCAGCAGCTGCTCTGTATTTTTTCCCCTCTTCTTCTTTACTCTGTTCTCCTTACTCCTCTCTGATCCTTCTGTTTTCCTCTCAGCCTGCTCAGTGTCCTAAGCCCAGCTCCAGCATGGAGGGTGACTGCGCGGTGCTGTCCCTGCCCACGGCATGGGACGGCCGGGACACGTCCCCGGACCCCGCAGCAGGCGTGACCCGGCCCCCTCAGCACCCCGCGCCTCCCGACCAGCCCCGGGGAGATGAGCAGGACCCCGTGGGGTGTCCCTTGTCCCAGAAGCAGCTGCCAGAGACGCCAGAGTGTCTGATCGACTCGCAGCCCATCCCCTTCAGTGAGAACCCCTTTGTGGTGGCCAACCGCAGGGGCAAGGCCACGGGCATGGCTGGCCTGGGGGGGCCTCCCCTGGGCTACGGCAGGGGGGGCGTGCTGAAGACCAGCCTGTACTGCAAGGCAAGCAGCGTGTGGCGTGTGGCGTGTGGCATGCACTCACACAGTCCGGGCCACCGCATCCTACTAAACCCCGGCTCCGGGCAGCACGGCGCCCGTGGGCCGGTCCCCCCCACCCATATGCCCCCAGCACTGCGTACAGGGGCCATCCGTCCCCAGCAGTCAGTGTGTACCCTCCGGCCACTAACGCACCCCGGTCATGGTGACATGTGCACTGCCAAGCCCTGCCAAGGAGTCGGGGTGGCATCTGTGACTTCCTGCTGTCCCTTGGGGTCCGGCTGGGAGCGGTGGCGTCCCTGCCTGCTCAGCTGGCAGCGGTAGCTGGCAGGACTTGTAGGAGATCAGTGCTGGTGCTGCTCTTCCCTACCTGAGCCTGAACACAGCCCTTCTTAGACATCTGAAAAGCAAGAGGGCAGCTGAGCTGCTCCTCCAAGTGATGCTTTTCGGTACATTAAGACTTCAAAATTTGAAGGGAGAACTTTGCTTGCTGCTCTGGGAAATCCGTTCATATTTGACATTTTTGCTGTTGCACAGGGAACCTGTGGCAGAGCAGGGACTAGACCCAAAGATATCATCCTCCGGATGAGCACCTTGTCGCTCTCCCCTTCTTCCTTTCTCAGCCTTTTGGGAGGTCTGAAAAGCAAAACAGCTCCACATAAACAGCCCCATACACAGAGGATAAACCAACCAACCAACCCAACCCCAGCTACAGTGATTTCGGAGGTGTTTTAGTTCCTTGGTAGGAATTTCACAGGTGTGTAGGCAGGTGAGCTTAGAGCAAGGCATGTAGTGGAATCTGTGCCCCAGTGTAAACTTCAGGTCACTTCAGGCTTGGTCTGTCAAAATGCTGTTGCCCAAGGCTGACTTGAATCAACTGAGCATGTGCGTGGCTGTGGTATTAGTGACTGGAAACCATAGGTTTGCCTAAATAGTTCCCTAAATCCCAAATGACCTGCTTCTACTTTTAGGCATCTAAAATGCTTCTGAAACTCCCTTCTGGAGTCAGTGCAGGTGGTTCCTGTGCCACTGCTCTCTGTTCAGCTGTTGGGGCAGGCTGTCAGCCAGCCCAGCTGAGCCTTGGTGCCAGGGGTTCCTCTGGAACCCAGGAGAGCCCTCTCTCCTTCCAGCTGGGAATGGCTGTTTTTGCTCAGTGTCTGTACAGCAGGAGGTTTGCCTGGACCGTGACCCTGCCTGTGAGTGCTGTGAGGAGGCAGGGGAGAGGATTCCTGGGATGTGCTGTGAGGCAGAATCTGTAATCTGATCCAGCTGGCCTTGCAGGGAATTTGGATATGATCCAGGTTCCAATGTTTAACGTCATTCCCTTCCTGTTTCTAGTGCTTTTTGGCATGTGCCAGCTGCTGCTGGGCCCTGCTAACCTTGCTCCCTGGGGAAGTGCCATGGCTGGATGTGTGGGGTGTCCCATGCCTCCCGGGCTGTACAGAGCCCCTCTTGCTGTACTGTAACTTTTGAGCTTTGTCTTCTCTCTTTCAGGCTCCTTCAGGCGAGTCTGGGACAGGAAATTCCAGGCGTGAAACCCCTTATTCTCCCAGTAATCCACAGGTGAGACTGTCCCCAGCACAGGTGATATGGGAAAGGCAGGGAGGCGCTTCCAAGGATGAAGGACAGAGGTAGCTGAGGGCAGTTTCCATCCCTGAGTGACACCATCAAGGTGGAGGGGATCCAGAGGCAACCAGAGAGTGAGAGAACTCCCTCCTTCAAAATGTCATAGAGAGCCGGGAGGGTAATTAGCTGGTCAGAATGAGCTCTGAGGGGTGACTTAATTGCAAGGTGATGAGCAGGGCTGTATGTGGAATGGCTACAACATGTAGTTGTGAGTTGTTTGGGAATGGCCTCACCAATGCCTTGTACAGAGATTCTTTAATTCTGGCTACTGGTGTGCGGTAAGAAATGGAGGAGTCAGGATTTGGAAAATGATCTTGGGTCTGTAAACCAGGGCTGCCCAGTGTTGCCCAGGCTTGCAGAGGATCGCTGGTTCTGTGTGTGACACTGGAGGTGACATACGTGAGCTGATGGGAAGGAGGCGGAAGGGTCCTGCTGCAGCCAGTTCTAGGTGACCCTGCCCTCAGGGAGTGATTTGCTACAGCTCTTTGCTCAAAGGCTTTCCCTCTGGAATGGGAAGTGTCTTTATTTCTTCTAACTTCTGATTATTTTTTTCTTTATAAATATTACCTGCTCTCCCTTGACATTTGTATTCCTTATATGCTCTCTGAACTTTCCTTTTCAATCTCTGAGTCTGTGATCCCTTGTCCATTTCATGGTAGGAGGTGTCACAGCTCAGTTGAGCCTTTTGAACTTAAATGAACTTAAATAGATTTTAAAATTTTCCCTTATTGGGGGCTGGAGTGAACTGCCAGTTGTACTTTGTCCTCTGTCCTTAGCCATTTTGGGCCTGTTGCGTTCCTTTTGGAGTCCAGCTGCTCTCCAGCTACTCTCCCCACGAGCTCTGGCACTTCCCTCGTCTTCAGTGAACCATTTCGGTTCTCAGAGCTGGACAGGAGCTCTTGAGGTGAACAGCATCGCCTTGGGGTGAGGTGACTGCTGACATGGGCTTAGGAGAAGGATCAGGACCATGTGGGAAGCAGTAGGAGCAGCACTTCAGTCCATCTTCTGTTGCTTCTTGGCCTGCCTCACATCTCCCTCAGTTCTTGGATCCTTTAGAATTGAGTGTTCATCAGGAGCACAGCAGGATTAGAAGATACTGTCTGTTATAGCAATACTATTTCAATGCACTTTGTTCCAGCTGCGTTTCCCTATTTGCATTTCTGACAGCAGCTGGGTTATTTGTAAGTTTTCTTTTTACCACAAGTGTCAATTTTCTTTGAGATCGGTTTTCATGGAATCCCAGGATGGTTTGGGTGGGAAGAGACCTTCAAGACCATCTCATCCCAGCCCCCTGTGATGGGCAGGGACACCTTCCACTATCCCAGGGTCCTCCAAGCTGCATCAAACCTGGCTTTGGACACTTCCAGGGATGGGGCAGCCACAGCTTCTGTGGGCAGCCTGTGCCAGGGCCTCACCACCCTTGCAGGAAAAAATTTCTTCCCAAAATCTCATCTAACCCTCCCTCTGTCAGTGGGAAGCCATTTGCCTTTGTGCTGTCAGTCCAGGCCCTTGTCCAAAGTCACTCTCCAGCTCTCTTGGAGCCCCTTCAGGCAGTGGAAGGGGCCCTAAGGCCTCCGCAGAGCCTTCTCTTCTCCAGGCTGAATGCTCTCAGCTCTCCTTTTCTGGGGATTCAGGAGTCTTGACCTCCAGAGGAGAAGTTCCAAGGAATTTTGTCTCTTAATCTCCAGCTCCATGTATTTTTAATGTTAATTCTTTGGTTTCAACATCTTGTAGTCCAGCCAGAATTTATTGGCATATTTCAGAGAATTCTGTGAGGGAAATGGAGTCCTTTGTCCTGAGTTGGCATTGTGATGGTCACGCCTGGCCTCATGTTCTGCGAGGGGGTGGGGGGAGGCAGGAGATGTTTGTGGTGGGTCTGTGTGTGCCGAGCAGGGCAGAGGGGGCTTCCCCCACGGTGGAGACCCCCACAGCTCCGGCTGCTGCAGTCTCTCTGCTTCTCTCCTGCGGAAAACCCAGTCTCTCCATTTTCTCTCCCGTTCTCTCCCCTGCTGCTGCCCCTCTCCAGGTGCCCGCAGCCCCCCGGCCCGCTCACCTGGCCGGCAGGGAGACGCGCTTTGTAAGTGCTCTTGGTGTGCGGTGTGCGCTGCTGCTCCGGCTGCTCCCGCTGCCCGCGCCCCCTCTCCGGCTCCACATCCCCGTGGGGGCTTGGGACTCCCCTGGCGCTCCCCCGGGGCTCACGGGGGGAGCAGCACCCTGGGGCTGCTCCCTGTGAGCTGCTGCTGTGGGGGCACCTGCGAGCGCTTTTGGGGAGGAGCTGCCGTGGGATGGCTTTGCTCGGGCTCGGGGCAGGTGCGGAGGGTGGGGCTGTGCCCAGGGAATGTGCCATGGGCCAGGAGCAGGGGATATGCCCAGGGACCAGGACCTGGGGATGTGAGCAGGAGACAGGACCAGGGACTGTGACCACAGGTCAGGACCTGGAGATGTGCCAGGGACCAGGAGCAGGGGCTGAGAGCTGGGGCCAGGAGCAGGGGGTGTGCCCACAAGCCAGGAGCCTGAAATGTGAGCAGGGGCTCTGCCCACGGACCAGGAGTAGCCCAGAGTTGGGGTCAGAGTTTGGAGACATGCAGAGAGCTGTGAGGGCCTCCTCACATAGCACAGGTGCTGGGAGAGGCTCTTGGAGGTGGGGTCTGGCCTGTCCTCACTCAAAGAAGCAGGTATGGGTGTGCGAGGGTTCTGTGGGACGTGGGGCTCCCCACACAGCCTGGGCTGTGGGACAGGGGTAAACTAAAGGCTTGCAGGGTGGACTCCAGATTTACCCCTCTATTTCTGTTTGCAGGCTTCCATTAACTTCATTACATCACAGGATGACAGTAAATCAGTGAGTACAGCTGCTGTGAGGCCTGACTGTGGTGTCTGTGTGCATCCCCCAGCACATGGAGCTTGTCTCTTCCTCCTGTTGGCTCCTATTCTGTCTCCTTCAGTCCTCCACTGTGCCTCAAGTTTGTACAAATGCACCAGGTCTTAAATATGGTCCATTTGAAAACCCAACACACTGTTTTTGCAGCTTTTATTCGTTTCCCCTCACAGCTTCCCCTCCTGCAGGTTTTGCTGGCTTACCCAGTTCCTGCTGCCATTCTCTCTAGTGTCAGATGCTCTGTTCACCCTCGCACAGCATCCAGCAGTGATGATGACATCTAGCACAGCTTTCAGACTCTTGCCTCTGCTCCTATAACTGCATTTCTAGTCAGAGCTCTGACTGCGTCTGGTTCATATCCATCCACAGCTTCTGCCAATTCCCATTCCTGSCTGATGTTTCCCTATTTTCCATCCCTGGTGCTCACATTTTCCGAGCTTTGTCACACTCACCATACCCTGCAGACTCTTGCAGCTGCTGCTTGTATGGCAAGTGCTTCCTTTTGTCCTGGTCTTCTCTGTAATCCACTGGTCCTATGGAACCTTTCCTTGGCTGAGTCTCTTTTGGTGTTGGCTCCAAGAGCTCTCCCTGCCAGTCTGGCAGCTGGAGCAGGCAGCACAGCTGAGGAATGGAGCTGAAGTGCATGAATTTGCATGGGTTTGTTTATTCACCTGCATGGCAGACACCTCACTGCCCTAACTGCTCATTTCTCTTCTCTCTTTCTCCCTCCCCTTCTCTTCCTCTGCCTTTCTCCATCCTGTCCTGGGGCCCTGGCTCGAGCAGACCAAGCCTGGAGTCATTCAGCCTCTGTCCCGCGTGCGACCGAGCGCCACGTCCCACAGCGTGGAGGAGGGGGACAGCCCCAACCCCTTCCAGCAGCCTGAGCCATGCTTCAGAATCCACAACTCTGTAAGTGGCCTGGGGGTTCCTTCCTGAAAGCCGTGTTCCTGCCCTGGGTGGCCGCAGTGCCATGTGTGGTGGGGCAGGATGCCCTCCCAGAGGTGACTCTGTGGTTTGATGGCCACGTGCCTGAGCTAAGGCCGGTGGTATCCGTGCACCAGTCTGGGCTTCCCAAGGAGGAACCCACATTACTTGCAGGCAGAGCGAGATCAGTGCATCCCACTTGTTTCTCTGGGCCTCCCCAGCTGCCCTGTGTCTCCATGACCCTGTCCCAGGAGTCAGCACTGCTGAAGCTTTTCTGGCCAAAATCCCCAGAGCAGATACGGGTTTAGAGCCATATTTGTGAGGTGTTGAGTTCTGTGGAGACATAAATCTTATAGAACCTTAGTTGATGTCTGGCACCTTGGAGCAAAAGCCAATACGATCCTGCTGAAGGGTTTTATGATTTGCAAAATGATTTGTTTTGAAAGGTTCATAATCCTGGCACTGTTTGTTGATGGGAGAGAAAAACTCAGGTATTTTGGTCTTTGTCATGAAGACCTGTGTCCCTTCAATATGAAAGTGGAAGGAATAGTGAAAGTTGTCCSTGCCTATGGCAGGGGGGAGGTACTGGATGGGCTTTAAGTCCCTTCCCACGCAAACCATCCTGGGTGAGATTCCATGAATCCAGCCCTTCTCTCTCTGTTGGAGTTTGTACAATGTGATACTAAAAGAGGCCTGGTTTGCAGGCAAACAGCTGTACAGAATCCATGGAACTGGACAAGGTTCACTCTTTGGTCTCTTCTGATTTTGCTGTGCTGTCCTTTAGCCCATGCAGAAGGAGCATCATCCAACAGCATAATTTACCCCTAGTCCAGGACTAAGAAAAAACAGAAAGGCCTGGAGCTGGATTAGTGCAGCTGGAGGGTTGGAGGGATGAACAGCTAAAGGGGATTTACTTTCCAGCAGAAGGAAGGTTGGGGTGTCTTTGCCCCCCACCCCTTTCATTTCTGTGATGCTTTGAGCAGGTCACCCCAATGCTGCTTCCCCCCAAACGTGGCAGGATGGGTCATGGGGAAGGTGGGTGAGGAAAGGACCAGCAAAGATGGTGGCAAGCAGTAGAAAGGTCCCCTCAGACCATGTCACATGTTTCTCAGTAAGTGGAATTCTGCAGAGGGAAAATTTGAGATCAAAGGCAGACCTCCTCCAGATCACAGATCCGTAGATCAGACTGTGGAATCACAGGGTGGTTTGCCTTGGGAGGGACCTTAAGGACAGAGACGGTCCTTAAGGACAAGTCCATTCCCTCCCTTCCACTAGAGGGAATCTTGTTCAGCCCTAAATGAGGGTCAGAGTCAACATGTAGCTGTCCTGTTCTAGCCCAAAAACCCCTGATTCAGGTAGGCACCTGATTCAGGTAGGCACCTTTCCAAGGAGTCCTTGGAAATCCTCAAGGAGTGTGACAGCAATGTGGCCCTTGGCCAAAGGATCTGTCACAGCATTCCTATCAGGTCAGTGAAGATCTATGCCACCACAAGTACCATTCCTTCACTGTCCAGGAAACAGGATGGGGCTGTGACCCTCGTGCTGCTGTGTACAGTGTGTGTGCAGTGCTCTGCTCCTCCTGCTCCTGCCCAAGGCTCAGGAGCAGCCTTGGCAAGGCTGGCATATTCCTTACACATTCCCTAACATATTCCTTTCCATATCCCACTCGTCAGGCTCTTCAGGCTGAGAGCTGGGCTGTGTTTCCCCCGTGTGGGTTTTTTCACTCCACCTGTGCTCACCTTTACCTCCTGTCTGTCCCTGTAGCCAAAGCCACCGTCGCCACCCTCCCCTGACGAGGTGCCCATCAATGTCAAGCAGGCCTACAAGACCTTCGCAGCAGTGCCCCTGTCCCAGCCCCTGCTGGGGACACAGGTAACTTGTGCTGCTGGGGTTACATCAGCACAGGGGTGAGCAGGGCAGAGCTGAGGAGGGAAGGAGGTGGTGATTTGTTCTCTCCAGAAAAAGCTGCCATGGAGGAGGGACATGGTGAGGTCCTGTGGAAGTTGGAGTCTGTTCATGGTGCAGATGGTCACCCTGGAACAGTCCTGTCTGTATCAGGTCCTGGAAGCTCATGGAATCCCATGGCGTTGTTATTCTCCCCAGACATTGGGATCCTGGTGTAGGACCATGCTGTTCTCATGCAAAGGAACTCTGAAATTCCAGGGCCAGGATAAACCTGTGCTGAGACATTTTTGAATAGATTTTGATCTTCACTGGAACTCTTCCTTCTCCCCTTCTTGTAGTTGAATCATGAAACAGTCCAGGCTAGGTGAGGCCTTGGAGGTCATTGCCTCAGTCCCCCATGCAAAACAGGCAACCTTGGAAGTCAGAATCATAGAATCGTGGAACGTCCTGAGCTGGGAGGGACCCACAGGGATCCTCAAGTCCAGCTCGGGAGACCCCTGAGAATCCCACCATGTGCCTAAGAGCATTGTCCAAATGCCTCCAAAGCTGTAGGAGGTTGCTCAGGCCCATCCACTCGAGTTCTGAATTCTGAATTAGTTTTTGGAGTGTGTTTGGGTAAAGCCACATATCATTTCCTTGCTCTCTTTTTGTGGGTCCTTTCAGTTTGTCTAATTAAAAAACTTCCTTATTTTCCATGACTTGTTGGCAGTTCTCAGTTTACCCCTATGGATTCCTGGTTCACAGATGGATTTTGTGGATCAGTTTCCTCCCCCTGTAGTTCTCCTCACCCAATATACTGTTATACATCCCGGTAAATACGGATTTCTTTCTTTCTGATGGCATTTCTGCTTCTTTGAAGTAAACTTAGGGTGGTTTTGTCTTTGATGTAAGGAAGGTGTGAGTGAACCCCCTCCAGCTCCTGTGAACCCCCTCCAGCTCTAGCTCAGCCCCTGCTCCTGTTCTGTGCCTGTTCCCCGTGATTTTCAGTTTCTGCCCTTTCAGAAGTTGTCACACCTGGTTCTGTTTAGCTCTCAATTTAACATAAATCATTCCTGGTGATTGCTGAGCCAGAGGTGTTAAATCTGTGTGAATTCTGAGACAGTTTCGGGAGCCTCTGTCAGCTCATGTGGCCTTGGGGACACATGGCTGGAGGATGGATGGGGGGTGGTTGGAAACTTTCCTTTCAGGACATGCCTGTTTCTCTCTCTTCTTAGGAATTGTCCGGTCAGAGCAGCACAGAAAACACCAAAATGGCCTCGGAGGTGAGTTCTGGGCCTGGGACTGGAAGGAGAGTGGGAGTCTTGGGGGCTGCGGATTGGGGAAACGGGGTCATAGCGTGGGAGGGCTGGGGAGGAGGAGGAGAAGAGTGTGAAGCAGGTGGCAGAGTAAGGGTTGGAGTGACACGGGGAGGATGCCATGGCTGGGTGGCTTGTAGGAAGTGCTAGCGTGGCTGGGTGACCTATGGGCAGTGGTGTGGCTGGGTGGCCCATGGGCAGCCTGGTGTTGCTGGGTGGCCCGTGGGCAGCCTGGGCAGCAGTGTGGCTCTTGCAGGTGGCCGTGCACAGCCCTGGGGGACAGCACAGCCCTGAGCAAAGGTCCTTCCGTGAGAGGCAGAAGTATTTTGAGATCGAGGTGAAGCAGCAGCACCTGGACAAGCCTCCCAAACGCGTGTCCTTGGTGGGGGAGGATGACCTGAAGAAAATGAAAGAGGAGGAAGGTACATAGGAATATGTGCACAGAAATCTTCCTGTTAAGTGATTCCTTTCCGGTGGAAATGCAGCACTTCCAGAAGCCCATGGGTGGTTATTGTAAGGCCTGAGAATAATTTGAAGTGAATGTTGAAGAGTTCTGTGGATGCTCCACTGATACTCTCTGGGCTGGTGGAAGTGCTGCAGTTTCAGGGTGTCCTGTATCATGGAACCACAGAATGGTTTGGGTTGGAGGGACTTTAAAGCCCACTCAGTCCCACCCTTGCCATGGGCAGGGACACCTTCCACTAGCCCAGGGTGCTCCAAGCCCCATCCAACCGGGCCTTGGACACTCCCAGGGCTGGGGCAGCCACAGCTTCTCTGGAAAACCTGTGCCAGGGCCTCAGCAGCCTCAGAGGGAAGAATTCCCAATATCCCATCTAATTCTGCCCTCTGGCAGTAGGAAGCCATTTGCCCTTGTGCTTTCACTCCAGGCCCTTGTCCAAAGCCCCCCTCCAGGTCTCTTGGAGCCCCTGTAGGTACTGAAAGCCTGCAATAAGTTCTTCCCAGGCTGAAGACTTCTAGCTCTCCCAGCCTGTTTCCAGGGCAGAGGGGCTTCAGCCCTCGGAGTATTCCCATACCCCTCTTCTGGACTAACTCCAGCATCTCCATGTCTGCAGTTGGTGAACACTTCAGTAACATTTTTAAAGCCACTGCAGGCAGTGAGTCTGTGCCAGTTGCCCAGATGAGCACCATCGTGGCAGCAGTGTTCTCGGATCTCTCAGTGCTCACTGTGCTGCTCTAGGTTTGCAGTAGGAGGTGAATTGCTGCTCTCGTTTTAGATGCAATTTCCTCCTGCTTGAGAGTTGTTTTAGGAGGTCATGAGGAGCAATATGAAGTGGAAAAAAGGGCTTTTACTGAACTCTCCAGCCACTCCTCTCCAAATCATACCTGGACCTGGCATTTCTCTGTCCCGGGTGTGGAACCTTGCATTTGCTCTTGTTAAATTTCATGCCATTAATGATTGCCCAATGCTGCAGCCTGTCTGGATCCTTCTGCGAGGCCTCACGGCCCCCAAGAGAATCACCAGTACCTCCCAGTTTGGCATCATCAGCAAAGTGTTAGTGTTGCATTCAGCTCTGCAGCCAGATAAAAAAGTGTTAATAAAAATCTTGCCCAGAAGTGACCCCAGGCCTGAGCCCTGAGGAACACCCCTGGGGACTGGTAAACTGCAGGAGACCCACCTCAGAGAGCCTCCTGCTGTCTGTCCCCTCCTGTCCCTCACCCTCTAATGGCCGTCTCTTCACCAGCATCATGGTTCCCAGGGCCACTGCCATGTGTGGGGCTCAGCACCAGCACCCCAGGCCTTGGTCCCTCCAGAAGGCCAGTGGGAAGATGCACATTCCCAGGGCTGTTCCCTCTGGGGAATGGGCAGAAGAGACTGTACTCAATTTCCAGTTTAAAAATGAGAACACTGGGCATGAGGAGCTGCTGGAAATCTGCCCATAGAGTGTCCAGGAATGGAAGTTTGGTGGGTAAGGAAGGAGGGACTGAGGAAACGATGCAAAGTTTCTTTCATCTGAAGCATTAGTGGAATTGTGGAGGAACAAAGGTGTCCACGGAGGGGGAATGGACTGAAACCAGCCCAGACTTGCAGGGATGAGGAACATAAGGACCCCCAGAGGTCCCATCCTTGGGGGGGTTCAGGTTAAGGACCTGCCCAGAGGTCCCTTCCTTACGGGGGTTTCAGGGTAAAGACCTGCCCAGAGGGCCCATCCCAGGGGTTCAGCGAGTGCTTTGTGGTATAAACTGGCTCCTGTCTCCTTGGCAGCCCGCAAGCTGCAGCAGCAGCGAGCCCTTCTGCTGGAGGAGGAGGCCGAGGAGGATGAGGAGGTGAGGCAGGCGCCCGAGGCTGTGCAGTCCAGCGTCATCATCGAGGGCATCGAGTACAAGGTCGAGAGGCTGAATGGAAGGAGCATCCAGCCTCCAGCAGCTCGGTAAGACAGGGCCACAGGCAGCCCTGTACCACCCATGTGTCAGAGGTGTCCCAGGAATTCTCAGGGAAGAGGGCTGGGCAAGATTTCTTCTGCAGCATAGAAAGGGCCAAGTTTTCCAGCTTGCTTTTTTCAGGGAACAGCTCCTTCAAGTTGTGCCCTGAGAGTATGTAGAGAAGTGGATTTTTAGAGGCAGATAAGCTGAATGATAACCTGATGCTGAAACAGGTTTGGGGTTTTTTTAGGCTTTTGTTTGCCAGTTCTCTGGGACTTGGCCTCCAGCTTATCTTGATTTTCTCTTTCTAATTCTTGGGCATAGAACTGAGGAATGAGAAAAGGGTTCCCAAATGCTCCAGATAAAACAAGGCTGCACCGGAGTGAAGCTGAAGCTGTCCTTATCTGTCTTTGGAGTCTTTGGGACAGACAATTCTCCTCTCCACAAACACTTTTCAGTCCCAGTGGCAGAACACATCCTGGCACATGGAATCTCATTTCTCTCTGTTGTTTCTGCCCAGTCTCAGTTGAGGAACTTCTCTCATAATGATGCCCTGAGACTTCCCTTGCCCCTCCTGTGCTGAGGCAGCGCCCAGTAGGACAGGGTTCATATGCAGCTCCTTGGTTCTCTGGGAAGTCCCACTTATCCCTCCTGTTTTCATACTGAAACATGGGATGCTGAAAAACAGGAAGGCTGGATCCATCAGATGACTTTCAGTTGCTTATTATTTACACTTGAACACAGGGCAGGCAGTGGAAGAGACTGAATTTGTGTTTCTTGAAATAATTTTTCTCATGCTAGAAGAGAAACTGAAATTAAATTAAAATAAACCTGAGCAGTAAAAATCAGAGCTGAGTGTCACTGTAAACTGAACAACCCCAGCTCCCCCAGCCAGGCTCTAGCCCTCAGAGCAGCTCCATGGCCCATTTAGTGGAAGAACTTGTAACAGATCAAATTAATCTGTTAATGAAGGTATAAAATCAGGATCAGATGACTAGTGGTACCAAGGTGAATCTTTCTTGGGCTCCTCTGTTTGAAATCCCTTTGTGCCACATATAACAAAGCCAGGTGTGAGGTCCGGGTTCCTGGGACTGAAAGGTAAGATCCAGAGGAAAAGAAAGCTCAACAAATATTTTTATTAGAAAAACTGAGGAAAAAAGTATGTGTATGTTAGTGGCAGGACATGAGCTCTCATATTAGTGTGGACATTTAGGAGTCCATGGGAATGCTCACAGCAGTGGTGGAGGAGCTGCTGAGCTAAGTCGTGGAGGCCTGTGACTCCACCGTGAACCAACTGTTGCTTTCTGGGGGTGGACATGTCCCCCCCTTCGCTGGGTGTGCAGCCTGTGGTGCTGCAGCTCATGGGGTTGTTTCCTCCAGGCCCTTGGAGCTCAGTGAGAACAGCAGCTCACAGAGGAATTCGCTGGAAGAGGGGATCAAGTCTGAGCAGAGAACCAACTCCATGTCAGGGTGAGTGGGGCAGCTGGGGTAGGGGCTGGATAGTTCCTCCTTTTTCAGCAGCCAGGGGTTACGAAGGAAGGATCTGGTGGTGGGAGGGAAACTGATCAGACCTACCTTAGTAGAATCCCAGGATGGGTAGGGTTGGAGGGACCTTCAAGACCATGTGGTTCCCACCCCCTGCTGTGTGGGGGTTGCTCCAAGGACAGTTAGTCCAAGCCCCATCCAACCAGAAACTCCTTACATGAAACTTGCCCATATCCTGTGTCTTCCCCTATCCCATGGTAATGCCTGTGGATGTGGCACTGGGCAGGCAATGGGAGCTGCCACTCCCAGGCAGGTGGGTCGTGGTGGGCCTGGCAGCCCCCCTCTGACTGCTCCTCTCTGTGCCCAGGCTGAGCCCGCCGTTCCCGGGCGCGGGGGACCCCGGGGCCCCGGTGCGCACAGCCAAGGCCGAACGGCGGCACCAGGAGCGGCTGCGGATGCAGAGCCCGGAGCTGCTGAGCGGGCAGGACAAGGAGCTGTCCCCGGCGGAGCGTCGGGCGCTGGAGGCGGAGAAGCGAGCCATGTGGAGGGCAGCACGGTGAGCTGGAGCCTGCCCTGCCGCTGCGCTGGGCTGGGGAGCTGCTGCCTGTCCGGGGCTTGTGGGGAATAAAACCTGGGAACAAGGGACCCTTCCAAAGGCAGATGCTGAGGGAGGTTATGGAGGATCTGTTCAATCCGTGGCTTGGCTGAGCTTGTTCACTTCTGTCAGCACCCAGGGCAGAGGGCTCCCAGATCCCCACAGGGCCTGCACAGCCGTGGACATGGGGGAATTCATGGTGAACACGAGCACACCTGTGTGTTATGGTGGGTATGTTCCTTCCCTCAGCACACAATTCCCACCTTTGTAACCCATGCAAAATGGTGTTAGTGAAGCTGCAAGGTCACATACCCAAAATGAGAAATGGAATTTCATATATCCAGTGTTGCTGGGGAGGAAATCGTGCTGCAGCCCAGACATTGGCAAGATGAGGCCATTCTTACCCACACAAGCTGTTCCATCAGCTATGAAAGAGTGACTAAAATTTGTTCTGGAAGAAAGAGAACTTCCTAATTCAGAAGTTAAGACTTGAAGCTAGTCGAGGCGTTTACTGTATCATAGAATTCTTTCCAAAAATTAGTCAGGCTGCTCCTATAACTAATGATAATTTTTCTTCTCCTGTTATTCCTGTAGGAGAAAAAGGACAGTCTGAACTAGCTCTTTTGGGGTTTGGATGAGGCTTGGAGAGGAACAGGGCTTTAGATAAGACTGGAGGGATCACCATGAGCTGTGATTCTGCTTAGCAATTCCAGTGTTTGTGCTTGACATGGATGATCATGGGGCTGTTGCTCCTGGGGAATGGAGAAATGCAAAGTGGATCCTCAGTGAGAGCTGCACTGGTGTTCTGGGGCTTTGAGGAAATTTTCTTTGAGATCGGTTTTCATAGAATTCCAGGATGGTTTGGATGGGAAGAGAGCATCAGGACCATCCAGTCCCACTCCCTGCCAGGGCAAGGGACACCTTCCACTATCCCAGGTTGCTCCACACCTCATCCAACCTGGCCTTGAACACATCCAGGGATGGGGCAGCCACAGCTTCTCTGGAAAACCTGTGACAGTGCCTGCCCACCCTTACAGGGAAGAATCTCTTCCCAGTATCCCATCTAACCCTGCCCTCTGGCAGTGGGAAGCCATTTCCCCCTGTGCTGTCACTCCAGGCCCTTGTCCAAAGTCTCCCTCCAGCTCTCTTGGAGCCTCTTTAGGGACTGTCTTGCTCTGCCATATCCTTCCTTATGAAGTTGGAGAGATCAAGTTGCTTGTGCTGCAGGTGCTCGGAGAGGGCTGGAATTGCACATCTCTGTCTGAGGGAAAGCTGTGAGTGTGAAATACTGCCAAAACCAGCCCTCATGCTGGTTTGATGCTATGCAAACACCACGGTGTCAGACATCCTGCACAAACTTGTGCTCAGTCTTTGGACCTACAAAGAAGGCTCCACCATTGTATTTGAGCCAACAAACCAGAAGCCTCCGGTCAGGCTTCTCCTGGAAATCCTCATCACTGTGCTTGGAGAGGGGCAGTGCCCGATCTGCCATCCCTTCCCCATGAGACATGCAAGGGTTTCACTCCCTCGTGCCTCCATTTCCTGGGCACATTCCTCACATGATGGCAGATGAGCTTGCGAAGCCGCTCTCCATCATTTACCAACAGTCCTGGCTCACTGGTGAGGTTCCAGATGACTGGAAGCTGGCCAATGTGACGCCCATTCACAAAAAGGGTAAGAAGGAGGATCCCGGTAATTACAGGCCAGTTAGCTTGACCTCAGTACCCGGTAAGGTTATGGAACAGTTTATACTGAGTGTCATCACRCAGCACTTACAGGATGGCTGGGGGATCAGACCCAGCCAGCATGGGTTTAGGAGGGGTAGGTCGTGCTTGACCAACCTGATCTCCTTTTATGACCAGGTGACCCGCCTGGTGGATGCAGGAAGGGCTGTGGATGTTGTCTATTTGGACTCCAGCAAGGCCTTTGACACCATTTCCCACAGCATACTCCTGGAAAAGCTGGCAGCCCRTGGCTTGTACAGGAGCACTCTTTGCTGGGTTAAGAACTGGCTGGTTGGCCAAGCCCAGAGAGTGGTAGTGAAMGGTGCTGCATCCAGCTGGCGGCCAGTCACTGGTGGTGTTCCTCAGGGGTCTGTGGTGGGGCCAGTTTTGTTCAATATTTTTATTGATGACATGGATGAGGGTCTCGAGTCTTTCATTAGTAAATTTGCAGATGACACTAAGCTGGGAGCGTGTGTCGATCTGTTGGAAGGTAGAAGGGCACTGCAGAGAGACCTAGAACGATTGGATGGATGGGCAGAATCCAGTAAGATGAAGTTCAATAAGTCCAAGTGCCGAGTCCTGCATTTTGGCCACAATAACCACCTGCAACGCTACAAGCTGGGGATGGAGTGACTGGACAGTGCCGAGGCAGAAACGGCCCCTGGGGGGTACTGGTTGACAGCCGACTGAACATGAGCCAGCAGTGTGCCTTGGTGGCCAAGAAGGCCAACGGCATCCTGGCCTATATTAGGAACAGTGTGTCCAGCAGGACCAGAGAAGTAATTCTTCCCCTGCACTCGGCACTGGTGAGGCCGCACCTGGAGTACTGTGTCCAGTTCTGGGCCCCTCAGTTTAGGAAGGACGTTGAGACGCTTGAACGCGTCCAGAGGAGGGCAACGAGGCTGGTGAGGGGCTTGGAACACAAGCTCTATGAGGAACGACTGAGGGAGCTCGGGTTGTTTAGCCTGGAGAAGAGAAGACTCAGAGGTGACCTTATCACTCTCTACAGCTTCCTGAAAGGTGGCTGTAGTCATGTGGGGGTTGGTCTCTTTCTCCAAGCAGCATCTGACAGAATGAGAGGACACTGTCTTAAGCTGCGCCAGGGGAAATATAGGCTGGATATTAGGAAAAAGTTTTTCACAGAAAGAGTGGTAAAGTACTGGAATTGTTTGCCCAGGGAGGTGGTGGAGTCACCATCCCTGGATGTGTTTAAAAGAAGATTGGATGTGGCACTCAGTGCCATGGTTTAGTCGAGGAATTAGGGCATGGGTTGGACTTGATGATCTTGAAGGTCTCTTCCAACCAAGTGATTCTGTGATTCTGTGATGATGGGGAAGGCTTTGTGAGGTCTGTCAGCTCTGATTCCTGCCTAAGCATGAATGTGTCCAAGGAATGCTGTAATAAAAGCTTTGTTTAGGATGTGTCAAAAGGAGAAAGTGGACATTGCCCATGCATACTTTTGGAAGCAGAGTCCGTGCAGGGACACTGCTGATGTCCCAGGTGTGCAGCTCCAGCCTTGGGACTCTGCTCGTCCAGGAACTTGGTGTTGCCAGCAGATAAATCTGAAAAAGGCTGGGAGGGGAGAGGATGGTTTTAGGTGATTCAGGACATGATTTGGTCCTGTAATGTTACTGTTCGTCTGACCATGGTCTTGGGCCAGCTGCGATTTGGTGGGAATTGCTCAGGGCACAGTAAAACTTTTCACATGACACTGTGGGAGGGTTACTGAGTGTGGAACACTATGGGTTCATCCACGGTGGGCAGGAGAGAGATCTCTCATCCCAAACCTTCAGTCTCTTAAGTGTGTTTTGTCCATGGAAAATGAGGCTAGGGAAAGGAGAGCCTTCCAGAGGAGGGAATGCCTGTCAAGGAGGAGCTGCTTGAGCTGTCTGATCCAGTGTTACTGGGTTTAGTTTGGCAGACCAGGGCTTGAGCTCCACTTTGCTTCCAATGCCAAGGCACAGCTTTTTGTGCAGTTCCTGGAGAAGTGCCTGGCTTGGGCAGGAATCAGTCAGTCACCATAATGTGCTCCTTTCTGTAAGACAATGAGGGACTGTTCCCTGCTGCCACAGGTCTCTCAGGAGGATCCAGTGAGCTCAGGGTCCCTGTTCCCTAGCTCTGGAACAGGCCCAGTGATCAGGTCCTGTCTCCAGAGGCCCCTGTGCTGCAGGGGAAGTTCTGCACCGCCTCGCATATGGGGCTCAGCCCCACTAACCTATGTTCTCTCCAAGTGCCGCTGGGTTTGTTCCTCCCTTTCTAATCTCCTGTCTTCTGCTTCTTTCTAGTTCTCTCCTCTGTGCTGTCACTCGTGACCCCATCAGTTTGCACCTTCTTGGGCTTTCCCTGTTCTCCCTGTGTCATCAGTGCTCTGTCAGGATGTGTGATGCCCCTCCTTCCTCCCCCCCTTGGCACCCTCGTGCTCTGTTGGGACACACACGTGTGTTCTGGGCACACACAGCCCCTGGCATAGAGTCATGGAATCATGGAATAGTTTGCGCTGGAAGGGACCTTAAAGCTCATCTGGTTCCAATCCCTGCCACAGGCAAGGACACCTTCCACTTATCCTAGGTTGCTCCAAGCCCCGTCCAGCCTGGCCTTGGACACTTCCAGGGATGGGGCAGCCACAGCTTCTCCAGGCAACCTGTGCCAGGGCCACACCACCCTCACAGGGAAGAATTTGTTCCCAATATCCCATCTGTCCCTGCCCTCTGGCAGTGGGAAGCCATTCCCCCTTGTCTGGCACTTGCACCACGGGAAGAGTGAAGTTTGGAGGCGCTGGTGCACACATAGCGGCAGGTGCCCAGCCGGGCCTGTGAGCACTGTGGCAGTTCTTCCACACAGCCCCTGGTTTAGGGCCACGCCCACCCTCCGTTACAGTGTCCCAGGACAAACACCATGTGTCATGTGCTTGGCCATTTTGTTCCCCTTTTCCCATGGTCCAGCAAAGGTGCATGGAGCACGTGGTCAGTCAGTGTACACTGAGAGACGGTCCCATGTGTGGCACACACCCACCCTTGCCCCCTTCCCCTCAGTCTGACTCACACTGACACACTGTAACTACATCACAGCCTTTCCCATGGTCCGAAGTTGTTCCCAGTCCCCTCTCAGCGCATGGGGAGGGCAGCTCTGGATGTGGGGGCTCTGAGGCTGATGCTCCTGGGCACAATCCCACATTGCCCCCAGGGGTTCCTACTGCCTCAGCAGCAGCCAGGGTTGGGCAGGATCAGATCTGGTACGCAGTTTAGCCAGGCTGTCCGTGTGTCAGACCCATATTTCCCCTCACCAGGGTATGTTCCTGTATCTGTTTCTTTCTTTTCCTGTGCTTGTCCACTGCAATGTTCATCACCATCATCTCCTCTTCCTCTTCCTTCTCCTTCTCCTCTTCCTTCTCCTGCTCCTCCTCCTCAGATCCTCAGCTCTTGAAGACAGTATTAAACAGTACGAGCAGGATCTGGCCAGGAAGCTGTACCAGTCCCGGCAGTGGGCACCTGCTCCCGGGGCCAGGCCAGCTCAGATGTCTAGCCCAGTGCAGAGTCACGCCTCAAGAATCCCTGGGTCAGGAGGCCAATCCAGGTGTGCACAGCCCCCTCCCCACAGCTGCATGCTCCTGTCCGTGTCCCTGTGCCCCAGCTGGGGCCTCCTGGGGCAGGAGGACGTGGGAGTGGTCCCTGGTGTCCATTGCCCTGAGAACAAGGGGGGATGCTGGGGCTGTCTGATGGGGAGAAGGGAGCAGATGTCTCTGGGGGCTGGGCCCACTTTTTCACAGCTATTTCACAGAATTCCAGAGTGGGGTTGGAAGGGACCTTAAGGATCATCTCATTCCACCCCCCTGCCATGGGCAGGTGCACCTTCCACTAGACCAGGTTGCTCAGGGTCCCATCTAGCCTGGCCTTTCATGATCTCCTGGTGGCTCAGGAGGGTTAAGGTGCAACACACTGAGCACAGAGGAGAGTAAAGCCCCGAGGACTGATCCTGCTCGTGTGATCCTTGCAGTTCTGTCCCCAGCTCGGGTCACTGTCCTGTCGTGTGGCACCTCTGGGACTGCGTGCAGCTCCTCAGTGTGTTGATCCATAGCTTCAGGCTCTGTCTGTTCGACACATGTGCCTACATGTGTGTTTTGGGATGGCAGCCAGCCCAGCTGTCCTCCTGCCTGCCTCGGGGACCCTCGGGGGCTTCGTTGCACCCATCTGCGCTCAGCTCCTGGGCTTGGGCTGGGCACAGATGGCACGTGTTCCCTCCCCAGCAGGGCAGTGGCTGATGGCTTTTTCTCCCCACCCTGTTCCTGAGGCAGGATGAAATCACTGGAACAGGATGCTCTGAAAGCCCAAATGGTCATTGCCAAGTCCAAGGAGGGGAAGAAACGCAGTACGCTGGAGCAGCTGGCAGAGTCACCGTCACCTGCCCCAACACCGTCCCCAACACCGCTGGAAGGTACTGAGTGGCTGGTGCTGCTTCTGAGGGAACAGGCAACGCTCCTTGAGCCTAACCCGCTTGGAAGCAGAGCTGTGGGAAGCACTTCCCTCCTTCAGGCTGGTGGGAAGGTCCTTGGGGGCATGGGGCATCTCTCAGCACAGGGGATGGGCCTCAGCTGTAGGACATGTGAGAGTACCTGAGGTAGAGGTGAGGTTCCAGGGAACTGGGGCGGAAACACAACCAGCATCCTGATTTTCTGAAAAAGCAGGGAAGAGGTGTTCGTTGGGAAGGCAGGAGGCAGGGTCTGCCCTCAGCGTGGTGTCACCACACTGAGATGCTGCTGAGGGAAAGGAGCTGGCTCGGGGGGTTGGGTGTCACTAACTGTGCTCTTTTGTCATCTCTTGCAGATTGCAGCCCCAGGAACGTCACCTCCCCGGGAAGGCTGGTATGACATCCTCCTGTTTGCTTTTGTCACCTTTCCTAAATCCTAGGATTTCCTGGTCACTCAGCTGTGCCTGGGAGCCATGGGTCTCCACTTAGTCCTTGAGCCAGGCCTGGCTGTGTGGTGCAGGGAATGGTGGGGGGGGGCAGTGCATGGAACTTGGCCAAACTTCTGGCTAGAGGCACCCCCCTTTATTGCAGCTCCCCTGTGACATCTGCTCTGTTTCCCCATTTTATTACATCATCCTTTCACCGGTTCTTGATTTTCACCTTGGTTAGAAGGTCTTTCCCTGGGTTCAGAAGGCCTTTGTCTGAGCTCAGAAAGCCTTTCACTTCACTTCAGGGACTTTGGCCTCATGTTTCCTCAACAGCACAAACAGACCTTCAGCTGCAATCGGCATTTTCCTTTTCCTAATCCTGAGTAAATGCCATGGGATGTTGTTGCACAGAAGTGTAAGAATTGGCGAGACAGACCAGGGAGGGCAGATGGGGAGCAGCTGCATAGAGGGAACCTTGTCCTGGCAAGTCACACCATAATGCAGCTCTGGATTGAAATTCTGACTGTGCTCCAGCTGTCAGGAATCCTGCCATGAATTTCCCCCAAAAAATAGGTTTCACAGTCACACAGTCACACGTGACTTGGTGTGCATTAGCATTTCACTAGAGCACATGATGTTTCCTCTATGACTCAAGCCTCCTGTCCTGACACCAGAACAGCTCCAAAGGCAGTGTCCCAGGGATGCCCCATGATCCAGACTCTGTCCAGGCACTCCTGCCTCTCTCTGAGGATGTCCCTCTGCTTCTGCTGTGATCTCTGCATAGATTGCTCAACTTGCTGCTCCTTCTCCATCCATTTCTCTCCCCTCACTATCTCTTTTCTGTTTCTGCCCTTCTGCTGTCCCTTCTAGTCCTTGTCTGAAAAGAAGTTTGACTACCGGGAATTTGCTGCTATTCCTTCCTCCAAACCTGTTTACGAAATCCAGGTATAAACTGCATGCTGAGCCACCTCTAGATAGGGCAGGACTTGGTTTGGTGGAAGAGCCGAGGCTGAGGGATTTGGGGAAAYGCTCTGCAGAGGCCTTGCCTGTGTAGGGGCAGTGACACCAGTCTTGCTGAAAACTGAGGGCTTATTGGAGGCTTCAGCCAAGTAGAATTAGGAAAAAGTTGGTCCAGATGGTTTTAAAATGAATGACAAAATCTTTGCAGATATAAAACAGCTGCATCTTCATTGGAGTGGCTCCTGAAACATTTTAAAGTGAAAGATGAGAACTAAAAGGGAAGAAAAAGTTATAGAAATGATTGCTAGCAAATGGCAAATTGGAGCAGATGTGAACTTCCAGCGGGGATGTGTCTGGGTGTCTGGTGTCCTGCCCAAGGAGCAGCTGGGGTGCCAGTTCTCAAGCTGTAGTTCTGCCATCAGTGATCTGTGGAGTAAGCACCTGGTTCCAAGGGTGAGTGCCACGGTGAGGTGCCTCTCCTTCCTAAAACAGCCTACTTTAAGCTGCTCTTTCATGGAATCCCAGCTCTGGAGGTGATCCTGACCCCCAGCCCCTGCTCTGGGGCCACTGGAACCACTGGAACCACTCTCCTAGGGCTGGAGCTGTAACTGCCTGGGTCAGTCAGTAACTGACGGCATTCGTGACAGCTGATCTGAGCAGATACCCTGTGTCTAAATGGTTTTAGGTGGTTTTTTTTAGTTTTATATAAAGACAATGAAGCAGATACCCGKGCATGGAGAACTAGCAAACACTGCCACATTGGACTTCACCTTACTGTGGGAACACAAAGATCCCAGCCCAAGGTGTCATTCCAAAGATCGGCTGGCTGTGGCAGAGTGGTTTGAGGATTCTCAGGCAGTTTGACATTATTTGATGTCTGTTCTTCACTGACACCTCTCCCTTGTGGTATTGCTCTTGGAAGTCACTCATCATTTTTTTGGAGTGCCTTCCTTTGGGATGTGCCCCTCTCGAGGTTTGGTACCAGGCGAGTTGGGGGACTGGCTGCTCGAGCCCCGTGGCAGCTCCAGACCCAGATGTCCCCAAGTGCAGCACTGGGTCTTCATACAGCTGAGAAGGTGCCTCCAAAGGAGGCTGTACCTCCAAATCCTCAGGCCGTGTCTGTGGGCCTCTCTCAGCAGTGCAACAGTTCATACAATGTTGGGATGTTCTGGGTTTGGAGGGACCTTAAAGCTCATCTCATTCCACCCCCTGCCATGGGCAGGGACACCTTCCCCTAGACCAGGTTGCTCCAAGGACCGTCCAAACTATCCTTGGACACTTCTCTGGACAACCTGTGCCAGGGTCTCCTCACTGATAGGGAAAGATTTCTCCCTCATATCCAATATAAATCTCCCCTCTTTCAGCTTAAAGCCTTTTTCTTCACTTTCTACACTTTCTGCCTTTTGTGTGACTCCCTCTTCTCCCTACACAGGTCAGGCAGTGGGTGTGTGCCTTGAGCACGAGGGGTTCATGTGAGGGTCTCTGGGGCCATGTCCCGGCTGCGGCAGGGCCAGTGCTTGGGAAGGCAGCAGGTTCTCTGCAGGGTGTTGGAAGGCTGGAGGTGGGGAATTGCTGGGCACAGGTGTTGCAGGTGTGGGTGATCACATTTGCTGTTCTCTTCCAGTCGCCTGATGCAGCTGATGACCTCAGATTCGTTGATGACCGAAATAACTCAGGTAAGCCCAGGCCCAAGGAGTTCTCACTGCACTACTGGGTCCCTGCCGTGGTTCTAGAGGGTTCCCCTTTGCTTGTGGAACCACCCTGAGGACTTCACCTTCTGTTGCTTGAAGCAATGTTGTGTTTTGTGTGTTCTAGAATGAAAACTCCGCGCTCACCAGATTCATTTTGGGTAGGATATTTGCATTGTGCTTCAGTGATGACTAATTTTCCCAGCGTGGTGTGTTACAAGCATGCCTGGTTTTCTCCAGTTTTGTGTCCTGGAGTAGAGTGGTAGTAGGATGTGGCAGGGAGGTTTTGGCATCTGTCACCTGCTGCAGGTGCATGACATCCATCATTCAGGGGCTGTCTTGTGCCCCTTTTGCTGGGGCAGGGAATCATGCGAGTAAATTCATCCTGGTGCAGACTTGGAGCAGTTGGTGCTCCAGCACCCAGATGGCTCCAAGTTACACTCATGGATCTGTGGGCATGGTCACTTCAATCAGCAGGAATTAAAGGTCTGAGCTGGATCTTTGGGCTGTCCAGCTGGCGTGTGTGTCTGTCCCCAGCTGTAACAGACAGGTCAGGCTCTCACCCAGTTTGTTCCAGTGGCTGTAGCAGCAGAGATCAGCAGAGCCTGCCTGCTCTGTTGGACCACTCCCGTTCCCTCCAACAGTTGGTGCTGGTTTGCTTCTACCTGTTTTGGGGGCTTCMCCCCTTTATTTGACACAGAACCCCAGTTTCTTTTATCTTGACAAATCCCTCTGAGTACAAGCTGCATCCCAGACAGCTGATCCATGGCTGAGCTGTTTCCAAAAGGAGGTTCTGCTGTAGGACTCAACAAAAACTTACTTTTCTGAGAACAGTATCTGTTCTTCATCCCTCAGAGTCATCCTCTAAGCCCTGGGTTATTCTCTTGAGGTTGTTTGTTCAGTCAGTGCAAGGAACTGGGAGGTCAGGGAAGGTGTGGGAAATACCAGCTGCTGCTGAGGGCGTTCAGGTCTCAACTGTTACCTGTCACTGCTCTGTTGGGCCCTCAAATGAGATGAAAACCAGAAAGAAGAGAGTGTGGTGCTCACCAAGAGTCCCAGCTTGTAGTCCTTAAGTAATGCTTAAATCACCTGTGATGTGGGTGAGGCACCCAAAAAAGTGCAGCTTTTCCCACATCAGATGGGAAGGATGGCTGATGAGGATGCAAGTAAGCGCTCTTAGGATGGGACCAAGCTCTGCTGGCTTTTTTAGATCCCCCCATACCATCTCACTCTTCCAGGCAGTACAGCATTCCAGCCAACATAATCAGAATTGTCCTGGGTCATGGAATTACAGCTTTTTAACTCACAGTAATTCTTAAAACTTTGTGCTGGCAAACCATTATATCAGGACCTCTGAGGATATCCAACTGCGGGAAGGTGTTGGCATCTCACTCCTCCCAGCACACCCTTGTCCTCTTGTCCGTGCAGAAACAGTTCCCTCCATTCTCTGGTCTTGACTTCATGGTCATCATCTCTTAAATGTATTTAAAAACCTTTATTCCAAAGTTTCCATGAGGCCATGGAGTTACTGAACTGTAGAGCAGCATTTTTAGGGTGGAACCATGTGATGTGCTCGTGTTATGACATAACTTTTCCAGATCACCTGGAGATAGAGTCTTTTGCTTCTCAATCCTGTAACCCTCAGGTCCCAGAAATCCCCCTGATAACTGTGTTGCTCCTGTTACTGGAAACCTGCTTATGGCATGTGAGAAGCTGCTTTTGTCCCAGTGGTATTTGCCCACCTGGGCTGTCTGTGTCTGCAGCAGCATCCACAGGAACAGTGCCTCCTCATCCTGCCTGGCCTGATCGCTATTGGACAATGAGCTTTGGCTGAGACTCTGCAGCTCCTACACTTGGAGGAACCAAAGGTGTTCCCTCCGCCCTCTTGTGGCTTTAATTTATCCCTGTCCAGCCTTTTTAGCCACATCCCTACTCCAAAGACTTCATCCACCCTTCTCTTCTCCAGACTTCCATTTCACAGGTTCTTTCCCACCAAAATTTCACAGAGCTGGAATCTGTGGATTCATACCAGTTGCAATGTCTGTGCTTTCCTCTAATATTTCCTGTGTTCTCTCAGGATGGGAAACATGTAAGTGAGGTTTGTACTGGTTCAGGATACACCAGGATCCTGTTTGGCTGGAAGTCGGTTCTTAGGGTAAGACCATAAGAAACAGGGAAGATGAGCTTGTATAGATAGATACTATATCTATCTATAGTAATTTTCTGGGCTCTCCTCTTGTGTAGGGCATGTCATGTTGTGTCTAGATCTGCAATGGAATGAGCCTCTATAAAACTGTCCAGATTTTTCTCATGTTCCATGAAGCCTTGTGACATCAAGTTCCATAATGAGGCATTTTATTTACTTTAATTGTTTCTTGATAATTCCCTTGTATCTTCTGGGATTCTAAGTGACTGTGTCTCACTTGCTCTGTCTGTGCCAATTGTGTCAGCCTATATAGCAGTAGTTCCCTTCTTTCCAGGCTGACGAGTCCTGGTTCCTCTTTGTGGGAATCATTCCCATACCCATCTGGACCTTTTTTATTTCATCTGTTTCTAAGGTAGAGGAGGAGACCAGGACTGCCTGCAGTGCTCAGATGCAGCTGTGTGGTGAGTTTGTGCAGGAGGAGAGGGTGTTCTGAATTGTGTTCTCCCATCTTTTCCAATACCTAAACCTCAGAAGTGAAATGGGATTGCTGAGAAGTTGCCAGTGTCTACAGAAATCTCTCCCAGTGCCTACAGAACCATCATCTCATTTAAGGATGGTGCATTTCTTTTATGCAATCAGGATTCTATTCCTTTTCTTGAGCTTAAACATCATCCAGTAGTGTAAAAATGAACTTACGGAGTCAGCACAAGGTTTTGGCTGATCCTATGGCCGATCTAGAGTCTGATGGGAGCCACTGGGAATGCCAGAAAAGGACATAAAAGAAGAAAAGCAGGAAGTGGTTCCTTCCAGAATTGCTCCAGGCTGCAGCCATCAGTGGTTTGCACTTCCTAAGACAGAGGCTTTGATTTTAGAGTTCTTTCTTTCTTGAATTTATTCACATTTGCACATTCCACATAATTTCTCACTCCACTCTATGGATCGTGATGCACTTTATTATAGTTGAGCTTTTGACTCCCTGATACAGTTTTGTAACATCAGGAGTCTCTACTGATACAGCCTTCATCACTCCTCCTCCTCAGCTGCAAGGTACTGGCCTGGTACAAATCCTGGCTGCTGGGTCCTGTGGCAGCAGGTAGCGCCTTCCTGCCCTTTTCCTGTGGTTTAACCATTCGTTTGCCCACCAAAGCTGCCCAGAGAAAGCTTGTTTTCAATAGAGCTTTGCCCAGGGAACACTCCAAAAGTTTTTAAAGCTTAGTGTGCTGCGTGGGGATCACTAAACCTGCATGTTTGGGGGCTCCTTTGGCCAATTCCAGCCTAAGAGGGTCTAAAAGGACTGACTTCTCTCTAAGTCATGGCATTTCTCCCCCACCCACCCAGGCTGGTGGGGCTGTATTTTTATCTGCATGTGCCCATGCATTCCCTTTATACCTGTTTGCCTTGTCTGGGAATCAGTCACCTGCTTCCAAACCTCAGTGTTCTTTCAAGGGGTTGGACAGGCTGGGAGGGCTGGGAGTGTTCAGCCTGGAGAAGAGAAGGCTCTGGGGAGACCTCAGAGCCCCTTCCAGTGCCTAAAGGGGCTTCAAGAGAGCTGGAGAGGGACTTTTTACATGGGCCTGGAGTGACAGGACAAGGGGGAATGACTTCCCACTGCCAGAGGCCTGGGTCTGGAGCAGAGGGTGGGACACTGGGCACAGCTCAGCAGACTGAGCTTTTAATCTGACAGATTTTCATGGATTTCTCTATTTGAGTTTTTCTGCTACATCCAAAGGCTTTAGAGAGACTTCCCCGGAGCCCATTTGCACTTGAAGGTCCTGGATTGCCTGTGTCTGCCTGGGTTGTCATTCCAACAGATATTGGGGTGGTTGAATTCCCCCCTGTGAGGACTAAGGCTTATGAATGTGAGGCTGCTCCAATCTGTCTGTGGAGATCTCATCCCCTCAGTCTTCCTGGTCAGGAATGTCACCTGTCCCTGCAGTCCTGACCTATGAGCTCTGGTCAGCTTCTCAAGCCTCTCCAAGTGCAGCTCCCTGCATCCAGCTGGGCACTGACAGAGAGGGTGGCCCCCACCTCATCGCCCCTGCCTGTCATTTCCTGAGGGCCTGTATCCTCCCATTCCAGCACTCTGGTCACAGGAGCTGTCCCACTGTGTCTCTCTGGTGAGAGTAAGTTTAAAGCCCCCCATACCAGCTGGGCCAGTCTGTGACCAAAGATGCTTCTCCCCCTCCCTGGCAGAGGGACCCCTCAGCCCCCCACAGACCCGAGCCAGGGTGGGTCCATGGTCTGGAGAGCAGAAGCATTTCAGGACACTTGATTTTCCATACAGTTGGCACTTCTAGTCATGTTCAATGAATGATGGGTGTTAGAGACAGGTGTCTTCCCTCGCATGGGACTTCCTTCCCAGGATCCACAGTGGTCACTCTATGAGCTACAGGTCACCAAAAAGTTCTGGGTATGGGGTTACTGTGAGTGACTGAGACTTCAGTGCTGTCCCAAATCTAGCACTTGGGAATACCCTGGAACACTCCCTGGAAGTCTTCAAGGCCGGATTGGACAGGGCTTGGAGCAACCTGCTCTAGTGGCAGGTGTCCCTGCCCATGGCAGGGGGTGGAATGAGATGAGCTTTAAGTTTCCTTCCCACCCAGACCATTCTGTCATCCTGTGATAGCCTTAACATCTGCATTAACTGTGCCAGCGGTGTGCTGACGGAATCACAGAATGGTTTGGCTGGGAAGGGACTTTACAGATCACCCAGTCCCACCCCCTGCCCTGAGCAGGGACACCTTCCATTAGACTACGTTGCTCCAAGCCACAGCTTCTCTGGGCAGCCTGTGCCAGGGCCTCACCACCTTCACAGGGAAGGATTTCGTCTCGATGTCTTGCCTAACTTAACCCAGTGCTTTCTCTTCAAACCTAAACATCTCTTGTCCTTGCAGTTCCCCGGGAGCAGGATGGGCAGCCAGAGGAAGAGGACACGTTAGGAACACAGGATCCATCAGCACCAACTCCCTCAGCACTGGAGGACATGGCCCTGTACAGCAGCAAGCGGAAGCTCCGGCACAGCCGGCGCAGTTTGGAGACCGCTGTCCCCACATAGGTGACCCTGCACACCTGGGCAACGGACTAGCCTGGCACAGCCCTTCCAGCTGCCTGTGCTCCAGGGACAGCACCGGGCTGCCACCCTGCTGCCTACGGACTCTGGATGGGACCTGAGCTTCCCGTGAGCTCTGTGGCCAACTGACTCTGAGGCTGTGAACCACCCTCGTTTCCCACCCAACAGTGCACTGGGGCACGTCCCAAAGCTGGGACAACACTGGACTGACTGCTGGCAGATGGAGAGGAGGGGTGGCCAGGACAGTGGGCAGCTCATTAGCCTGTAAATACTGTGTGTGGGGAAGGGTAGGACGGGGAGAATGTAGGAGTGTGAGAGTGTGTTGGGCTCCAGCTGTTACTGCCTCAACTTGGGTTTTGTAGTGGTTAAAAGGAGCTTCTCCTCTGGTGGGAATCAGGAGGAAGGTCCAGCCTGCCTTTACTCCTATTTAATTTCCAGTCTTTTGCCAAAAAGCATCTCCTCCCACCTCCTGCACTGTCACCTCACTTCCCTTTGGGAGTGTGTGGGAATGGGAAGCTTGGAGGCAAAAAGGAGCAAAAAAAAGAAAAAACTCCCACCAGAATTCCAGCAAAGTGCCTCCCTCTGCCACTGACACTGTGCTCAAGGAACACGCCAAAACCTAGGCCAGCTCTGTGCCACCTGCCTCTCTCCTGGTGGGACACTGCTCCTGCCAGGACTTTGTGCTGTCCTGGGTGGACATGTCCCCGCGTGTCACACGTGGTGTGCGCCGCTCCACGAGCACACGAGTGTCAGAGGAGTCTGTTTCCTGTAGCACTGGGGCTGAACTGGTGAACTGGGGCAGGAATGGGACGGAGCCGACAGCCGTAGCAGGGGTTTAGGGGGTGTGTGACAGCAGTGGGGAGCAGGATAGTTGGGGTAGGACATGGTGGCAGAGGTGGGAGGTGAGACAGCAGGTACCTTAGTGGGTAGAGTTCAGGAACTGGGGACGGGTAGAATGTGGCATTGCTGGGGTCAGGTGGGGAGTTCAGGATCGTACCAGGTGGGAGATGCTGGTGGGGAGTCCACAATGTCCACGGCTGGCTGTGAGTGGGATGACACAAGGTGCCTGGCATGGGGCTGGCAGGAAGCACCATGGAGCAGGACAGGGCTGGCCTGTGCCTTGCAATAACTACACAGTTCCACTTCGCCAGCTCATTGGCTTCAGGCTCCTTTCCATGGAGAACAGGGAAAATGCATGTTTGCCAATGCAAGAGGGAAAAAGGAAAAGGAAAAATGAGTGGGGGTGTGAGTCCTGGATGTGAGTCCTGGTTTCCACATGTGGAACAAGGGCTGTGAGCAGGTTCTGTATTGTGTGAGCTCCGCAGATGTGGAAGCCACAGCTGCTGCTCCCAGCTCTGCCATCAGCCTCTGCTGCCACTACTGAGGGGAAAGAGCCCCTTTCTTTTTCTTTTTTTTTTTTCACTGCCTCTAACCRTGAGGGAGGTCTGAGCTCGGCCCAATCCCATTCCCTGTCCATTGGTGCTCTCTGACTCCCCAGTAAGACCAGGGTTGGACCTTGAGCCTCACAGTGGCTGGGCAGCAACAGGCACATCTGCTTGTACATTTGCTGAAGGAAAGAACTGGATGCAGTTTTTTTGGGTGCAGTTTTTTAGTCGAGCCTCTCCTTTCATGCCAAAATCCAGTGGATCGTTTTAACTGACTCCTTATGTTTTGATTTTACAGACTTGTGAAGGGGGAACTCTGATAATCTCACACTGCAGCTGCAGCTGCTTCCATCATCAGCAATTTGAGCTTTTCCTTTTAAATCTAATTTTAGCATTTGCTTTTTAACAACAGCGTTTTGGAAACAATCCTGGCTGGGTTTTGGTGACTAACTTGTGATTCTTCTCTCCTTTCCCTGTGCGGTACCTGGTGCCAGGCTCTGGGTTCTCTCCCGTTCTCTCCCAAGAGACTCCGAGGGAAAATTAGCGCATCAAGACTGTAACTAGTGAAATTTGTACAACCAAAGAAATCTATTTTGTGGTTCAAGGATAATAAAGTTTACTTTACATTTTAGAGCCTTTAGTCACAGTGGTTTGCCCTGTGTGAAGTCTGCAATTTCAGTATCAACACTTTGGTGGTGGTTGTTACTCACCGCATAATCCAGCAAAGATGCTCCTGATTTTCCTGCTTTTGGGCACAGAAATTACTGTTCACCCAAATTAATGCCAGCTGTGGGAATATCAATATTCAGGGATGGGGAAAAAACCAATATGAAACACAGTGATACCAGCAGAATACCAGCAAGATTATTTAAGTTTTTAAAAATACAGTTTGACTGGTAAAAACCAACCCCATTTCCTGTAGCCCAAACAAGTTTTCCTCAATCTGGTTCAGTGGACGGGCACCACACTGTGCCAGCCCAGGGAAAGAGGAGCAGCCTCAGGAGAGAGAGGGTGGATTTCCTTTTCCTAGAGCCAGGGTAGTGCCAGACCTCAGCCTCATTCTTCCACCTATGTGACAGGTACAGCTGGAAAAGGGGCCTGGGCTATGCCATGTGGTACCTCAGGAACAGCCTTGTTTGTCCTAGATCAGCATGGGGGCTTTAGGAGTCTGAATTGCAGCCTCACACATGCTCTGTACATGAGTGCTTTTCTGGGTTTAATGTGTGTTTTCTCCACACTTACCAGGTTTATCTCTTTATGCGTACAATTTACCTACCACAACTGAACCCTGATTAGGCAATGGGAAGTAGTTTCCCCTTCAGAAAAAAGTAAACACACAAACATCATCAATGGAGATTGTTTATTTAGTAGGGTTTTTATTTAAGGATATTTATTTAGGGATTATTCATGTAGGGTTGGAACTAGATGGTCTTTAAGATCCCTTCCAACTCCAACCACGCTATGAGTCTATGATTTTGTTATAAATAGGAACAGAAATAACCTAGTTCAATACATAGAGAGAATGCAAGGATCTCCAAGGTTGCACAAGCAGAGACCAGAGCACAGCTGCCTGGGTGAAAGGTTTGCAGGAAAGACTCTTGCAGCTGACTGCCTGGTGTAGCAGCAGTGACTCACAGACATGCTCTGGGAGAGGAGTTGGGAATGTCATATCGGGACACAACTCCAGGTGTGAACCTGCACAGCCTACYCTTCAGGTCCTGATAAATGCAAGTTTTTCTTGGCTTCAGGAGTCAACCCTATCTAGTATTGGTACACAAGGTGAGGAATGGCACTGTCGTGTTCCTCCCCTGCATTTCCCTCCATATATAATAGCAGTCAGGTGTCTGGAATACCTGCAGGATTCTCTTCAAGGACTGTCTGCTGACAGAGAGAAGGGGCTGTCATGGAAGCTGCAAACCACAACAAATTTACCTGTGTGTAGTCAGGTCTGGCAAACCTGCCCCTTGGAACACCTGGGATAACTAGAGGATGGAGAACACTGGTTTCCAGTCTTGCCCACCTGCCACCAGCTGCTTCTGCAGACAAATGGCTGGAGGAGTTGAAGCTGTGGCTGTAACTCAGTGCTGCTTTTGCTGCTGCTCCATTGGTTCTGTGCTTACAGTCACCATCAGTGACACACATGGAGCAGTGAAAGACCCCAAAGCCATAGCACTGCAGGACCTCCTATGCCACAGCTACCACTGCCACCACAACAGGAGTTTGGTTTGCCCATCTTAGGGCCTTGGGCAAAGCCACCTCACTGGCCTCCAAGTCCATATGTCCTGGTGCATCACACCTTGATGCCACAAGAAAGCTGCAGATGGGTAACAGTCCCTTACTGTACCAGGACAAAGAGCAGGTACTATGCTGCTACAAGAAATGAACTACACACCTAAACACAAGCTAAAGCCTGTTCCAAAGTCGCTACCGGCCCCCAGAGAGCCCTCCTGACTGATGGAGACCCAGCATCCCACAGCCCTTCCTGCAAGGACAAAGTAAACGTCCTCTCCCTGCCATAAAGGGCCAATTCCTTCTTTTCTGCAAGACACTACCTGCCCCCACCCCAGCCTCATTCCCCTCCTTTTGAGTTTTCCTCTGCTTTTCCTTTTACATCACAGAGTGACCAAAGCATAAGCTGATTTCACACTTTGTACCAAAGAGCGTAATTAAAGTGTTACTGAAATCAACCTATTTCACTCTGAAGTGAAAGCAGACTATAACTAAGTGTTCAGATAACTGGCATCTGTATTTTACCTGAGGCATAACCAGCAACACATCAGACTGCAACAATGCACTGCTGGAGGATGGAGCCTCCCAAACAGCCTGTGCCTGTTTCCCACAGGAACATGTAATCTTTACCTCAAAGTTCATGTGTATAAGAAATCAATAATAGAACAATTACTCTTATAAATGAGAGACCTTTTCTCCCTCGTCTTCTCCCATGGCACACAAACAGCTTCCCTTACTGTGGCTGCTGGGAAGGCAGGCTCGCAGAGATTTCTTTTTCAGCCATCCCAGTGGTTTCCTCCATATCAGCAATATTGTGACAGCTTCCCAATACAGACAGATAAAATTACTCCAAACTCACTGTCTATTCCAATGGATTTTGTCTCCAGCATCTCCAGCAGCACATCATCCATGTCCTGATCACATCCCTCCACGAAGAAACTAGAATTCTGTATTCCATAGAAAACAGCTGCAATGAGGATAAATTTGGAGCTCTATTGCAACCCCTCMCTCTCCCACAGGATGTGGCAGAGGCACACAGCGCTGTTACTGTTCCCTGTTTTTGCCAGATGAATTCTGTGAGGCAGCAGAGCTCAAGGAACAATGGACATAACCCACCTGGAAACAGCACGCTGGCAGACAGGACTTTACCAATGTCAGTGCAAGACCCTGCTCACCAAAAGAAAGAATTCAAGTTCTAACTGGGTTTATTCAGGAAAAGTCAGGCAGAAAAAGCAGAAAGAAGCATTATGCTCAGTGAAAACATCTGTTAGAGTCTGGCATGGGCAGAAAGGATACTGAGCACTTCCATGATGGAACAATTTATTGCTGGATACTATTTCTATGGCATTTCATCCTGACAGGGTTTTTTGAGGATGTTAGGAAGAAAGAACTAGATGTTGGATGGCACTTCAAACCCAAACCATTCTATGATTCTAGGTTAGTGTCAGCAGACCTGAATGGGCATGGATATGGTGATAGCAGAATGCTCTATCCATTTTTCCATCCATTGATCCACCCCAGGTTATGCCCTGCCCATTCTTCCCAAGTCCTCCCAGTTGCAAACCCAGGTTCAATACACGTCGTAACTCATAAAAAGAGGTTTGGTCCGTTGTCCTGCTCCAGGCTCCACTGAGCAAAGGCGGTGCTGCCTGATGGGTACCCTGGAATGCCCTCGATGACACCATTTGCATATCTTCTGATCCTCTTTACCATTTCTTGACCATCTCTTTCTCTGCTCATCCCTTGTTTCCTTCATTTTGATCTCCTCCCAGAAAAACAATCGGCCTTTAATTACATCCTCTCCTTTGGTCTCAGTTTTGCTTCATTCATAACTAAACCTGGTTCTTCTGGTTGTGTTCCCTGCTCACCTGCCTCTAGATGGTGTCACTTATACAGTGACCTGACGACTTTTGTCCTATTCTGCCCCACAAGGTCTCTGGAACTCTGTTATCTTCAGTATCCCTCCTCAGTCCCTCACAGGCTTTCCCCTGAACTACCCCTGGAGTCCAGCCACTCCTACCAGCACTATTTGAGCTTTTCTCACCTTCTCACCCTGGCACCTCCAGTCTGGCAATTACTCATTTTGCATCCAGCGCTGTCTCACGTCCTGGTCAGGTTTGCTTAGTCTCGGCCCCTGTAGGAGAGAATCAAACAGGTGTTTGATTCGTTACTGGGGTTTCTTCTGTGACAGATCATATAATCATCAAATCATGTGCCCTTGTCCAGAGTCCCAGTCCAGTTCTCTTGGAGCCCCTCTAGGCACTTATCTTCTTGCCTGAACAAGCGACTGGAGGGACAGGACAAGGGGAATGGCTTCCCACCGACAGACGGCAGGGTTAGATGTGATATAGGGAAGAAATTCTTCCCTGTGGGGATGGTGAGGCCCTGGCACAGGTTGCCCAGAGCTGTGGCTCCCTCATCCCTGGAAGTGTTCAAGGCCAGGTTGTCACTGCCCATTGCAGGGGGATGGGACTGGATGGTCTTGAAGGTCCCTTCAACCCAAACCATTCTAAGGTTCCATGATTCTGTGATTTCCTTCATTAACTCCAAAATACGTATTGCTTTTTATACCTGCAGACATGTTAATGAAGCAAAACCTGTACATGCTTTACATGTGTGACTAAAATCACTCAAACTCCACCTAAACATGAATTGACATTGACTGTAACTTCACCGTTTCCCCTTCCTCAGAGTAAACACTACGAATACAGCTTAAGTGGTGAGGGAGGCGAGAGAAGACACCACCTTTGAATACTGGGATAGTCAGAGGAATCAGACAATCACGATTCCATTATTCACTGATTGCAAATTACTCTAGACAGTGGTACGAGACACCCTTCTCAGCTGGTGACACCTGAACTGTCCACAGAGACAGTTCCAGTGCTGCCATCAGAAGAAATTTCCTAAGTTTAATTACAAAGTGGTTCCTCACTCTCACCCCAACCGGTGGGGATGGAAACATGGAACACACAAGCTCCTTTGATATTGGCTGAGCCTTTCCCAGCAGATCTCCACTTTTTTAAAAAGACCTCAGTAACTTTAGAACAGAAACTGGAGAAAAAGTCCTGGATCTTAAAAGACTCAGCTGCTTCATTCCCTCAGTTTCTGCTGTATGAGCAATTCCTGCACTCCAGGAGATCCTTCCCAAGAAGGATTTACTCATCAGTGCAGCCAAAGTGCCACTTGGGGTCCCTACATGAGGGTAGCACAAATAAGTGTGGGCTGGCACAACTTCACAGTCTTTCTTCACATTACGCATTTTTCCACTCTCCAAGGACAGGCAGGATCAAGCAAACACCTCCAGCCATTTTCCATGGAAGAAACAACATTTACAGGAGTCAAAGTTATTTAATTTTGCTTGTTTTGGAAGAAAAAAACCCCAACAACCAAACAGAAATAAGAGTTTTAGAAGGTCTTTAGTGGACAGTGACATTTCCAGGGCACAGGCACAGCAATGAACAGATACTCCTCCTAAGTGGATGTTTCCCTGTATTGTTGTCCTCATCTCAGCAATTCCCAAATATTATGAATTTATCCATATCACAGCCGTAAGAAAGGATCATCTCATTACATTAACTGAATTAAATGACTAGGCAATCATTATCTGGCCAAAGCAGCCTGAAACCTACAGAATCTTCTTTTGGGACCARTTGGGCATGAGCAGGTAACAGCATTTCCCTGCATGGGCTCATAGAATCATGGAATGGTTTGGGCTGGAGAACCCTTAAAGCCCATCCAGTCCTACCTCCCCTGCCATTGGCAGGGACACCCTCCACTAGACCAGGTTGCTCCGAGCCATGTCCAACCTGGCTTTGAACACTTCTGTGGACAGGGCAGCCACAGCTTCTCTGGGCAAAGGGCAAAATCCTATCCAAGCAGCTGTTAACCAGTTCCAATCCCTCATGTGACGAGGTCACCCAGCAGGGGGACTGAGGGAAGGCAGCAGATGGTGGTTTTTTATTTCAACAAAGCTTTGGACCCTGTGTCTCCCAGGACCCTTCTGGACAAGATGCCCAGGGCACAGCCGGACCGTCCACCCCACACGGGGTGAGCCGCTGCCGGCCGGGCCGGCCCCGGGATCACACCGCACCGGGTGACGCCAGGCTGCTGGCCGTCACCGTCCAGGGGCCCACTGCAGGCCCAGCTCTTTAATGCCTTCATGGTCTGGATGCAGGAATCGCTACACATTAACTGAGTTGGTGGGTGATCCTGAATTAGGAAGAGCTGCACCTCCCTGGAAGGCAGAGGCGCCGTTCGGAGGCTCCTGGCGGGGCCGAAGGGCTGGGACGATGGGCCGGGCCGGGCCGGGCCGGGCCGGGCCGGGCCGGCAGAGGGACCGAAGCGGGCGGGGCCGACGGACGTGCCGGTCACAACCGGGGCGCGGCCCTGTCACGTGAGACCGTCACGTGCGGCCGCGCGCTGACGCTAACCAATGACGCGTTAGGTGACGTGATCGTGACGCGACGTGACAGGCGCGCCTTGGCTTCGGCGGGGCCCTGGGCAGGGGCAGGCGGAGCCCCGGAGGAGGATCCCGAAGCGGGCAGATTCCGGCATGAGGCGCATCCCGGAGCGGGCGGATCGCGGGACGAGGCGGATCCTGGAGGGATCCTGGAGCGGGCGGATTTAAACGGGTCCTGGGAGCTCCGGGACAGGCTCAGGGCCCGTGCTGCGCACCGCCAATAAAAAGGTGCAGTTCTTTGGCTACAGAAACCATTTACCATTGTGGTGGTGCTGAATTCTCATTTATTTAATAATCTTAAACCAACATTCTAAATCCGGACCCGCTGTGCAGTGAGGCCGTTTCTCTTCAGGGAGTACAGAGGAGACATGCGGTGCACCTGACTGCAAAATCTTGTTTGCCTTCTCTACACGCTACAGTACTAGCTTGTATGAGTCACGGAATCACAGAATAAGCTGAGTTGGAAGCGACCCACAAGGATCATTGAGTCCAACTCCTGACACTGCACAGGACCATCCCCAAGACTCACACCGTGTGCCCGAGCGTATTGTCTGAACACTTCTTGAACTCTATCAGGCTTGGTGCTGTGACCACTGCCCTGGGGATCTGATCCAGTGCCCAACCACCCTCTGGGTGACGAACCTTTTTCTAATATCCAACCTAAACCCCCTCCAACACAGTTTCAGGCTGTTCCCTTGGATCCTGTCACTGGTCACCGCAGAGATCAGTGTCTGCCCCTCTTCCCCTAACGAGGAAGTTACAGACTGCGATGAGTCTGGAGTAGAAATTAAAATGTGATTCCTGTGACTGAAGATGGAGACTCTGCCAGTGGAGGGATGAGCTCTGGCTCTGGATATCCTTGTTCCTGTGGGGGAGCGTTAACTGGCCGAGCCAAGCAGATCTGGATTTTCTCTTAATCGGGTCATACTGGATGTTCTGAATCCCCCCTGTCTGCACTGGGAACTCGCCAGTCTGGTCCAGGTTAAGGCCAGGTGACGTGATCCCAGGGACCTTCCTTCGGTCACTCCTGGGTTTTTCCCCAGAAGGAAAGGATGGCCATCAGGGCTGAACACTGGTAAAGAAAAAAACAGCAAACCCTCACAACAACTCCATGCCCTTGTACCCAAACAGTGCTGCTCTATAAATATAACACAGATTCTTTGCAGATTATTCCCCATCGCCCCCATTTAATTGAAGGCAGTTTTCTTTAAAAAAACAAACAACTTCTAACAGTGAAACTGTGCAAGACCACAGTCCTGTTCCCACTCCCAGAGTTCCATTCAGATGTTGGTCCTGCTTGTTAGAATAATGTGGGATTTCTCCAGAGTTCTTTACAATAAAAAGTCACTGTGAAGAACTAGTAGGGGATGACTCATGTGACCACTGAAGAGACTCTTCCAGTGCTGGTGGCACAGCAGGGGGTGGGAATTGGGTTAGGGACCTGTGAGTTGAATGACCAAACCTGCGGTCATTGCAGAAAAACTCAGCTCAGTGCTCAGTGCTCAGTGCTAGTCAGTGCCTGGAACTTCTTGATACTAAGCTGGCATAAAAACAGGCAGATCATGTTAAACAGCTTCAGAGCAGACAGATAAAGGGAGAAAGCAAAGCTGCACTTAACCCAGATAATCTGATACGTACAAATGCAGAGCCTGAACAGATCAAACCCAGAATGGCAGCTGGGATGAGTCACCAGTGTGGAGTCAAGGGGAGGATTCACCACCTTCTCCTCCCTTATGAAAGAGCCCATGGATCTGCACTGCTAAAGAAGTGACTCCGAGAATGAGTTCCTGTTCTCCAGATCACCTTGTCTCTGTTCGTGGCACCTTTGGGGCAGGTAATGTGTCTGTTCCTTGCACTCTGTCAGTGATCACAGTGAGCCAATGGGTCCTTGGTGGATGGAGCCACGGGCCAAGCATGATAATCACAGAATCATGGAATGTTTTGGACAGGAAGAGACCTCAAAGCCCATCCAGTCCCATCCCCTGCCACAAGCAGGGACACCTTCCACTAGACCAGGTTGCTCCAAGCCCCATCCAACCTGACCTTGAACACTTCCAGGGACTGGGCAGCCACAGCTTCTTTGGACAACTTGTGCTGGGGAAGAACTTCCTCCCAATATCCCATCTAAACCTATGAAAAGGCAAGCTCCCGTTAGGTCAGATTTCCATTATTTCAATTTTAGAATCACAGAATGGATGGAATCACAGAATCACTAAGGCCATAAAAGACCTATAAGATCATCAAGACCAACCACCAGCCCACCACCACCACCACGTTCACCACTAAACCACATCCTCAAGTGCCATATCCACATGTGTTTTGAATTCTGTGGCACTTGAGGACACAAATTTGCGCAATCCCCTCCTGATCACTGCTGAGACCCCTCACAGTGCTCCTGTGCAGGCTGCTGCCAAAACTGGGGGCCAGAGCAGTACCCCAACATGACCTGACGGACACGTGTGGGCTGTGTTGGTTCCTGGGGAGAACAGTGCAGCAAAACTCTCCTTGCTGCTGCCCACCTCTTCAAGGTGTTCACTGCCACACTCTGCTGGCTCCAGGAGTTGCAGTCACAGCGGGAGCAGCTGCCACAATCTGAAATTAGGTCTCACACTCATTCCACACTCTTTGTTTTACCCCATGTTGTTAATCTAGATGTCAGCAATCTGGGGCACAAGTGTCGCTTGAATGCAGGCCATTGGCAGAAGGAGCCTGGTAAAACACTGGTGACAAACAGCAATTACCCAGATTACTGCCCTAATCCAGTGTAACAATGCAAACATATATTGTAATTCATGAAAACCAAACAGACACTACTTACACATGTACATTGCATTTACAATGAATGAAGATTCTCTAAAATAACCAATACTATCTTGGAAATAATACAGGAAAATAAACACAACCAACATTCAGAATAGAAAAGCAGCAAAACTTTATTACTCGTTGCCAAGTAAAAGGATGCAGGCCTTTTTATTCCATTAGGAATAGCTTTGAAATCAGCAATTGCAGGTAATACTCACTCATAACTGCAACAGAAAATGGCTCGGGAGAAGTCAAACCTACTCTAATAAAATGTTAGTGATGTATTTGTGTATACAGCAGTGGTTAGACTGAAAGTAACTATAGTTTGATAATCAGATTTGAAATTAGTTTTGAAAAGCTGGAACAGAAGAGGTCCACAAATACTGTTTAAATGATAGGGAAAAGCGAGAACAAGAGAATTTTTAAATGTTTTCTATTTAATAATGAGAAGACTGAAAGATGATAATTGTATTTACATTACTGAGAAGTACTTTAGTCAAACACAGATTATGAGACTTAATGACGTAGATTAAATTGGTGTGAGATAAAGGCTGGAACAGGAGTGTAGGGGGTTGTTCTGACCACAAACTCTCTGAAGGCCAATGTGTTTTCACTGGGATTTCCCTCAAGTAACAACATCCCAGAATAACTATCAGCCCTGGCTGGCTGATAGAATCTAAAAGCCAAAGTTCACATAGATTTTAAGTTCCTTTACAGTTCATTTTAGACTCTTAACTACAAATCATCATAATTTAAGGAATTAGAGGTTTGTAAAGCCACACATTGAAACCTGGTAAAAAACTAGTGAAACAGTTTAGACCTGACTTTCTGAGGGATTTCACCAATTCATATTTCAGTATCATACAGGGAAAAGCTCCAAACTCATATTGAAACTGGCTTTCTTTACAGGCAGATCGGTTCAACTCATTCTGAATCACAGCTTCAGACCAGGAGCACTGTTTATCCAATCTGAATTAATACCCGAGATATCAGAGAGATGGTTTAGCTCTCTCATACCCAGTGGGGTTCGGCCACAGTTCATCTTTTTGGTCTGGGAGGTCTGAATTGCACCCATGGACATAGTGACACCATCCCAAAATCTGTGGGATGAGCATGGGATGACTTGTGCTGATGCAGCCACCTCTGTAGTAGTTGCCAATGTTCAGTCTCATAAATCCTGCCTTAAATAGCCGTATCATAACCATGACACTACCAGCAATGTCATTGTGGGGGCCTCAAAACAGATCCTTTGCAGTTTCCTGATGATGGAAAAGGCATTATGTCGAAGATGTAAACAAAGACAATACTACATTCCATTAGAGCTCAGAAGTGCTCTGTCCACAGGAAGAGAAGCCAAGGAGCTGATGAATTGTTACCTCAATTCCAGTGCCTGAAAGGGCTCCAAGAGATCTGGAGAGTGACTTTGGACAAGGGCCTGGAGTGCCAGGACAGAGGGGAATGGCTTCCCATTGCCAGAGGGCAGGTTTAATTGGGATCTTCGGAAGAAATCCTTCCCTGTGAGGGTGGTAAGGCACTGGCACAGGTTGCCCAGAGAAACTGTGGCTGTCCCATCCCTGGATGTGTCCAAGGCCAGGCTGGATGGGGCTTGGAGCAACCTGGGATAGTGGAAGGTGTCTCTACCCATGGCATGTTGTTGGGACTGGATGAGATGCAAGGTCCCTTCCAACCCAAACCGCTACATGATTCGATGATCACCGAGTCCAACCGCTCCCCCAGCGCTGCCAAGGCCACCACTATCCCATGTCCCCAAGTGCCATATTGACACTGCTGTTAAATCCCCCCAGGGATGAGGACTCCACCACTGCCCTGGGCAGCCTGTACCAGGGCTGGACAGTCCTTTCCAGGAGGAATTTTCCAAATACCTCACCTAAACCTCTCCTGGCACAGCTTGAGGCCATGTCCTCTCGTTCTGGCATTTATTACCTGGGAGCAGAGCCCAAACCCCACCTGTCTCTACCCTCCTGTTAGGGAGTTGTAGAGAGCGAGAAGGTCCCTCCTGAACCTCTTTTTTTCCCCAGGCTAAGACCCCCTAGCTCCCTCAGCTGCTCGTGGTGCTCCAGAGTCTTCCCCAGCTCTGTTCCCTGCTCTGGACACGCTCCAGCCCCTCAGTGTCCTGCTTTCCGTCAGGAGCCCAAACCTGCCCCCCCGCACTCGAGATGCCTGAGCACTGCCCAGCACAAGGGCCTCATCCCTCCCTCACCCCGGGACCCCTCGGCCCCGCTCCCTCCCGCCTCCCCGGCCTGGCGCCTCCCCCCCCGCGCCTGAGTCACCGCCGGCCCAGCCCTCACAGCGGCGGCGGCTGCCGGGCGGGACGAGCTGGGACATGAAAGGTGGAACAGGCGCTGCCACGCCCGGGGCTGTGGGGAATCTCGCTTAACCCTTCCCTGCCCGCGGGGCCCCGTCTGCGGGAGCGGGGACAGTGAGGGCGGTGGAAGGAGAGCACGGGTGTGAGGCTCAGACCTCTTCTCACGGGACCCCCAGTGACACGGGGGGCACAGTCTCGCCGCAGGGTGCCCGTGCCACTGCTGTAGGGAGGCGGCCACAGGGTGCTGCCCCCGACCCTTCGTGCCGCCACGGTGCCATTGCCCAGGAGCTGCTCCTCTGCCCCCAACAGACCCAGAGCACGAGAAGTGCCCGAGGAGCCCAAATCCCCCTCCTTTGGAGTCGCAGGGCTGCGACCGAGCCGGGGCCAGCGCCCAGGGCCCGTGCCCGGGGCTGGGGGCCCAGATCTGTGCCCGGGGCTGTGGTGGGGGTCCATGTCAGGGACCGGGACGGGACAGGGGCCGGGGCCCTGCCCTGCCCCGCTCCCAGTCCCAGTCCCGAGCTGGTCTGACAGGCTCGGGGCAGACGGGAAGGGAGAGGCCTCCGGCGGCTCAGGAATGCGCAGCCCTTATCTCTGGCTCCCTGCGCGCCTGGGGAGGGAACAGCTCTCCGGAGTTTGCCTTTCTCTCGCTCTTACTCACCCCCGCTCTGCCCTGGGTGGAGCCTCGCTCGCCTGGCTCCCAGGTGAATCAGGTTGCAGGCACGTCCAGGTGAGCAGAGTGACCCACTGCCTGTCCCAGCTCACCTGGGAAGGTAGAGGACCTCGTGGGCACCTGTATGGCCGCCTGAGCCAGAGAGTGACCCACCACCTGCCCACCACCTGCCTGGCTTCTCTGGGAAGGTAGGAGAAGGGCAGATACCTCCTGGGGTACCTGCATGGCTGCGTGAGGTGGAGGGCAAGGGCTGGGGAGGGCCTCTCCTGCTGCTCTGCACAGGGCTGGGCACCTGGCATCTGGGACCGGGAATTCTGCCGGCAGTCCATGGGCAGGAGATTGCTGCTTCTATGCAGGAAGGCTCCAGTGGCAGGAGCTCCCAGTCACGCCATGATGGGGAGAAGGGAGAGACACAGGAGGAGACGGGAGAGGCAACGGGGGGAGAGAGAATGGCCCAGTGCTGGCAACAGGGATTGGGGATGATGAGGGAACGGATCCAGAATGTTCCAGTGCTGGCAGCAGGGATTGAGCATGGTGAAGGAATGGACCCAGAATGTCCCAGTGCCAGCAGCAGGGATTGGAGATGGTGAGGGAAGGGACCTGGAATGTCCCAGCTATGCGTCAGGGATAGCAAGGGAAGGGATCCTTCTGTCCTCAGATCAAAACTGCTCAGCAAACACTTCACACAAGTGTGTCCCGTCCCCTTTGAGAAATCCCTAAGGAGCAGATATTCCCAAACTCAGCCTCATTCTTTGGGAAGAGTCTTGCAGCCTGACTGAGCTCCCCATAACAGAGCCCAAGCTGGCCTCCTCTTTGGATCAGGAACGCTGTAGGGATGTGTGGTCAGGAGACTGGGAGAGAGGGGACATCACCAGTGGTCGTGCTGGGAGGGTCAAGGTCTGCGGTGGACAAGGAGCAATTCCAGAGGCCCCTGCTCCACACACACGGGTTGGGTGTGCAGCTGAGCGCCGACACGGCCCACGAGCCCTGACACAGTCGTGCACGTATGGGCAGGAGCAGGGATAGATGCGTGTGGACACGCGTGCACAGGCACACGTGCTGGCGCTCGCTGAGTTCTCCATAGGTGTGAGCCTGACAGACCTCAGGATTTGTGTGTGAGCAGAGGAAGGGGATGGTTCTGTGTTGCTCACTCTAAATTGGCCGAGGTCAATAGGGGTCAATTATGGATCTTGCCTGGCCTGAGGATTGGGTTCTCCATCTCCTAGAACAGTTAAAGAGGGAAGAGGCACCTGTGAAGGAACAGAGAAGTAAGGAACAGAAGTACTGATCATATCCTTTTGCTGCTGAAAACATCTAATTTGTGGAAGCTGGAATAAGCTCACCTGTGAGAAAGGCCAAAAGTAGGCCAGTAGCAGCAAACTGCCCCAAACCAGAGCAGTGACAATGACAGCAGTGCCAAACACCGGTTCCCAGTTCCCTCTGCATATGTCCTCCCTGGACCAGGAGGCAGGAGAGCACGATGTGCCCCACCCCAATTAGATAGACACATGGGGGCTGCAGTTTAGAGAGAGAAAGTTGTTTCCATTTTTGTGTCACTCCCTTTTACCCGAGGGGCTTTATAGTTGCATTTGAGGGATGAAGAGAGAGTTGGATTTGCTCTGACCTGCAATAGGAGTATTCTGAGGGGAAAAAAAGTTTTGCTCTTCATGTGGTTTAGGGGAAATTGCATGCCAAAGGAAGAAGTTGTTGCTGCCGCATCCCTGGAAGGTTCAAGGCCAGGCTGGACAGAGCTGGGGGCAGTCTGGTCTATTGGAAGGTGTCCCTGCCCATGGCAGAGGGGGTCCCAAGCAACTGAAATTCACCTCCAAACCTTGCAGGATTGGAATTCTTTGCATTTTACTGTTACATGGAACACATCTAGACTGCTTATCAGGCCCCATATGCTGTATTTTTGTAGCCTTAATGAGGGAGAGGAGTTTGATGAGTGCATTTCTAAAATCAGTGTGTGTGGGAAGTAAAAGTCAAGGGCAGCACATGGTTCTTCTCCAAATCAGACCTTACGCTGTTTGTTGGTTTTTCAAAGTACTCTAAGACTTCCTTACACTTGCTACCTTTTGAATAAAAATCCAGGGAAAGCGATTGGCTGGAGGAGAGTAAATGTGGTATGAGCATTGTTATCATAGATGTAGCACTTGGGGATATGGCTTAGTGGTGGCCTTGACAGTGCTGAGGGGGGCGGTTGGACTTGATGGTCTCAGAGGGCTTTTCCAACCCAAAGAATTCCATGATTATTCAGATAATCTGCTCTCTAAGAGATGCCTTTTGCATGCAGGATGACATTTCTTTTCCAGCTGCTGTAAACATCAGGTTTTGTGCTGGTGAGTCCCCATAGCTCAGATTTCTCCATCCCCCCTGTACCCTTGTTGCACAGAACAGTTACAACTGACATGTTGACATGCTGCAATGCATGACACGCTGCCGCACTGGGACATGTTGACAGGTGTTTCAGTAACCACTTCACAAACAAAATTACAACATGTAATTTTTCTGCCACTTTTCCCTTCCTCTGGCCTGCTGAAAGATCCCCTGAATATTTTGAGTGTCTGGCCAATTTTCTGATTCTCTAATTTGCTGATTCTCCAGCAAAGAATGTTCTGTGGGATCCCTTGCCCTAGTAAACAGAGATAAGTGAGAGTCCAGTGGATGCTGGAGGTGCAGACCAAGCTCCCAGTTCCACTCTGCCACATGCTTGTAGCATTCAGGGCATTCACTACTCACCTGAGACACAGAAACAGTTCATGGAGCCATTTATCAGGGTCAGCTGCCACAGGTATGAACACGGAAAGTGCAGCTGTGATCTCTGGAGGCTCAGTGAATAATTGATTATTGAAGCAATTTCTCATCTGATGGCCACAACTTCTGAAGTGAAACTCCCAGACTGCAGCAGGAAGACATACTCTCTTTTTTTAATGATGACTGAGATCCATATAAGACCATCCAGAGTAAAGAATGGGGTGAAATTCACTCAGATGATTAACATGGTGTGATCAGCTGGTCAGATGACCAAAGGAGAAGGTCTGGGGGCCTACATGGCATTGTAGCAAGAATAATTCCAACCAGAARTTTTAACAGTAACCCCAGGCTTTGAGCCTACTGCCTGAAGAGGACATTGAGAAAGAGAACATGGCAAGACTCAGCAGAAAATAAGAATTAGGACTTGGCAGAGGCAGTTGTAGCTAAAAAAGAGTCTAAGTCAGGTTACTGCCCACATTTCACTGTCCTGTTCCGAGGAACATGCCTGAGCCCTGCTTGGTAAGAAGAGCAGTTCATGGGAAGGTGTCCAGCACCCGTTACGACGCAATCACAGAATGGTTTGGGTGGGAAGGGACCTTCAAGACCATCTCATCCCACCCCCCTGCCATGGGCAGGGACACCTTCCAATAGCCCAGGTTGCTCCAAACCCCGTCCAGCTTGGTCTTGAACAATTCCAGGGATGAGGCAGCCACAGCTTCTCTGTGCAGCTTCCTCTTTGCCCCAGCTCTTGTTCGATTCCATGGCCACGTGTTCTGGCCAAAGTAGGAAATTCTGGGCGCACTTCAAAACTACAAATGCTGCACCACTGTGAGACTGGCGAGTGAGAAGAGGCCTTAACCTGAGAGATCATTTTCAGGAGAAGTCCAACCCTTAGTACAGAAAACAAGCACATGCAGGAGCCGTTTCTGGAGAGGACGAGCATGTCCTGCTGTTCATACAGGTTCTTCCTCTGTTGCAGCAGGATCAGAAGGCACTGGCTTGTCCTTCCATCACACAGCGCAGAATTAAAAACCTCACCTTAAAACATATTCCAGGAGACAGGTTCCTTCCCAGATCATTTACCAAGTACAACATTTTCTTGAGAACAAGGTAACACTTTCCATGTCTCATTGTCACCATGTCTGCTCCAGTCATTTTCCCTCAGGCACTGCTGTCCTCTCCTAAACCCAGCCCTTCCAGAACACCAGCAGTCTGTTTGCATAGGATCTTTTCTATATTTTTGAGGCCAAATATGTTTTTTTAAATAATTGGTTTCTAAACTTCATATATTGAGACATTTTGGAAATAGGAATTTTTTTCACAGCCTACCCTAGGAGATGTCAGTGATGCCATTGAATGCAGTGTATGGGCCAGCCGGGGCCCATCACGGGGATCAAAATTGCCTTGATTCATTTCTTGCTCATGGTTTGGAAGTCCTTCAAGTGTTGATAGCACAGAGGGGTTTGTGGCTGGCTGTGCAGAGTGTGGGCTAAAGAATAGTCTGTCTGCTGCCTTTCTCTTCTTGGTGGTATCCAGGGCAGTGAAAAGATGAGGTGGTTAAGCCCAGGAAATTGTGCCTGTACTTGCACATAAGAGGTCTGGGGAACAGATTGGGTCTTCCCAGCCCTTTCCCAACTCAGGGATCCAGCCCTGCTTCCTCCCAGGCAGTTCCTTCCTTGGTGCCTACAGGCCTTCGGCAGCCTCAACTCCTGGGAGTGTCCCGAAGCAGCGGAGCAGGTCCAGCCAGGGAAGGGATCACCTGAGCGAGGCAGCCTGGGAACTGGCTGTGCAGGCAGAACACGTAACAACAAGCACTGGAGTCAGCAGCGGGGAGGCAGATGGAGCCAGCCCCAGGTGCTGAGGCATCAGCAGGGCTGGCACCAGGCACAGCAGATGAGAGAGAAAGGGAGCACTAAGCTAGTTCCCTTTTGCTTAGACTGGACAAACACAGCCCAGCGCCCTTAATTCACACCTGGCACAAAGGCTCAGGAGAAAGGCAGGTCCTTTTATTTATTTATTTAAATCTGTAGGGCTTTGTGGTGATCACAGCATGGCTGTAACTGTAATTTCCTGCTGCTCTGTTAAGGAAAAAAAGAGTAAAGGTCTATTGAAATGGAACACAATATGGAGAGGCATCAAATGCTGCCCAAGTCAACATGTCTGTGCTTTTCCCAGTTTCTGCTCTTACAGTGACTCCAGAGGTAAAAGGAGGGTTTTTACCTCGAGCTTCATCTGTCAGCCACTTTTCCTTAGATTAACTATTCCATATGGTTGAATGTTTCTCTGTGCAGAGGAAGCTGCAGGCTGTGATCACATCACTGCTGACTCTCCCCTATATTAAGGGGGTCTGACAGCTTTTGGGGATCACAAAACTGAATGTGTGTGACAGGTATCGCAGCCAATAAAGTCACTCCCAGTTATGCCAGTGGGAACAGAGGCAGATCTCAAGCCAAGCCAAAGGGAGATTTCCCTTGCAGACTCCCTCCTCAATCTCCCCTTGATCATAGCACAGGGATGGCTGAGACCTGCATGTTCCTTCCTCTCCACCTGTTCCTCTCCTGCTGATGTTTTTTTGGCCAAGGAGGGTAGTGAACTCCATTAGGACTCCCCGTGCACTGGCGCAGTGGCAGCAGCAGCCAGCACAGTGTCTTTGGCACAGCCCAGCCAGATGGGCAGAGGAGAACTGAATCCTGCCTCTCATCAGCCCATTCTATCAGCCTTCATCTCCCACTTGTTAAGTTTCCAACAAGCTGCTTCGTGCTCTCCTTTATCCATTGCCCCCGAGCATGGGAGGAGTTACTGCAAACAGCCACAGAGCTGCCTTCTGTTCTCCTGCAGCTTCCTCCTGCAAAACCCAACCACCAGTCCAGATTAATGTGCGAAAGACAGTGCCAACAGTACTCACACCTCATTCTTTCTGTGGGATTCTTGGGGCTTCTTGTACAGGGCCAGGAGTTTGACTTGATGGTCCTTGTGGGTCCCTTTCAACTCAGCAGATTCTGTGGTTTTTTCCATACCTTTCTGTGTACGTGTCTGTGCTCATCCTTGTCCCAGCCACTGTATTAGGAGAAGGATTTCTTGAGGATGAACTAAAGTTTGCAGATTTGGTTCTAAAGGTTGATCATGAGTAGTGATACTTCTAAATTTATGGACATAATTTCATGGAATGATCACTTAGGATAGCAGAGAACTGCATGAAATGCCAAATAATGGTAACAGACTTCTAGAATGTGTGAAGAAGTGACACTGACACATAGGAGGGGGCTGGAAACTCTGCTCTGGAAACAGGCTGGGAGAGCTGGGAGTGTTCAGCCTGGAGAAGAGAAGGCTCTGGGCAGACCTCAGAGCCTCTTCCAGAGCCTAAAGGGGCTCCAGGAGAGTTGGAGGGGAGTCACCTGGAGTGACAGGACAAGGGGGAATGGCCTCCTGGCCAGAGGGCACGGGTTAGATGGGATATTGGGAAGGAATCATGGAATGTTTTGGGTTGGAGGGACCTTAAGGCTCATCCAGTCCCACGCCCCTGCCATGAGTAGGGACACCTTCCACTAGCCCAGGTTGCTCCAAGCCCTGTCCAACCTGGCCTTGGACACTTCCAGGGGTGGGCAGCCACAGCTTCTCTGGGCAACCTGTGCCGGGGCCACATCACCCTCACAGGGAAGAGTGCGTGTCCAATATCTGATTCATCCTCCTGTCAAAGTTGCCTCCCATTCTCTAGGTAAATTCTGGTATTGACAGTTCCAAGCAGGATCTTGGTTGGATGGATTGTGTGAGAGGATAAAGGGGATCTTGGAGTTAAAAGAATTGAAGTCTGAGCACTGAGGCTTTAGAAGGCTGATTTGTTAATGTCTGGGAGAAAAATTAAGAGAATATTTGGCCAAACATGAGCATGTCTGTTAGAAGATGAATCCTATCCCGTATTTCTTGGATGTTTTTCACTTATTTTTCATCACCTGCAAGGGGGTGCAGATAGGCACGTTATGCATGTGCACTTGGTCACTGACCCTTGAGGAGTAATCCTGGTTCCAAAACTTGGGGGTTTTGTGACATTCTAGGTGCCTTCAGGCATCTAAAGCACAGCAGGTGTGACACCAGCCCTAGAGAGACTCACAGCCTCCTCAGCAGCAGCTAGAGGCCTGGCCAGGTACCTTTGGGCATCCCAAGTGACATGGAGCACCTCTCTGTGAACACCTGAATTGCTGCCCTGGCTATGGTTTGTTTGCACTTTATTTATATTGACTTTCCCAAGACCTCAGGGCTCTGTGATGGGAAGAAGTAGATTTCCCCCCTTGCTACCTAATTTACCTTCTGGAATTTTTCTTTCATCTTTCCCCAAAGCACCAGGGCCTGGGCCCCAGGATCAGTGGGGACGTTGCCAGTGTGCTCAGTGGTCTGAAGAATGTCTCAAGTCCTGTATCGGTGTCTCTCTCAAAAAACCCAGCTTAAAACAATTGCTRGATTTTTTTTCCCAGGTCCTATTCTACTGTAGGGTTTTTGGTTCTGGGATTTTGGACTAAGGGACTTCAGGGCCTTACTTTTCCAATATTGTCATGAAAATGGAAGGAGGGACGTTCAGGGGTTCCCTCTGGCCAAACGTGTCACGAGCTGCTCACAGCTGCAGGTGCTGGGTTGACACGAGCTCTTCTCCTCCTGTACCCACTGACAGCTCAGTGCCTGAGCTGTAACTGGACACAGAATATCTTGTTACCCATTATAAAGACCCTCAAGGGAATTGTGGAGGTGCCACACCTTATTCTTTTTAGCATCCTCATTTTTCCCTCAATTCCTCGTTATTCATGTCAGAAGATTTTGTAAACTGGTACCAGCAATTAAAATAAAATGAAATTCCTATTTAAATGAAATAAACAAGCATGTAAGTAAGTAAAATTCTCTATTAATCAGTAGTTACAGGCTGAAAATCTACATTTGGGGTATTTTCAGTTTGTGACTCGGTTTCTTTGACAGTTGTGATGGTTCAGAATTCCAAAAATAAAACATTTGTCTTCTGGGGTGAAAGAAGCTGCGGGAAACAGATTTGCAGGYGAAGTTCAAGCAAGGAGCCAGCCCCTGCTTGGAGTCACAGAATCACAAAACAAGCTGAGTTGGAAGGGAGCCACAAGGATCATCGAGTCCAACTCCTGACCCTGCACAGGACCATCCCCAAGAGTCATACCGTGTGCCCGAGAGTATTGTCCAAACGCTTTCTGAACTCTGCCAGGGAGCCCATTCCAGTGCCCAACCACCCTCTCGGTGAAGAACCTTTTTCTAATATCCAACCTCACCCTCCTCTGACCCCGCTCCAGCCGTTCCTCGGGTCTTGTCACTGGTCACCACAGAGAAGGGATCAGTGTCTGCTCCTCCTCTTCCTCTCATGAGGAAGTTGTAGACTTCAATGAGGTCTCCCCTCAGTCTCCTCCAGGTTGTTTTAGGTGCCCCTGATCAAGGAGAATCCAGCCAGCAGGGAAGAGCACTAGTAACTAATGTGTGTCCAGCCTTCTGCCCCTCTGAAGGGAAACCTGACGCAGTGTTCCCTGAACTCCTGTTAAAGGAGCTGAGGCTTAAAGCACAGAATGCCCTACAAAATACATGGAATACACAGTTCTGCAGTCCAAAAATTACAAGGCAGCACTGCACACTGAGTAATCCATCTCCTGTTTCCTAAGGCATGTGAACTGGTGCTCCACCAAATCCAGCCTTGCACTGGGATAATGGACACACTTGGAATGGATCAAGACTCGTTAAGAGAGAAGTGAAAAGACGAGCGTTTAAAAGCCAATTCTGTCTTAGAAACCTCCTCTGGCACACAAATATCAGCCAGAAATGGTACGTGATCACTTCCGTCTGACTTGGAGAGGAATTGCTTTCCAAATAGTGGATGATTTGATCCAGAACTGGAGAACCAGCCTGGCAGCTGGCAGCTTCATGACACCAAATCTGACCCAGTGCCTCAGGGCTCTGCCAGCTGCAGACAGGTGATCCCAGGAGCTGGAACAGAACAAAACAAAATTAAAAAGAAAAAAAATCCATGAACTAAGTGCAGAAACCAGCTGAATTCAGCAAGATGGGCTGTAGCAGGAGAAATTTTATTTATTCCTTGACCTGAACTCAGCTCACACCCACCAGAGTGACAAAAGGTAATAAATAACCTTTGGGGTTCCAGGTAATTTCTTCCCTTCTGCTTTACCTTACAGGGGAGGAGTTTGGAAGATTAATGTAATATCCATAATTTTTTGTGTGTGTATAAATGTGTGTGTGTGTAGCTATTTTTGTATTTATTTATATGTATAAACCAGCATTTTTTATGTAAACTGAGAATTCATCAACATGGTATGGTTCTTTTTGCAACTCAGGGAATTAAAGGACGCCAACAATTAATGGTATYGTGGAACAACAAGATGGTTTAGGTTGGAAGGGACCTTAAAGCTCCTCTTGTTCCACCCCCTGCCCTGGGCAGGGACACCTTCCACTAGACCAGGTGCCTCCAAGCCATGGAACATTTCCAGAGCTGGGGCAAACACAGTGGCAGAAACACAACTTCTGGTTTTTAATTCACAGTTCTCAGAGTTATGGATCTATTTTGGAGGAAATACACACACCCCCCTCCCCCTGAAGATCCCTGCCAGGCCAGCAACCCACCTCAACCCCCATTACTGTGTTCAGTGGTACCAGGACCCCCCCAGCTCCATGTACATGTTCTCCCAGTGTCTCAGGGAAACCCATGAGGATCAGTTTGCTTTTGCATCAAATTTACTTCTTTGCTGGTACCATTTTTCCTGCTTATTCACAAAATACTGAGCACCACAAACACTTGGGGAAATCAAGTGACTCCCCGTTGTAGAAACCACCCCACTTCACCTTCCATCAGTGTTTCCTGACCTGGTTTTCCAGGTAGGAATTTTAGGATGATGTGAAAGTGTTCTGTCCTGCCTATACACACTTTAGGCATCCCAGAATGTCCAATGGAAAGGAGTTAGAATCATGGAATCATTGACTTGTTCAGGTTGGAAGAGCCCTTGGAGTCCATTAAGTCCAACCGTCCCCCAGCCCTGCCAAGGCCAGCACTAACCCATGTCCCCAAGTGCCACATCTGCATGGCTGTTAAATCTCCCCAGGGAGGGGGATTCCACCCCTGCCCTGGGCAGCCTGTTCCAGGGTCTGGACAGTCCTTTCCAGTAAGCAGTTTTTGAAATATCCCACCTAAACCTCCCCTGGCACAACTTAGGCTGTTTCATCTTGTCCTGTCCCTTGTTTCCTGGGAGCAGAGCCCAACCCCCACCTGGCTGCCCCCTCCTGTCAGAGAGTTGCAGAGCAATGAGAGAGTTCTCCCAGATCAGCCCAGCTGAGCACAGGTGTTCCCTGATGTCCCTCTGAACCCACCACTGGCAGCTTCATTGTCTGCCCGTTTAGTCCGTGTGCTGGGAGCAGAGATGCACAATTGTCCCTGGTCACAGTTTGTAGATGTCTTCTCTAGATTGAGGAGTCAGAGTTCAGCCATAAACCAGCCTTTTTATAGGATGTGAGGAATAAAATGTTCATGTTCCCAGCCCACTCCAGCTGTGAGTTCCTCCTGAACCTCTGCAGTGCTGCTGTTTTCTCCAGTCCTACCCAGTAACACTCAGCATTACCTGACACTTCTTTAAAGCTCCATCTTTTCCTTCTTCATTTATAACCATGGGGAAATAATTGTATTAATCAATATAAAATTGTTTCACCACTTTATCTTTACCAGTATGACATTTCCTCTGCTGTTCTGATTGTCCAGCAGTACCACAGGGTTTTCCCGATGCTTCTTCCTTTTAATGTTGCAGTTGGTCCTTTGTCTCTCACTCTCCTATCTCTGAGCACCGTGAGCAGTTTGCTGTGTGACCATTGTCCCCTACATGGGTTATATCTGGATGAGTTAGATATGTTGTTCTCATATCCAAGATGAATGGAACTTGGGAGCATGTCCTTAAAATGACATGACACTGCTGAAATAGTTAAAAGCATTGGTGACTTGAGCATCCCAAAATCACAGAATCCTAGGATGGTTTGAGTGGGAAGGCACCTTAAAGACCATTTTTTTCCACCCCCTGCCATGGGCAGGGACACCATCCACCAGAGAAACATAGTGGAGTGCTCTGTACTTGAAGAGAAAAAAGACAGAATTAGAATGGGAAGATAAATGCAGACAATTCAGACTCTAAAGGCAGCTGCATGTGTGGACTATAAAGCTGATTATCCGTTGCAATACATCACACAGGGATCTGTTGGATTTTCCTATCTTTATATTAAGACCATAGTTTTTCCTGTTGTATCATGCAGCTTTACCAGGAGTTTCAGTTTGGAGCAGGAGTAACTCGTGGGAGGTTGAGGCAGGAGTAACACAGCACTGCTCTGTGTTAGGCAAGTGGTCAGATAAGAACTTGAAACTAGTCCTTACAGCTCTTAACGACAGTGATAGTCTGAGTCTGAAGTCTCTTTTTCTTCCTCCCAATCCGTGGCAATCCCACCTGTTCTGGCAGCAGAAGTGTTGGATGGCAACGACAACAGCACCGACCCTCACCTTTTGTGCTCACACTTAGTAATGAGCAGGAGTCTCTCACTCTTTTGRGGATCATGAGGAAGACTGCTGGCACCTCAGTGGTGGGGTGCAGGAAAAGAAATTCCAGCATTGACATGAGTTCAGGGTCTGAAGCCAGAGTGCTTTGAGCAATTTGTGGATCAGTCAGATATTACTGATTTTGTTTGTGGCACAACAAGCTTTTCTTTCAAAAATGGGTTAAAATCAGATTTGTTTATAGTCTCAAATAATCGGTTCCCTACAGACAATTCTCAAATATTGCATGTGAGCCCCTTCAGCTCTGTTTTTTCTGAACATGAGGAGACTGAAGAAGCAATCACATCCCTTGGTTTTTATTTCTTCATTCATCTTATGAAGACTCCTCTGCCTTCTGACTGTGTTACACCAGCAGGACACCCCTATACTCACCTGCATCCATGCAGCCCCTGCTTCTGTTCATGYGCTGAGGTGGTTATAACACCCAATTTATAAGGATCCAGAGGGTGCCCCTGTATCCAGACACATGCTTTTGGTTTAGGGCCACATTACACATAATAAATAACTTTTGTAGCATTTGGAAATGAATTTTAATGGTGTGTATATAATAACCACCTACAGCATTGCTCTTGGCTTTAAAACAAATGATAAATTTAAGCTCAGCAACCAGCAGCCTAAAAGAGAAAGTTGGGCATTCTGTTGAATGCATTCGCCTCGCTCATCCCAGGGCTGCCTTGGTTGATTTGTTCCTTATTTTGGCCCAAAACAATTAACTGTGTGAAGGTAATGGTTAAGTGACTCACACCTTTGCCTAATTTTAGGCTTGCATGCCTTCAGATTGAACTTTCTCCAGCGTTGCTCCATGTGCTTAAATATCTTCCCTTTGCCTTTGCTGTATGAGGAAGACGTGTTGCTGTCATGACACTGCTCTCATGGCTGTTTTTTCTTTCCCTACAGCTTTCCCTCCCCTCATGGCTCGTCGGTCCCAAAGCTCCTCGCAGGGGGACAACCCCCTCGACCCCAACTACCTTCCCCCCCACTACAAGGAGTATTACCGCCTGGCGCTGGACGTGCTCACCGAGGAGGGCAAAGAGAGTTACCAGCGCTTCCTGGCAGAGGAGGCGGCCCCCGATTTCCTCTGTGGCTCTGAGGTGGATCACATCATCCAGAACCTCCAGAAGCCGCAGTATGCCAACCAGGAGGGCAGCACGGACACTGCGGGGGACAATGACATGGATGGATCCTCCGGGACTTACTGGCCCATGAACTCAGACCTCGCTGTTCCTGAGCTTGACCTGGGCTGGCCGATGGTCTTTGGGTTCAGGGGAACAGAGGTGACAACACTGGTGCAGCCACCCCCCCCAGACAACCCCAGCATTAAGGAGGAGGCTCGCAGGATGATTCGAGCAGCTCAGCAGGTGAGACAGGGAGAAACCAGTTAGAGCAGAGGTAAAATCACACATGCCAGAGAAGCATCAGAATAGAGAATCATGGAATGGTTTGGGTCAGAGGGACCTTAAAGCTCATCATCCAGCTTCACCCCCCTGCTGTGGGCAGGGACACCTTCCACTATCCCAGGTTGCTTCAAGCCCCGTCCAGCCTGGCCTTGAACACTTCGAGGGATGGGGAGGCCACAGCTTCTCTGGGCAACCTGTGCCAGGGCCTTATCCCCCTCACAAGGAGCAATTTCTTCCCAAGATCCCATCTAACTCTGCCCTCTGGCAGTGTAAAGCTACTCGCCCTTGTGCTGTCCCTCCACGCCCTTGTCCAAAGTCCCTTTCCAGCTCTCTTGGAGCCTCTGTAGGCCCTGGAAGGGGCTCTAAGGTTTCCCTGGAGCTTTCTCTTCTCCAGGCTGAACAACATCAGGTCCTCTGCCAATTCCCTTAACTTTGCTTCCAGAACCTGACAGAGGGGCAGGATGATTCCAAACCTGCCACCGACTGTGCGAAAGCCTGTCTCAGCTCTGCTCTGCTCTCACGGCAAGGTGTCCAAGGCCACGCTAAAATACGCCAAGAGTTCACAGAATCCCAGAACAGCTGAGACTGGAAGGGGCCTCTGGAGCTGGTCCTGTCCAGCCCCCCAGCTCAGAGCAGGTCGATTAGAGAGGGTCACTAAGGATGTGTCCTTGAGCATCTCCAAGGGTGGAGACTGAACCTTTCTGGACAGCCTGTTCCCATGTTCAGCCTCCTTGCAGTCACAGAGACTTTTCTGTAATTTAACTGTAATTTCCTGTGTTTCAGTTTGTGTCTTGTCCTCTCCCTGGGCACCACTGAGAAGAGTTTGGCTCCTCCTTTGTTATGCCCTTTCCATCAAGTATTTATACTTGTGGATAGGAGTTGGGAAGGACAGGGAGGTAGACCTGTGAGGCTGCTTTCCACATTGTCAGCACACAGRTGCAGCTGGAGAGGGGCTGCCTGAATGTTGGCCAGGATGTTACCTAAAAATGGCACGGGGATTTTGGAGCGGGGGTAGCAGCTCCATACACTATCCAGTGTGATTACATGGCCAAAAAATTCATAGAATAGTTGGATTGATGAGTCAGGGAACACCCAGGGACAGTGAGGTTTTCCCTCACCTTCATACACAGAACGTGCACCTTCCTGGACAGAAGTTCTCTTTCCAGTTTTGAGGCCCACAGTGCTTAAAGGAACCTTTAATTGTGATGTTTCCTGTTCCAAAAGGAAGTTGGAATGAATGTTCCTGTTGCAAAAGGAAGCTGAGATGGAGACAGTGCAGCTTTGAGATGTGAGAAGCTGGGAAGTATGGTTGGTCAGGGCATGAGCCAGCACAGGTGGCTGATGTGTCCCTGCATCCCTTCCCCAGGTGGTGGCCATTGTGATGGACATTTTCACGGACGTGGATCTGCTGTTTGAGGTGCTGGATGCTGCTTCTCGCCGAGTGCCTGTCTACATCCTGCTGGATGAAATGAACTCCCAGCTTTTCCTCGATACAGCTGCCAAGTGCAGAGTCAACCTGAACTACGTGGAGGTGAGCAAAGACCTGCCCTGCCTGAGTTGTGTCCTAAGGGGGATGTGTCCTGGGACACAGAGGGCTGGTATGGCAGGAATCACCTGAGACAGGGGAGAACGGGCTGGAGCCTGGTGAAAGACGAGCRTGAAGAAAGTGAGGAGAGCTGGCATGACACAGGGTGAAGGCTGAAGACATGCTGATAAAGGCGTTCGTACATCCGTGTGTCTGCAAGCAGAATCACTGGAGCTAGAGGATAATCTCAGTGGCAGGATGGAGGTTAAAGGACAGGGGGAAGGAGGGGCAGGGGAGGGAACAAGGGTCCCACCTGAGTCAGTGCCTTTCTGGTTTGCAGTTCCTGAGGGTGAGAACAGTGTCTGGGCCAACCTACTACTGCCGCACAGGGATGTCCTTCAAAGGGCACCTGAAGGAGAAGTTCCTGCTGGTGGACTGCATGGTGGTGCTGAGCGGCAACTACAGGTGAGGAGCCCTGCCTGGTGCCTGTCCAGTTCGGAGAGAGAGACACTCAAGTGCTTTGTGCAAGGGGTGGCTGCAGAGGTGCTCAGCTCCCATCTGATCCATGTAACTTCCAGGGAGAATTTGCCATAGCGTAAGGAGTGTAAGATTTGCATCTTAGTCTGGACCACATGAACTCTGACCTCCACTCATAAAATCATCAAATCACAGAATGGTTTGTGTGGGAAGGGACTTTAAAGCTCATCTTGTTCCACCCCCGCTGCCCCACATGGGCAAGGACACCTTCCACTATCCCAGGTTGCTCCAAGCCCCGTCCAGCCTGACCTTGAACACTTTCAGGGGATGGGGGAGCCACAGCTTCTCTGGGCAACAGAGAGGGGAATGGTTTTAGTGGGGGATGGTTTTAGTTAGGATTGAGATCAGCCATTAACATATTACTATCCTTTTGTGAATAACAATCTCACCAGGTAGGGCGTTAATTTTTGGCAGAATAAATGTTTTTAGTGAGTTACAGTTAGAAGAATTTCTCTTCCAAGTATTAAAAGGGTGATGAGATAAATTCCTGTCATGCTCTAAGCATGTAATCATAGAATCACAGAGTGGTTTGGGTTGGAGGGACCTTAAAACTCATATGGTTTCACCCCCTGCTGCTGACAGGGAGACCTATTAGACCATGTTCAAAGCCTACCGTGAGTTGCTTCTCATGGTGAAAGACAAGCAAATAGAATTAAGGGTAATTTAAAATGCAGTATATGAAGAAAAAAGACCCACAGTCATAAGAATCTGATTAAAGTGCACATTCCTTGATAATAAGATTCCACTTTGGCATTTTTTCCTGGTGCTTGGAAAGAATTACTGTCACACTTGATGCTGTACCAAACAACTAACTGTTCCAATTGGATCATTTTTTTTTTCTGAGACCATCAAGTTAATTGCTCAGGACTACTTCTGCCACACTGTCATGTGCTTTAGGCTTTCAAATATTTCTGAAGTGGGAAGTTGTGGAAGCGTTCGATACGAGGTTTGACAGGGCTTGGAGCTACATGGGCTAGTGGAAGGTGTCCCTGCCCATGGCAGGGGGGTGAAAGAAGGTGCAGTGGTCCCTTCCAACCCAAACCAGTCTGGGATTCTGAGAGACAGGCCGGTGAGTTGGTAAAGCAGCATTCTGGCACTTCCACATAGGGAGAATAGTTTTGCTCAGTGAAGGACATTGAGCAGCAATTTTTCAGGAAAAGTACTCCATTTTGCAACAGAGGTAGATACACCAACTAAGGAAGTCCTCAAGCCCAGACAACCCCAAACCAGGCTTCCTTCACATTAGGAATTAAAAAATCTGTAAAAAAAGAAAGAGTAATTCTAAGGGGTTTGGTTAACCCCAGCAGGCAGCCAAGCCTCACACAAGTGTCCCTCATGATTCCCAGCAGGATGTGGTAGAGGATTGCAAAGGTGAGAATACTCCCGGGTTGTGATACAGTTTAACAGCTACAGCAAACCTGCACATGCAGGCAAGGCAAAATAAGAGATCCCTTCCCTGCTTCCCGTCGGCCGGCAGATACCCAGCCATTCCCAGAAAAGCAGAGCTTGACTTGGGAAGATGAATGCCATAACACTGAACATCTTCCTTCCTCATTTCCAGCCCAGCTCCTTCTGTTCACTCCCCCTCAACCTGTGTGGGTAGGAGAGTTGTGCCACCCCAGGAGCAAGATCCTGGATTTGTCTTTTCAGAGGTTCCTGTTGGCACATCTCCCCAGCCTTTGGGATCCCCTGACTGGTGTCACCTGCCAGGTGCTGAGGGTACACACTGACTGTTGCCCAGGTCATTACTGACAGTGTTAAAGACAGGAACATTTACTTCACATAAGGATTATCATCAGCTCGCACTCACAGCCAGTGACACAACTGACTGGCTTTTTAGAACAGAAATAATTTATTGCCTAGTAAAATCCTCCACAAAGATGTGATCCCAAATCAATCTGTAACTGTGAGGTTTGGGAACAATCATGTGTAACAAGTAGCTGCAGGGGAATTTTCTGCCATTACTTTGCCATATTTCTGCCTGAGCAGAAAATTCAGAATTTGCTTCAGGCAAGTAAATGCTTTAATGAAAACTGGTACAGCTGAGTTACTCGATGCTAATACCCTCTGTCACTTCTGTTCTCTCTGTAGCTTCATGTGGTCCTTTGAGAAGATTCACAGGAGCATTGCACACATCTTCCAGGGTGAGCTGGTGGCCAGCTTTGATGAAGAATTCCGCATTTTGTTTGCACAGTCGGAACCTCTTGTTCCTCCAGCCAACGTCTTGGCAAAGGCAGAGAACACGTTCGCCATGGCTCCCTTTGGCAATAACATGCCTTTCTTTCCCAAAAAAGGCCCCCTGATGTTCCAGAGGGATGACAGTCTCTTCCCCTCCTTCATGGACAGAGTGGATCCAGACAGGTACTTCCTCTCCAATTTCCGACGGGACGACATGCTGCGGCACACCGTGGAGGGGTCAGCCATGCGGATGTATAAAAAGGTGGAAATGGAGAATTCCCAGATGGATCCGGTCAGGGGTTTCCTCCGTTCCAAGCAGCTGGAGTTGGATGCTTTTAAGAGGCACAGTTTTGCAGAAGGAACATTTGAAAATTTTGCTTCTTCCAAGCAGTATGCCCGGCAGATGTTCATGAACAACATGGATGAGTTCAAAATCCAATCCAGTCATTTCCAGAAGGACCAGTTCTACCAGTACCAGTTTGAACATCCCCATCTTTCTGGCAGACCTCAGGGCTTCTTTGAGAGGATTCGAGGGGGGAGACCAGGATTCAATGAACTGGAAGACTACGGAGAGGGACCCCGATACCCTGAACTGGAACCCAGTTTCCCACAGGAGAGTTTCCCCTTACGGCTGGATTACGTACCCTCAAATTCTTCCAGGGAGGTGAGACACGGGTCTGACCAGCTGAACCCTGCGGGCAACGGCCCGATGGGAATGATGTTACGGAGGCAGAATATAGGACAGAAATTCATTTGCCAGACTTCTCCCACACAGAAGCAGAGCCTGGAGCAGCGCCTGTTCCTACAGGACAAGGATGAGGACCAGGATGATGACAAGAACACACAGGAAAACAGAACAGGGTTACGGAACTGGAGGATTTCTTCGTACCTCAGTGCGTACCAGTCTGAACCAGATGAAGGGCTCCCCATGCCGATGGAGTCCGAGGCGTATAACGATGCTCTTGGGGATCCCCTCACAAAGCACCCCACTGACCTCATCCCAGCCTTCAAATCCCCCATGCCTTTCAATAGCAAGCCACTGGGAATTGACAGTGCCAAGGAAACTGCAGATCCTGACAGAGCAGGTGAAGAAACCTCAATAATGAAACCAGATGCCTTCAGGTCCAGGATAAATCCCTTGATCCAGAGAAGCTCCAGGCTCAGGTCCTCTCTGATTTTCAGTGCTGCCAAATTAGATCAGCCCAACACCACAATAGAAAAGGTGCAGATGATCCAAAAAGAGCAAATGTCCACTGAGTTAACGAAGGACAATGAAACCATCAAGACTGCCGCCTCCTCCAAAGTGGCTGAACTTCTGGAGAAGTACAAAGCTGTGGGCAAGGACATGGAACGGGGCACGGTCACCCACACCAAAGCTGTGTCAGGTTACCTACAGGAGGAATCACAGAATACGGAGAAGAAATGTACCAAATCTGTGCAATATAAGATCCTGGAGAGCAGGGTGCTGGACTCCAAAGACTCCTGCAGTACTTACAAAATGCATGGAGAGTTGGACAGAGCATTTGGAATGGCCTCATCCACCCCCCAGCTTGGGGATGTGTTGAGTAAAGATCCCCTAGCACATCTTGGCACTAAGGTGGACAAGTTGTCATCCCGGTTTTACCCCATTGAGAACAAACCTGCTCTTCCAGAGAAGGAGAGCCTGATATTTGTAGGAGACACTCAGAAATTGGCTCTTCCAGAGAAGAAGGACAGAGTGACTTTCAGAGAAGACACTCCAAAATTAGTCAACACAGAAATGAAGAAACCACACGTTAGGACAAGTACCACGTCCTCAGTTCTAGAAAGCCTGTCTAGAAGTCAAGGGTCTGACAGCTCTCTCAACAAATCTGAGGAAGACTGTTCAAAACAAGAGCAAAATCCCATGGAATTCTTAAGAAAAGGGTCACTACGGCTGAAGCAGCTTTTAAACCCGAAAGGTGAAAAGAAATTGGAGGAGGAACCTGCTTCTGAGAGTGGGAAATGTGACAAGCAGGCGGTGGTGCTCAAACGATCGTCCATAGGGGACTGCCAGGAAGCGATGGAGGAAGAAAAAACCCACAAATTCACAGCACCGCTCCCCCCCAAGAGCAGCCAGACAACACAGGGGAGGTTCCCTTCCTCCACAGCCAACATCCTGTACAGCAGCAACCTGCGCGACGACACCAAGGTGATCCTGGAGCAGATCTCTGCCAACAGCCAGAAGAACAGAGCCGAGCTGGCCAAGCAGCTGCCATCCACCAGCAACCCTGACCTTTCCAGGTCAACCACAAGCTTGGAAAGAAAAGGGGAAAAGGAGAAAAGCTGCAACATCCACAGGTCTGAAAGCTTTGGGAGCCAGAAACGGAACCTCCAGCGCCAGCCGTCAGAGGATAGAGACACCCTCCTGAAAAAAATGGAGAACATGCGGAAAGAGAAGCGAGTCTACAGCAGGTTTGAGGTGTTTTGCAAGAAGGACGAACACACGAGTCCAAGTGAAGAGGAATATGACACAGATGCCAAAGACAAGAAGATGGGAAAATTCATGCCCAAAATCCTGGGGACCTTCAAGACCAAAAAATGATCCTAGAAATCCTATTTAATTCCATTTAATCACTGACTGTCACAGTGGAACGAGGAAGAAACTTGTCTATGATGGCTACAAACCCCAGGGGCAATGCTCTTCTTGGTTAGTGAGCAGAAATGTATCCAGCATGAGCCTCCCATGGCACAGTTTGCTCAGTATGGTCAGGTGGTATCAAACAACCTTATCACAGTATGTTCCAAATAAAATAATTAAATTGCCAACATGCTTAAAACACAGAAGTCTCTTTTTTTAAAACAAGTTTCTGTTACTGTACAAAATTAAGTGACAGTCTCTGTTAAACCCAAGGAATATTTTCAGCAGACAAAACCATTCCACTTTGAAAAGAAAAGAATGAAAAATAGAAAATTCAATATTTGAGTTCAGGCTAGGAAAGATAAATACACACAGACACACATGTATTAAAACTGGAAAAAGTATTTAAAGCTCAGTTGTTTCTCAGGTAAAGTTATCCTTTTTCTGTATCTCAAAATAAATCAGACACAGGAGGCACCTTTTAGAAAGTTAACAGACAAAAAAATATTTGTAACCAACGTTTTAGCCTAATCTGTGGTTCTGATCTTCTCCAGCAGCACAGGCCCAGCTTTTGTATTTATCAGTTCCTGAGCCTGCGGGGTCTGGTTTGCTTGTGGTTTGTTCCCTTGTGTATAAGGAATTATTTGCTTTAGGGGCTGAGCTGAAAGAAGCTGCTGAGGTGCTATTGATGGAGAAGGGCCTGGTTTCGGGAGGCCTTTTCAACTGACTTCTGAGTTTAAATAAGCATCTAAAATAAAATCCTGCCTTGGCCAAGGAGTGACTTCCTTGACAGTGTAACTCCAGTTCATGAGGTGTCAGGCCTGGAGCAGCAGGAGCAGCTGAGAGAGTGGAGGAGAATAACAATCATTTATCACAGGTAGAGGAAAACTTCAGGGACAGAGACAAGAACTTCAAGTTAATGAGGAAAATGTATCCAAAATCAGCATTGAAACAGGAATATAGTTTCCTGTAGTCCCACTCTAGACTGGCAACACCTTCATGATGTCTCAGCAATAGTATCTCACAAAACTTTGCTTTCTGAAAGCAAAAACAATAAAAATGACCAATTATTCAGACAGCCCTACCAACAGGTAGTTTCCCACTTAACACAGCAAATGCTACTTGAAAGACAAAGATTTTCTGCAGTGCAATATAAAGTATTTATTATTACAATATTTACAATATTACACAGTAGAGAAGCTGTTAAATATTGAAGAAGAACCCAGCTGTATTTCAAATGCTTTTCTACTTGATTTTAACAGACCACGAAGGATTCTGTTCATCTACCCCAGAAGAGTCATAGAAATGAGTGAAGGACTGTAAGATGATCTGTGAAGAGTTAGGTCTTCAGAGAATAGTTGCTCACCTGTTCAGCTCAAAAAAATATCCACCATTTAGGTAGACTGCTGAAGAATCCCAGAATGGGTTGGAAGGGACCTTTTAAAGGTCACCCAGTCCCAACAACCTGCGTGCCACGTGCAGGGACACCTTCCACTGGACCAGGTTGCTCCAAGCCCCATCCAACCTGGCCTGAAAAACTTCCAGGGATGGGGCAGCCACAGCTTCTCTGGAAAACCTGTGCCAGGGCCTCATTGCCCTCACAGGAAAGAATTTCTTCCCAAGATCCCATCCAACCCTGCTCTCTGGCAGTGGGAAGCCATTCCCCCTTGTGCTGTCACTCCAGGCCCTTGTCCAAAGTCCCTCTTGAGCTCTCCTGGAGCCCCTTTAGGCACTGGAACCTAAAGTCTCCTCTTCTCCAAGCTGAACACCCCCAGCTCTCCCAGCCTGTCTCCAGAGCAGAGGGGCTCAAGCCCTCAGAGCATTTTCTTGCCCTTGCACTTGGCCTTGTTGAACTTCAGGAGGTCCCCCTGAGCCCTGAATATGTCTAAAACCACTCAAGTATCAGAATATTGCAGTTTTCTGTGATTTTTTTGCAATAATTCAAACAAGGAGTATGAAATGACAGCGTTCACTGTTCTCTCAGCGTGCGAGCAAACATGCTGTGTCCTTGTCTGCTGAGACTGGAAGGCAGAGGGGTTGGATTCCCTTTCCTGTTGGCTTGTCCAGAGGAAAGGAGGACATTGTCCTATGCAGTGAATAACGCATTTCCTCATATTTTGCTCTCCCCGATGCCCTTGCTTAGTCAGGGGCTGAGGGATGAGCYGTACTTCACCTGTCTGGAACATCTGCATGTTTACTGCTCAGGGTTTTGGGAGGCTTTTGCTATGGGAAGACTCTGCAGTGCAGATTTACTGATGGTTCCATAGGCCTGGGAGTAGCTACCCATCGATGCCCTCGGATCACCCGCAGTTCCCACATTCGCAGTGATCTGGAACATCTTTTTACTGGGCTTCAGAAGGGGACGAACATCTTTGCTGTGACACTGAGAGTTTCTGGGATTCTGTGGGGGAAAGAAAAGCCAAGAAAAGTTAATAATCTGGAATCAGCTTTCTGGAACGCAAATAGGACACAGGTTTGGCTTTGGTCAGCATTACCCTCTCAGGAAACAAACACAAACTCAGGGCACGTGTAAGCTGATCTTCTCCCTATTCTGCTCTTCCTGTCACAGAAAGTTGGTCACAATTCCTTAGAGATTCTTCCAACTGCATTCCCTAAAGATTCTTCCACAATCCCATCTTGGGGAATAAATGGCTTCTTTCACTCTCAAAACATTTTGGAAGGGCTTCCAAAGCAGAGGGGCTGAAAGGTGGGTTGCAAGCGTGCTCCTGGACATGCTTGAAAGTTTTTGGCAACCTGGGCTAGTGGAAGGTGTCCCTGACCATGGCAGAGGCGTGGAACGAGACGAGTTTTAAGGTCTCTTCCAACCCAAACCAGTCTGTGGTTCTGTGGTGCCTCCTTCCATACTCTTCCTCTGCCAAAAGCTTCCTCTGATCACTTGTGCAGGTGCCAGCTCAGGAAGAAAGCAAGCAGAGAGAAGCGAGATGTCATCAAAGAACCCAGTGAGGGTAAGGACTTTTCCAAGGAAGCATGGCCAAGAACAGGGAAGAGGGAGGAGCAGAGAGGATAGGACTGACACCTTCACAGGTGCTCAGCAATAGCAATCCATTAGAACCACGGAATCATGAAATCACAGAATTGTTGAGGTTGGAAAAGCCCTTGAGCCCACTGAGTCCAACTGCTCCCCCAGCACTGCTAAGGCCACACTAATCCATGTTCCCAAGTGCCACATCCACACAGCTGTTAAATCTCTCCAGGGATGGAGACTTCACCACTGCCCTGAGGCAGTCTGTGCCATGGCTGGACAGCCCTTTGCAGGTGGGTTTTTTCCAATATCCAACCTAAACCTCTCCTGGAACAACTTGAGGCTGCTTCCTCTCATCTTGTGACTTGTTCCTTGAGAGCAGAGCCCGACCTCCACCTGTCTGCACCCTCCTGTCAGGGAGTTGCAGAGAGTGAGAAGGTCCTCCCTGAGCCTCCTTTTCTCTACAGCTACTGCTGCTGCTGCAGACCCTTCCCCAGCTCTGCTCCATTCTCTGGACACACTCCAGGCCCTCAATGTCTTTCTTGTTGTGAGCAGCCCAAACTTGCCCCCAGGACTGGAGGTCCCTCACCAGTGTCCAGCATAGGGGATGGGCACTGCCCTGGGCCTCTGGCCACACCATGGCTGGTACAGGCCAGGTGCCATTGGCCTCTTGCCCACCTGGGCACACCTGGGCTCCTATTCAGCTGCTGTCACCAGCACCAGCAGGTGACCTTTTCCAGCTTTCCAGCCACTCTGCCCCAAGCCTGGAGCACTGCAGGGAGTTGCTGTGACCCAAGTTACCGCAAGTAAGAGGAGTTAAGTTACTCACATTGTAAAGGTTCTGCACACTTGTAGGAGAGAGCTGAGTGTTTGGCCATGTGATTTGTCTCCCTACTTTCCCATTGTTGGAGATTCTGGACTGTTGAGGTGGTGCAGAACAGTTCCTCATCCCAGCACCAGAATTTGCATTTCCTGCAGAAGGAAAAACATGAGAAAGCAGGAAAATTGGGAGAACACAGAATACACTAACTGAGGTAGGGACAGTCCCACACTCAACATTCATTCAACAGTGTTTTGTTCTTATGTCATTCCCCTCCCACACTTTCACCCCCTCATTTAACCATGCAAATTCCCCTCATTTCTTTTACACCACTCATTCTCTCTTCCCCACGATGACAGCCCAGTGCAGGAAGGTGGCACCTACTCTGCACAGTGGTGTGTGTGATGGGGTTGTACATCATCACACTGGTCTGTGATCTCTGACACACAGTTCTTGCCAAATCCTCCCTCTGGCTGGATCCTGTTGGCTGGACCTCAGCAGTGGCTCCAGTGTGCACATGTGAAGGGTTTATAAGAGGGGTTGCTGGTTCTTGCTGGCCTTTCCTGGTGGGTACAGTCACTGAGCTGAAACTTGGGAGAAGTGTGCTGGATTCAGACTGGCTCAGCTGAATGTTTTCTCTTTGCCCTTGTTCCTTTGGAAGGCTCTTTGACTTCTTTTCAAGGATCATCTGCAGAAAGGAAAAGCTGGTTAGACAATGCAATAATACAAGAGAGAAACAACACATCAAAACAAAGGGGGATATTTACAAATATCTGCAATTTATTTTACAGGCTAAGTAAGAAATATAATTTTGGAACTAGATAATCTTTAAAGTCCCTTCCAACTCAAACCATTTTGTGAGTCTATGATTCCATGACTGTTGAATCCAGCATAATATATTTCCCTCTAACCAGTCTTTCTCAGACATTTTTTTTCCCTGTGGGAATTTAAGAAGTAAAAGTGTCTCAAAGATTTTGACAGTATGGAACCGACTGATCAAACACCAAGGTGTAACTGTGTTTACAGCAGGTGTGGAAAACCCAGGGGAACACAAAGACAAGACAACAACAGAATTTGTTAAGTGTGTGCAAGAATGGCAGGTTACCTGGAGGATTAGGATTTGGGAAAATAGGATGAAAATACCTCATATAATTTGTTTCGATATTCTGCCACAGACAGCCGGACATCATCACCCAAAGGAAGGACCACATCAAAATCCAGAGAGGGCTCCCTGGCAGGAGAGTGGAATCTGAGGAAATGAGAACACATCACATAACTCACTGACTGAAAACAGATTGTTAAAATTTAAACAGGATTGTTAAAACAATCTCATGTAAATAGGGTTGGAGAAAATTAAGAATTAGCTTTGCCTTTTTTTCTATAATGCATTTCAATAAAATTTGTGCCAACAGCAGGTTTGTAACGCCTCAGAAGACATCAGGGGAAGCTGCACACTGGTGTCACTCTCACCTGTTCACATAAGGATGCTGCAGAGCCTCCTCTGCTGTGAGCCGTTTGTCAGGGTTAAATACCAGAAGTTTCTTCAGTAGATCCAAGGCAGGCAGTGGAGTAGAGGATGGGAAAATCTCCTCAAACTCTACTCGCTGCCTACAAGTCAGAAAACAATGACATGAGCTCTCAGTGTCCAATTCCCAGTGAAGGCAGGAATGACAGTTCTGGGGATCATGTCAAGGTGACACCAGACCCTCGAGTTCACTCACGGAGTGTGTCATAATCACTGAATCCTAGAATGGTTTGGCTGGGAAGGGATCTTAAAGTTCATCACTTTCCAGCCCCATGATCCTGCAAATCTAGACCCAAGATCACAAAAACATATGTCTCTGTAATTTACAGAGAAGATAAAGTTTAAAAATCTGGTTTTGCATTTTGAAATCCTAAATATAATTGTGGACAAAATGAAGAAACAAGTGTCTTGAAAGTATTTGAAGAATCAGTTTTAAGCCCCAAATCTTGCTCATATTTTAAATAATTTCTATTTAAGGAGACACCTTAGAGCCCCTTCCAGTGCCTAAAAGGGCTCCAAGATAGCTGGAGAGGGACTTTGGACAAGGGTCTGGAGTGACAGGATGAGTGGGAAGGGCTTCCCACTGCCAGAGGGCAGGGTTAGATGGGGTAGTGGGAAGAAATCCTTGCTTGTGAGGGTAGCGAGGGAGTGGAATGATTTCCTGGACAAGCTGTGGCTGCCCCAGCTCTGGAAGTGCTCAAGGCCAGGTTGGACGGGGCTCAGAGCAACCTGGGCTAGTGGAAGGTGTCCCTGCCTATGGCAGGGGTGGGAAGAGATGATCTTTAAGGTTCCTTCCCACCCAAATTATTCTGTGGTTCCATGATTCCATGGTCCTACATTAGATAATCTGAGACACATGAACACCTCAGGCTTACCGGGAACTCATGTGGTTAATGACTGAGGCCTTGTATTCTGACTGCAGAGCCAAAATATCTGCAATAATAAAAAGATACTGTTACTGCCAAGATGAGGATTAGCAGAGCTATTCACTTTATGAAGGAAAGCAAATATTTGGTATTAACATAGGAAATTATCCTCATAAAACTCAGTGGAAGATCTATGGAAGGGGGATGGAATATTTACTTACAAATCTTCTAAGCTGATTTCTGAATTCCTATTTATTAATCATAGACTTCATAAACTTGCGCTATCATAGCCACAGATGCAGAAGCACCAGGGTATCTGAATTTCTTATTTTCCTCTACCACTAACATTCACAATGAAGTCTTTAATTTCCTTGGAAAGGTGCCAGAATGAATGAGAGATACGTTCTTCCCTGAGCCAGCCAGGCTGGTTTCTTCCACCATTAATCCCTTCTCTAGGTCCCTTTCTCTGCAGAGGAGTCCTACCTTCTGGGGACGGAGCAGGGATGACCCTCAGGATCTGCTCTATTTGATTCATTGTTGATGTTCCAGGAAAAAGAGGCTTTCCAAGCAGCATCTCTCCCAGAATACAGCCAATGCTCCACATGTCTACACCCTTAGTGTAACTACAAACAGGAATAGAACAGAGTTAGGATTAAATCAAGCAAATGTTTTCCTGTACCTGGTATTCACATCACCTACATCGATTTATTTTGCTAGAAAACATGCTTAGTGACTTCTCAGATAAGAATACTCACAGGTTTGAACTATAAATTGAATAACATTTGGGAATCGTGAGACTGGCAAGCATGAAACAGATCGAAGTCTAGTCTAAGAAACCATAAAAGGAAATATATTACAGCGAAATGCCAGAACAAGGTAATATATTACAGGGAATGCCAGAACAAGGTAATATATCCTTCTCACATAACGAAGAATGAAGATACACGTTGTTCTTTGGAAACAATTGACTTTTCAGGGCATAATGTATGTACAAAGTAGTTACGATTACTTAAAAGTTATTACTTAAAAATTACATTTTTAAGCAAAGTAAATGCCAAACAATGGGTATAGGACAGTTTGCAAAACATCCACATTTAAAATCTGAGATACTATCCCAGCATCTATTTATTTACTTTTCTGTTTTTTCATATTTAATTAAAAAAAAAAGGACTAAGCCTGACTATCAGACAGCTGGTTTAACATTTGATTACAGATTATTTCCTGAAGGTCTATCAAAAAACACTGTTTCAATTTGGAAAAGAGGATTTATGTTCTCAAGCAAATTTTATAAAGATGTGGGCTTAAGGGCAGAGAAAACAAATCTAGTGGGAGAAAGGGTGACAAACAGATGAGCTGCCCATGTATGTACATGGACACTCTTAAGAACACAGGAAGGACATGTACATATTAATGAGAGGTTTTTACGTTGCAGCACTGAAGTTTAATTGTATATTGAGAAATGGACTGCTGGCATGAGACTGCATCTGGTGACACTGAAAATTAAAAGACTGAAGATTTCTAGACAAAAAAATTTGCAAGTGGTGAAGAAGTTACAGACTCCGATCCCTTGGCTCACCTGCGAGAGGCCAGTAAGATCTCGGGGGCCCGATACCAGCGCGTGGCCACGTACTCGGTCAGGGCCGGCGTGGCCTGGTCCTCACTCAGCTGGCACAGGGAACGGGCCAGCCCGAAGTCACACAGCTTCACACAGCACTGTGCATCCAGCAGGATATTGGAAGGCTGGATTGAACACAGGAGAATTCATCACCTTTTACTCTCTGAATAGCGGAAGATTATTGCCAAGGTTATTTTACTAGACTCATACTTGCATATTTCTTCATACTTTTCCTATGGAGACAGGCTGGGGCAGCTGAGAGTATTCACCCTGGAGAAAAGAAGGCTCTGGGCAGACCTTAGAGACCCTTCCAGTGCCTAAAGGGACTCCAAGAGAGCTCGAGAGGGACTTTGGACAAGGGCATGGAGTGACAGCACAAGGAGGAATGCCTTCCCACTGCCAGAGGGCAGGGTTAGGTGGGATCTTGGGAAGAAATTCTTCCCTGAGAGGACGGGGAAACCCTGGCACAGGTTGCCCAGAGAAGCTGTGGCTGCCTCATCCCTGGAAGTTTTTCAGGCCAGGTTGGATGGGGCTTGGAGCAACCTGTGCTAGTGGAAAGTGTCCCTGTTCATGGCAGGGGGGGTGAGAATGGATGGGCTTTGAAGGTCCCTTCCATCCCAAATCAGTCTGTGACTTTATTTAGTGTTCAACAGAAAACTAGAGTGAAGGATATAGACCATGACTGAAATGTACCTTCTGATCCCTGTGAATAACATTCCCTGAGTGGATGAATTTAGTTGCCTTCAGGATCTGGTAGAGAATGTAACACTTGTGGATGTCTTCCAGCAAATTCCCCTTCTTAATCACAGCATGTAAATCTGTCTCTGTAACATATTACACCAGTAATATATTTACATCAGTAAATGTGAGTAGTATCATGAACATTCATGTAAATCACCAGCACACCACTATCAAAGTGGCACCAAGGATAACTTCTGAGAGAGGCTGGATTTGAATGGCTGCTGCAATGCTGAGTCTCACCCATGGACTCGAAGATAAGGTAGATGTCCTTGTCATTCTCAGCTTGGATAACATCGAGAAGCTTGATGATATTTGGATGTTCTCCAAATTCCTGCACAGGGAAGAGACCCAGCTGTCAAAATCATGTGTTTTGCTTGTGAATCATAAAAAGGGACAATAACCTATTTGTTATTTGTATTTGTAGTTTGTATTACTGTCTGGAACAAACATTAACGTGCTGTTTCTTCCATTAGGCTTCTTCTGTAATAAACGTAAAAAAAGGATTTAAGCTTGTTCCATAGTATGAAACCAGTCAGTTAATAAAAAAAATAATCTCTGTTGACCAAGACATTAGTCCTAAAACTCCCTCTATACCATTTATAATAAAATTCAGACCCCCTTGATGCACCTCACGTTTCCTACTGAATCAAAGAATTATTGTGGTATCAAAATAGGTCATAGTTGTCATCAACATTCATAGTTAAAAACCCAAACAACCAGAACATGTTGATCTGAGGGCTGGCTCAGACACTCATAGGCCGCACTGAGGAACTGACTGCATGGAGATCAGAGAGCACACAGAGATACCTGAACACAGGTATCACACTGCAGGTGCAGTCCATCTTCCCATTTCCAGACTGACAATCCTGATGTGATCACTAAGTTCATCCTCAGCTTTAACAGCTTTTATTTCCCAGAACCAACACTTCTGTGCAGCCAGCAACACCGTAAACACTTCATAATACACCAACATTTTCATGAACTACCCTGAGAATAAAATTATAAATTACTGCACCATAAAACCTGTGCTCGTATCTAAATGCATACATGATTTTTTTATTTGAACCAATATTATAGACTCTTTACCTATTTCCATCACAAATTCAATTATAAATAGTATAAAAAATCCTAATAATAAACTATCTCCAGCATAGTCTTAAAACAGCATGATCTTCCTAAGGCCAAAACTTGGTTATAATGCATAACATCTAGAAAAGTTCACAAAACAACACATTCACCTGCAGCAAGCTGTGAAAACACAGTCACAAAGCAGTGATACACAGCCAGGCCATGACACACTTTGTTCTCATTCTGAGGAGAATAGTCACAATACCCATCCAAATGATCTAAAGAAGGTTTTTACCCAAAAGGGGATATTGTTCTAGAGATGCACATCAATCTTGACAGTGTTACTTGAGTACTATTTAAGAAGGAAAATTCCACTGTCTCACACTGCCTTGCCCTGGAACTGATAACAGAAAGCCATGAAAATCTGTACTAAAAAAAATGTTACCTTGAAAAAAACCTCGTCAGGGCCAGTTCTGTTAATCTTTGCTTAAAGAATTATGATGCCACTAACATACTCACCAAAATGACATTCTAAAATTGGCCTAAATGCACCAGTAGATCTACAACTACACTGAACAGCAAACACAAAACCTGCAAGCAACATCAGAGAATCATTCAAACCCCAGATTCTACAGCAACTTCTCAATTAGAATAATCGAGATATATAATATAAAACAATATCCTAGCCCATCAAATGACCCTGTGATAAACATAAAAATTGAACATAGCAATTATTATGCACAAACAAATTAAGACAAACATCCAGTTATGAATAACAGTGTATTTTTTACATCTTTTCCTTTCTGATCCCTCAGTCTTGAAACTCAAGAAAGAGGTATAAAATAGGAGGGAAAACTAAAATTCTTAAAGTCTATTGAGCACCACAAGCCATGGAAGTACAGGCTGAATGGCACGTTAACTTCCGTCTCCCTGCCCCCCCGCTGCCAAATGACTCACTCTTTCCTTCAGGAGAAATATCCTTTTTTCCCCTGCTCCTCCTACACCCAGTGCTCACTTTCAGAAGTGCTCACTTTCAGAGATGATCTAACTTACAGGTAATTCACTTCTAAGGAATTGTTTTATATTTATATTTTTAGCTTGTAAGTTTGCGGCTTCTATTTCAGGCTTTAAGAATGACTAAAAAGTAAAAACCCATCTCCTTCCTTCCAGTCTCAGGAAATACCTCTTCTATAAGCCCTGCCTCCCTTGTGTCCTCAGAAAATCACAAGTTATAACAACATTATTCCAAAATATTGATGTTTCTACATGGTAAGTTTGAGGAGGAGTGGACAGATAATCAGAATGCCACTGATAGGGTCAATTATATGAAAACAAGAGTAGCCTTAAGCTATTCCTTGCAGAACTTCCCTTTCTGTTTTGCTTTGATTATTTTAAGTGATTAAATTGCTTACCACATGATGGAGGAAAACAATTTTGGCATGTAAATCCCTCTCCCACTCAAGCCCCATCTCCAATCATGGCAGTTTAAATCTAAGAGAAACAGTTTCTATCCACAAAGAAGCAAGAAGTGACAGAAGGCCCAAGCTGGTATGTTGATGCTGTGGGAGACACATTGCTAAAAAAAGAAAGAAAAGAAGGTGGGGAAAGAACATGAAAGAGTAAAAACAAGGCCAAATGGAGAGTGTTTCATTCAGGTGGGTTCACCCTGAAAGGCTCTTTGCCAAGATGGCGCAGAAAATAAATTAAAGAGTTATCAACACTACTCAATGATCATTGTATTTTGGAAAACGATGGGAAGAAAATACTCAAGACATCAGAGAGAATAAAAAATCAGAGCACAGGAGGAACATGTACATTACCTGCAGGAACATAATCTCTCGAAATGTTCTCTGGAAATAAAGAATAAACAGTTTATTGTCATCTCAAGAGAATGGCAGAACAGAGGATGCACTTCAATGACAGGGTTAAATCTACTCCTCTTTTGTAGATGCCATGATACACAAACTTTGACATTTATTGCTTGTTTTTATTCCAATACAGCTGCAGACTGTATTATTACGTGCATAATTATCATCTTTCAGAGACAAAAATCCTGAAAATACCTATGGAATCCCACCACATCTCAGAACACATCAGGACAATAATTTCTCACCTGAGCATCTGTTCTGTTCCTAAAAGCATCAAAAATCTTTTTAACAGCAACTATTTCTCCTGTCTTGCGGTCGATTGCTTTCCAGACGATGCCATAGGCCTGGGGAGAAACAGGGACAGGTAAGCAGTGTGCTGACACTTTCACCCAGCTCAGGCCTGCAGTGGAACCAGGATGTATTCAATGAGGGGCTGGAAGCAGAGGTGATCACCAGCTACCTCGAAGAGAGAAACATTAGGCCAAGGAGCCTCTCTGCTCGGGAGACAGACTGAGAGAGGTGGGGTTGTTCAGCCTGAAGAGGAGAAGGCTGCAGGGAGACTTCAGAGCCCCTTCCAGTGCCTACAGGGGCTCCACGAGAGCTCGAGAGGGACTGTGGACACGGGCCTGGAGTGACAGCGTAAGTGGGAATGGCTTCCCACTGCCAGAAAGCAGGGTTAGATGGGATCTTGGGAAGAAATTCTTCCCTGTGAGGGTGGGGAGACCCTGGTACAGGTTGCCCAGAGAAACTGTGGCTGCCCCATCCCTGGAAGTGTTCAAGGCCATTTTGGATGGGGCTTGGAGCAACCTGTGCTTGTCGAAGGTGTCCCTGCCCATGGCAGGGGGGTGGAATGAGATGATCTTTAAGGTCCTTTCCCATCCATACTATTCTGTGGTTCCATGACTCTATGGATGGAGAGCAGCCCTGAGGAGAAGGACTTGGGGTGCTGGTGGATGAAAAACTGGAAATGAGCTGACAATATGCACTAGCAACCCAGACACCCAACTATGTCCTGGGCTGCATCAAAAGAAGGACAACGAGGCCAGCCTGGGGTTGTGACAGGCTCTGTAACAGGGTGACCTTCTCAGTGGCTGAAGGAAAGGCTGTGGATGTGTCTGCCTGGACTGCAGGAAAGTTTTGACACCATTTCCCACAACATTCTCCTGGAGAACCTGGCTGCTCCTGGCCTGGACAGGTTCACTGTTCGGTGGCTGATAGCTGGGCCCAGGGAGTGGTGGGGAAGGGGGCTGCATCCGACTGGGGCCGGGCACTGCTGGGATTCCCTAGGCTCAGTACTGGGGCCAGTCCTGTTTAATGCCTGTATCAATGCTCTGGACAGGGGATCGAGGGCACCTCAGCCAGTTTGCAGAGGATACCAGGTTGGATAGGAGCATGCATCTGCTGGAGGGCAGGAACCTCTGCAGAGGGGTCCGGACAGGCTGCATCAATGGGATGGGATTGATGGGCTGAGGCCAATGGTGCGAGGGTCAACAAGGCCAAGTCTTGCTCTTGGGTCACAACAACCCCAKGAAACACTCCAGGCTTGGGGCAGAGTGGCTGGAAAGCTGGAAAAGGACCTGGGGGTGCTGGTGACAGTGGCTGAACACGAGCCCGAGTGTGCCCAGGTGGCAAGAGGCCAATGGCACCTGGCTTGTACCAGCCGTAGTGTGGCTGGCAGGTCAAAAGAGGTAATTCTTCCCCTGTACTTGATTTTGGCGAGATCCCATGTGGAGTACTGCATCCAGGTTGGAGCTACTCAGTACAAGAAAGACATGGACCAGTTTGAGTGGGCGCAGAGAAGGGCCATGGAGATGCTCCGAGGACTGGAGGCCCTCTGCTCTGGAGCCAGGCTGAGACAGCTGGGAGTGTTCAGTCTGGAGAAGGGAAGCCTCCAAGGAGAACTTACTGTGGCCTTTGAATACTGAAACGGGATTGGTAAGAAGGATGGAGAGAGACCTTTTACCAAGGTCTGTAGTGACAACATCCGAGCATCACAGAATTGCTGAGGTTGGAAAAGCCCTCCAAGATGATTGGGTCCAATCACTAACACAGCACTGTCAGCTCCAACACTAACCCTTTTTTTTTTCAATTAAAAGCTGTGTTGTATATAAAGGCAATAGGAACTTCTACCTCAAGTCTTCCCTATTCTGGATGACTGTGATACTTGCAAATGATGATTGCTCAGTCTCACTTGTGGTGCAGATCCAGTTTTCTTATTTTAGGCCATAGATTTGAATCTTGACTTTGAACAGTCTAGGAGCTGTTTTACCTTCGCACAATGGGATCACATTCCACTCAGAAATGCCCATTAATGTTTAAATACTTGTACAAAGCAAAAGAACTGCAATGTATGATTCTAGTGATTAAATACTCATATAGCAACATCAAGACAGACTTCCCAGTAACATGTGTGGTCCTGGAGCATGGGTTCAGGATCTCTGCCATGCATCAGGCAGTACAGTTGTACAAGTATCTCAGTTAAGTGCTACAGTACTACCCCACTGACAATTGGGAAACAGCCTCAAGTTGTGCCAGGGCAGGTTTAGGTTGGATATTGGAAAAAACCCTCCTGCAAAAAGCTGTCCAGCCCTGGCACAGATTGCCCCAAGGCAGTGGTGGAGTCCCCATCCCAGGGGGRATTTAACAGCCACGTGGATGTGGCACTTGGGAACATGGGTTAGTGGTGGCCTTAGCAGTGCTGGGGGAGTGGTTGGACTCAATGGGCTCAGAGGGCTTTTCCAACCTCAATGATTCCTTGACTCTATGAAGAAAATGAGGGAAATACTTAAATACTCATATCAAGGCAACTAGATGATGACAAAGAGCTGCCAGAATAGAAAAGCACATAACTGGGGAGGGTTTAGAGACTGTCTGAGAAGACATATCTTAGAAATTACCATTGGCTCATGTATAAAAATACATGTTATGGAGAAGATATGACTTCATGCAGCATGATCTGAAGCAATGGGGTTACACTAAATGCAGAAGGATTTGGCAGGCACAGAATGTACTTTGAGACTCAGATCCATTTTACTATTTATCCTTGAGCTCTCACAGTCCCCCGGAGTTCCCCTGGGTCACCGGGAGTTCCCACGGGGCCCTGAGCTACAGACAGGGGCCCAGAGTTCCCATGGGCACCTGAACTCCCAGAGACCCCCCTCAGCTCTCCCAGCCCGCCTGGAGCTCCCACGCTGCCCTGAACTCCACACTGGCTCCCAAGCTCTCATGGCCCCCCCAGCTCCTACGACCATCCCAGCTCTCAGCCCCGGCCAGGCACTCACCCCCTTGCCCAGGCGCCTCTTGATCTCGTATCTGCGGCAGACGAGCGGCTCCACCTCGGGCGGGCTCATGGCGGCACCTCCCGGTTGGCTCCCGCTGCCTTGGAAACGGCCCCGTGCCCCGCGCATGCGCAGCGCCACTTTTCGGGGCCTGCCAGGCGGTGCCGCGAGCTCGCGCGGGCGGCGCCCGAGCGCAGCGGGGCGAGGAGAGGAGAGGAGAGGAGCGGGGAGGGGGCGCAGCTCTCCCCTCTCTCCTCTTCCAGGGCTCTGGGATTGCGGGAGCGGGCCTTGGACACGGGCCTGAAGCGACAGACCAAGGGGGAATGGCTTCCCACTGTCGGAGGACTGCGTTAGGTGGGGTCTTGGGAAGAAGTCCTTCCTTGGGAGGGTGGGGGGGCCCTGGCACAGGTTGCCCAGAGTAGGTGTGGCTGCCCGAACCCTGGGAGTGTTCAAGGCTGGACGGGGCTTGGAGTAACCCGGGATAGTGGAAGGTGTCCTTGCCCATGGCAGGTTGATGGGACTGGATGATCTTTAAGGTCCCTTCCAATGTAAACTGTTCTGAGATTAAATTATACTTGATTCCCCCCCCCCCCCCCAATTTTGATTCCTTCTCCCTATCCCCACCCAATTCCAACTTTTCTAATGAGGCTAAAGTTTACTTAATATGACACTCTTCAGTGAGAGGTAATGCTTGTGTTCTCTAGAGCTTTGCTTTTTTTCCTTGCGTGTTACAGCAATTAGAGAAAGAAGATTTCTGAAGCCTAATCCTTGTCTGTATTAGATGGTTGAAATCAAACTTGATACGCTGGATGCACTCACTAGATACTCTGTTGTGACTTCTTTTTTTATGAGAATATTATGAACATGGATTTAGTGGAATGGATTTCTATGACTGTAAATGTTTCTTTGAGATACGACTTTAGTTTTACTGGTGAATTGGCATCTTTGGTCATGCAGGGATTTGGATTACTGATGTATGCTTCCACCACCATCATTCATTTTGTGTGGAAGGTTTTCTTTATATAATAATGAATTCTGGCTCTTAGAGAGAGGCTTATTCCTCTCAGCCCATGAATTTTAAGAAATTGCGTTCAGTTTACTTTTAAATGTTCATTTACGATTCTTCAAGGGACTTACTAATTGCTTTAGACTATATTATTTATGTCCAATAGGATACATTTATCTGCCTTACCCTGTTCATAGAGGCATAAAGTTGTGTGTGTGCACTTACCAGCAGCCACCAATGTTCAGGTCTTGATTGTGATTACTGCTGTTAGTGCTTTTCATTAGCCTTTACCACCCTACGAGGAAAGGCCATCTATCTGGCAGCCCAAATCGTTAAGTTGCTGGAGTGCTGCTTGAGACCACTGGTTCAATTTTCACCTTTACCCAAGTCCAAGTTTTACTAGTGACTTGAGCACTTAAATCTGACTAATACATGATTTAGACAACAGCTGCCAACTCTTGTGAGGGCCCTCTGCATACAGTGCTGTCCTGTGGATGGTAGTGATGAGAAGAATCCTGGTAGTGTGAGAGCTTCTGCTCAAGCTTCTTTCTAATTCTTCATTAATTTGATGTTTAAATTTTATTTAGAGAAGAAACTTWAACCTATTGTAGTGAAATTCTCTGGATTGTCAAAAATTATGAATTTTAAAGCAGGATTTGTGTGGTGATTTTTCTGGTATTTTTCTCCTGGGTAAGCTTTTAAACAGTCCAGGAAATATTTCTGTATTTTAATRTACTGAACTCAGTAAGAACAATACAGTCTTTTATTTTCACACCTGTTGGCTGTATATTAAATACCAATATGGAGAGGGGGTGGGTGCTAACTTACACTTCCATTATCTTTTTTTCATTCACTTTGAGTCTTGCCTGTTGAACAAGACACACAACTGCACAAAAATACTAAATCAGTAATTCTCAAACATTTATGCTGAAAGCTTTTCCATTACAATCTCGAGTGTGTTGCTCTCTTCTCCAAGCACTACAGTTCCTTATGGTTGCACATTGCATTTGCAGACTCCAGATAAAAGCTCTGTTCTCCATTAATATTAGTAATTCCCAAAGCTCACACGGATTTAGCTGGCAATCAAGGCAAAAGCAGTCAAAACACTTCTCAAAAGTAGAAGACTGTTCAAGTCTGCACTGTCCTATTTGAAAGAGCATGTTACTTTCAGGTTTCTGATTTTTCACTCTTGACTTTATTGTTATGGTAATTTTTAAGAAATGGTCCTGAACTGGGGGGAGGTGAAATACTTCTTGAAACAGTAAGTATAAACTCCATTCAGTATTACATATAAGTAGTCCATCACAGTCTGTTCAAATAATTTTAGGGCTCTGAAATTTCTTATAAGTTTGAAGCCTGGAACACTGCTCTTACTTCACTGCTTTGTGTCACCTGTAATGTCACATTTTTCAGGAGACTAAGGGAGGTAAATGCCAGTGGGTAGCTTTTTAGTATATCCAATGAAATAGTAACCATTCTGTAAAGGAATACCATTTTATATTGCAAGATGAGCAGCAAAACTCTGGATACTAACCTCAAATATACTGCTTTTATAGACTTGCCGATGCCTAATTTTACTCTAGTAGGGAAAAAACCCCATTTCTTCAGCTAGGCTACATTTCTGTTAACTGTCAGTTTATACTAAACAGCACTTTTTCTTTTCTCATTTATTCAGGATATACGACACGAATCCTGAACAAGCAAATATATTCCACGTGAAGCACCTGGAATGTCTCAAGAACTACCAGAGTTGAAAAGCTGTGTGTCCCATGATTAGTCATTTAAATCCATATCTCCATGTAAATGTCATCATAGTTGCCTGGAAGAGAAAGCTGTAGGTAACTTGAAGAATGTTCAAATGCAAAAGGATTAATTCTAGGCAGAATGCTGGCTTCTATCTGTTTAACTTTCACTATTCAAACAGTTTTGTCTGTGCCTTCAGGTTTGTTTTATTTTTAAGTCCCTGCATAGCAATAACTGTGTTCCTGACAGTACTTACTAAAATTTCAAACAATGTTAAAATATTCACACATTAATAGTTATTGTTCCGATATACATTATACAGTTTTAACTGTTTCCTATAACCAAGTCTCTAATCTTGAAAAAGAAAATTAATGCCTGTGTTTTTAAAAAGGAAAAATAAATTAAGCGGTTTCAGGAGTGGAAGCTCAGGAACTAAACTGTAGAGAAATTACAGTGGTCCAATACTGAAAAAGCTCCAAAATGGTTTTGACTTGGATTTTACTTACTGACAAGGCTGACAAGCTGAAGCATTTATATGACAAGAAGAAAGTAAGACAGTGATTGCAAGATACATAAAACTAGATCTGGCCCGAATGATTGGTGCCTCATATATTTGTGTTTGCTGTGTCAGATGCACTGGTACCAAGCTTTGTGGCATACTAAAAAATTTATATATTTTAAGGTAAACTGCAATGCATATTAGCTCATTTTTCTCAACACTTCGTTGGCCATGTAGGTTCTGCCAGTGTTCTCTCATCTGTCAGTGCAGGGGTACAGGGCCTGTGTACAGCGTTGAGAGTGAACCACAAGGATGAAATTTTTTTGTTAATCTCACACAGGCCTGCTAAACTTTAGGAATGTTGCTAATTATTTTAACAGAATTACAGAAATATCTTCAGTGGCTAACAATCTTTTTTGCACAGCAGCCTTAATAAACAGAGTACGTACCATGCAAAAACTCTACAAAATGCATGCTCTAGCTATTAACCATGAAATGCAGGTGTTTGCTGAGGTCCTTGCAACCTTACAATGCTGCTTATGCGTGAAGGGTGCAAGGGCCAACTCAACAACTTCATTTTCTTTGCCTAAAACCATAAGCCTGTTGTTCACAAACATTTGACGAAAAGGCTGTAACATACATGGTTTGTCTTAGTTACATAATGCAAACTACTAGTTTTTCTTTTTTGCAAGATTTTTCTTATTTTCCTTGGAGGAAGAATCACTACTGTACTGAATTCAGATTGTCGGTATTCTGCAGGCTGGTATCTGTCCTCTGTAATTTATTACAAAGTGAAGTTTAGAGCTCTGAATAGATCTGTTTACCTCTTCTTTTTCCTCTGAAGTTGCAGGTCATGCCAAAACAACAGCTGGAACTTCCTACCGAAGTGTTTGTGTAGAATAACAATGGAAAATATTTTTTTCACTTCTAAATTTACAATGAGAACAGTCATGTGTGCTATATAGTATGTATCTACATTATTTATATACAGTCATCGCTACACAGAACTGATTGTACAGAGAGTAAAGCCATTGCAAGTGCTCGAGCCTGCCCTGCTGTGCGGTTGGCAACAAACAGCTTGTGCATTCCAGTATTCAAAATTCGTTTGTCCTGCACAAACAGCACGTAATGATTGGGTCTCTGGAAGCTAAATAATATAAAACAAAGGCAACAACACAAAACTCAGGTGCTTTTAAATCCCGTTCCCTGCGCCCAGCCCAGCCAAGCCGCCGCTCAGGGCGCCGCCCCYGGGGAGGCCGCGCCGCGCAGGCCCTGCCGGCCGAGATGGCGGCGGCGGAGTGCGGTCGGTTCTTTTGCACGGCGGGTCGCGGGCTGGAGCCCTTCCTGGCGCGGGAGGTGCGGGCGCGGCTCGGCGCCACGGAGGTGAGCGGGGAACCGGAGCCGGTGCCCACCCCGGCGGTCCGGTCCGGCTCAGCGGGAAACGCGGCCGCGGCCTGGGCCGTGCTGCCGCCCGCGCGGGGCACCGCGGCGCTGCTCTGGGACGGGGGCGGAGGGGCCTCTGCGCTGCGGGCGGGGGGAGCCGCCACCCGCGGCGGGCTGGGGCTCACAGGAGGCCTCCCGGCCGGGTCCGACCTGTGCTCTCCCCGGAGGTGGACTGCGTCTCGGGCAAAGTGTTCTTCAGGGCGGCGGCGGGGCCGCGGGAGCTGAGACAGCTGCGGTCGGCGGAGCGGCTGTTCCTGCTGCTGAAGAAGCACAGCCCACTGCCAGTGTCCTGGAACAAAGGTACGGCCCGCACACGCGCTGAGCGATAACGGGAAACCTCAGTTTGAGTCATAGTTATAAAACTTGAGGTGTTTATTTCTTTCGTAATGGCTGTAGTTCTAATTAGCAGTAATCGACTCCGAAGTGTCTTTCACCAAGGTATGTTTTCAACATTCTTTTTTTAATCTTAAAAAAGGTTTTTAAATTGTTTTCAATAGCTGCCTTCCAGCCTGTATTCTGCCGGCACTGAATGTATATGTATATTTTTGAGACCCCCTACCCGGTCCCAAAAAAGAGAAGAAAAAACACCTCACCCGAAAACCAAAGTCCAGTTCTGGCTCTCTGGTGTTCATTTTAACAGTGTCTTATTTTTTGTTAGGCGAAGTGGATCCTGACCTATATCSTGTACACATTACACAGACTCCTTCTGAGTCTCAGCTCCTTAGGTCATTCTCTTTGTCAGTGTTGGAATGAGAATTTCAAGTTAGATGGATTGATATCTGCCTGCTGGTGGGTTTTTATTTGGGAGATTACTGATATTCTTCAGCTTCAAGGGTCAAATTTGACCATGATTCTAAAATTTTAAGTGATAACTAGAAAGACCTTTTTTTTCTTGACTGGCTTTGAGGTATGTAAGTGAATTGGACTCTGTTCCTCATACCTTTCTTGTACCTAGCTTAGGACTGCCCACACGTTTAAGTGTAGGTTTGTGTTGCAGGATTGAAGGCAGGGTGATGAATGGTAAGCAGAAATTTTCTTTCTGAAAGAATAAACTTGTGGTTTTTTGCCCGAGCTGACTCAAAGTAATTCGTGTTTCTGTCTGTCTTTCAATCCTGGAAAGTGTCCCAAAGTGTCAATCCTCGGCCAAGTGCTTTCTGGGGAGGATAGCGTGGTAGGCTGGTCCTCTGTCCTTGGGAATGACTCTCAGAGGTGGCCTGGTTTTTTAGAGCTGCTGAATTCTTGTGCAGAATTCCACCCTTGCATGAGTTCATCTTGGTTGTGCAAAGCTTGTAATCAGAGGAATGCCTGGGTGTCTTCTGGTGGGTACGTGGGTGCTGAGACCTCAGCTGTGCCTGTGGTGTCTGCTGCTGGTTTTTGGATTCACACATTAATGAAATCTGAACGCAGTCTCTCTTAACAGCTGTTCTCAGTCCGTAGAAAAATCAAATGCTGAAGCTGAACTACTTGACCCCAAACTGTTTTTTCTCCCAGGGAAAATGCTGCATGAGGTTAAGAGCCTTGTCATTGAGGAACCAGAATACTGGCGGGATATTATCTCCGTTTGGAGAAAGCTTCATGGACACAAGGGGAAAAAAGATGATGTCTCTCAAGAAAACGCATTGGCTCTGAAGAGAAAGTCAGAAGAAGAGACAAATACTGCAAGTAAAAAGCAGAAAACGGAACAAGGGAGAGCAGATGTGTCCGAGGAATGTCGGGTGGAAGCTGGAGAGAGGTGTGTGGTGCCAGAGAGAATGAGCGATCAGGAGTGCTGGATTGAGAGCAAGACTTCCTCAGAACTCCCTTCCAAAGGCAGTGGAGAGAATCCTACTGCAAATGAGCAGCTTAGCTTCAGTTTCAGAGTGTCTTGTCGTTGTAGCGGAACAATTGCCAGAATACTTACTTCACAGGTATGCTGAAGTATCTGTATTTTAAAAGAATTTAGCCAAGGTGAACAGATGCATGGTTTATTTGTCATTTCAGTTGTGTTGAGTGTTCTGGAATAACAAACTGATGTAAGCTTTTTCCATATTTTCTCAAAAAGCCGTTAACCTGCATGCATCTTAAACAAGTAGAAATACAAATGGTGTTCTTAATTTCTCTGCACTATTACCCTGAATGTTTTTCAAATCAATACCTTTTATTGAGGATAAGCAAAGGTATGAGTTTGAGGTATTTGGGCCTGTGGAGGCTGAGGAGTGATTGGATAAGTTTACAGCTACTTAAAAGGCCATTGCAAGGACTGTGGAGCCAGACTCCTCTCAGTTGTGGCAGGCAGTGTAGAAGAAGGGGTAAAAGCCAGAACTTGCAGCTTCAGTTGCCTCTGGGTGGGTATTGGGGAGAACTTGTTCTTCAGGAATGCAGCCCTGGGGTGTGTCTTGGGAGAAGTGGAGCTTGGTCCTTGGAAAAGAATGGTGGCATAGAGACTTCCAGGGGTCCAGCCCTCTTCCCATCTGTGTAGGTTTCTCGAAGGTAACAGTAATTTAGATTTTTTTCTTACTAAAGCTAGTATGTTGGTGAGGTGGGACACATGAGCCTCCCTACAAGAATGTTTGCTTAAATTTGTGCTGTGTTTGAACTCTCATACTCTTAAGGTAATCACAGCTTTCTAGATGTAATGAAAGCATTAGAACTGTGAGTTGTAGTTGTGCATTCACAGGTTTTCTGTTGGGTAATCTGCTTTAGAGCCATTGGAAATATTTTGTGCATGTGATTTAGAATTTTGAAATGGTGGCAATCACAGAATATTCTGAGTTGGAAGGGACCCACAAGGAGCAAGTCCAACTCAACTGAATATTTTGTTTTGACTTGGTCAGGATTGAACTTCAGCCTCTCATGCTCCAGTTGAGTGTTGGTTGTTTGTCCTGTGGTGTTTGCTTTGCCCCTCACGCACTTGCTCTGCCCTGTTGTACCCCTTCTAATATTTGTGTGAATTGTTCTCCTAAGGACAGTCTTTCTTTTCCCAGGGATTTCTGTGGGTTGTGCAGCTAAGGCTGTGATCTGCAGTTTTCTGAGTTCTGTTTTTTTTATTGCCTGTGACTGTTCTTCCACCTTGTAGGAGATCGGAAGAGCCATTGGCGTAGCACTTGTGAAGCAGTGCGGGTGGCGTGCTGATCTGCGGGACCCTGACCTAGAGGTAGTGGTGCTCGTCTGCTTGTTGATGCTTCCAGAATCGCCCCTGACATCTTTTGGGTTTTTTTTCTGCTCCCTTTGCACATGGGACCATGGCCTCTCCCTGTTTGTCTTTCTGCCGCTGAATTTAACTGGAAATCAGCTGGTAGTGCTGAGCAAAGCGTGTCTGTAGCCCTTGTGTATGTGTGCTTTCCAGAGCACCGGAATAAACACCAGCCTGGCTGCACGGGCCTGCATGGGAGGGGAAGGATCCATAAAGGAGGTGTCTCAGAATCCAGCACCTTACAGACTGCTGGACTTCTACTGTGAAAATGGAAATCACCTGAGCCATGGGGCACCTGTAGCCTCTGTAGGGGAAGAGCAAGCAGCAAGGGCATGTTCTCAAGGAGCTAGACTTGAGAATGCCATTTGTGGAAGAGCCTCTCCCTGAGCCCTGTCTTTGACAAACAGCTTGCTTAGCATGCCTGTGATGGTGCAGGCTGCCTGGAGACCTTGGAAAGGACTCCTTCCTCTTGATGAGCTGTCTCTCCATCCCTGTGCTTGGCTTGTGGAAGCTGCTCTCAGCGCTGCTGCTGTGAGATCTGAGACCCTCTGTAGAAACTTTTGAGTTCATCTACTGGCACTGGTTTTCCCACACTGAGCATTATGTACCCCTTTGTTGAGGCTCATATGGGGCTCCTGTTCTTGCCCAGATTTTTGCTCTGTAACTATTTAGGTGCTGGGGACTGGGATTTTTCAACAGCATCGTGTTTCCATTTGGGCTTTTTGGAGGCAGGAATTGCAGTCATGCAAGACCTGCTGGGGAGCACAGTCTTCTTTTGGGATGATCTCTATTGGACAGCAGAACAATTTCTTTGAGCTGCCTACATTTCTGGAAGGATTACTTATGCTTACTTTCCATCTGAATTGCCTCTTAGTGGTACGAGTGTGGGAGTTGGTGTTTTGGGGTGGGGTTTTTTTGGTTTATTGATTTCTTTTGATTTGTTTTAAAATGGGGGAGTATGTGAATAATGGAGTGCTAATATACAGTGAATAATATTTTCCCACTTGCAGTAAATGGATTTATAATTAAAAATTCACATGCTGTGTTAAAAAAAATGGGTTCCCTTATAAATTCAAGTGTTTCCTTATGGATTCCTGGCTGACAAAATCCCCCTCAGCTTGCTTGAGCATTAAATCCTCTTTAAAGTGGCATTCAGATTATCTAGTGGGATTTCTTCCAATTAATTGTTATTGTTTATAGTGTGCATTTTTGTTCTTAAAAACTAAGATCAGAAGTTTGTAGAAGAATCTGTGTCTGGTCTAAATGAGTTAAAGCTCTTGTCATGTCAGTTTGAGAGTTTGAAATGTTGGGGGTTTTCTTTTTCTCCTCTTTTAGATCTTTGTACATCTTAATGACATTCACTCAGTGGTGGGGATTCCTCTTTTCAGGTAAGCGTTCTCCCCACCAGATTGGTCTTGGCAGTATCATAAAAGGCAAAATTTGTAAATCTTGCTGTCCACCACGAGTATTTATCTTTGGTTTGTTATTCAGTGGTTGTCACATTAGTCTTGTGATCTGTCTGGAGCTTAAATGAGCACACAGGCCAGACCTTGCAGTGAGTTATGGTTAAAAGCAAACTCTGTTTTTGGTCTCTCAGTAGATCTGTCCAGTTCATTTGTTCTTTGACATTACATGAGCTTTTCTTGGTGGTTTTTCTGTTATCTTAGTTAGATTTTTTTGTTTGTTTTTTTTTTTTGCTATCTGCAGGCGTCCATTGGCAAACAGAGAGTATATCAAAACAGCAGGACTGCGGTCAACAGTCGCATGGGCCATGGCATCTCTGGCTGAAATCAGTGTCAGTGAATGTTCCTTGCAAAGTCCTGAATGAAGGGGGGGAGGGGTGCTGCTCATTGGGGCTGGAGCTGGAAGCTTTGAAGGAGTGTGGTGATTTTAATGCCCTGTCCTCTAATGCATGTGGACAGGGCCTGCTGTCTCTGTGATGAGAGTGTGCTGTCACCTGCTGTTCAGTCAGGTGTCTGCTGTAATTCCAGGTCCTTCTCAACAGACCTGTTAATCCTTGTACAGATGTATGTCTAAATGGCAAGATTTTTTTCACTGTCCAGTGACAGTGAAAAAGACAAAACCTTGTTTGGGGTTGTTTTCCAAGGGAAAACAGGAGCAAATGTGATCTCTTTCCACAGATTAATTTGGTACCAATATCTGTCTGCAGTCCACTTGTAATATTTCCTCCTGAATGTTACCTCAGGGCTGGATGCTTTGATGCACTGTCTGTAGTGAAGCTATTGATGCTTTTTACTATATTCTCTTACAAGTGAGTTTGGCCTAATAAACCAGCGGTTATTGTTAACCTGCACTGGATTCAGTGGGAATATGTACATCCCACTGTAAGCTTTGTCCTGGAAAAGGAGTCTGTCTTGCTTGGGATGCAATAACCCCTTTGTTTTTGTAGGCTGGTGCCCTTGTGCTGGATCCCATGTGTGGGCTAGGAACGATACTGCTGGAGGCTGCCAGAGAGTGGCCTGTAAGTATCCCAGTCGCAGCTGACTGGGCCTTTGCAGGAAAACTGGCAATTTTGATACGGTGTTTTCTCTGTACCAGTTAGGCCAAAGTCCGTTACTGGAAAGGTGAAACTAAACCGGTCTTTCTAGGCAGCTGCTAAAAGCGTTTTAGTACAAACGTTCCTCCACAGGAATGTGTCCTACAGGCTGGTGCAGCTGTTGGTTCCCACTGCAGGGTTTGTGTGAGGTGACCACGGACTTGTAAAGCTTCCTGGGCTTACCTGGGATCGGAAGAGTCGGTGTGATGGGAGAGTCAGTTTTCAGCATTAGAGGCAGTGTGGCTGGCTGTAGCTAGCTGGGGTCTTGCCGTTAGGACATGCCCTTGATATTTCTGTGATTCCAAGTGTCTTGAGCAGACCAGAACATCAAAGGAGTGAAGACGACACGTAGTTCCTCCATTCCTCCATCCTCTGGGATGTGAGTTGCTCTGTGTAAAGATAGTAGATATCCCTGAAAGGGGGTTGTCTTGCAAGAGCTGTTCAACAAGGCAATTCTGCGAAAGGTTTATGAAATAAATAACCTGGATGTTAACAAAATTACTTCTCTCTCTCTGGACAGGAAGCCTGTTACTGGGGTGCTGATATAAGTGATTCACAGTTAGAGGGTGCAGATGGGAATATTAGAACTGCGGGCTTAATGGATAAAATTGAGTTGCTTAAAGCTTCTGTGAAAGGTATGTCCGTAGGCTTTCCAAGTAAAACTTTTTTGTGTTTCTGGGATTGTACAAGTAATGTAGGTTCTCTTGAGGTGATACGTTGTAGACCTAACTCCCAACAAATAATGTGACTATTTGTCACACATCACTACAGTTAGTGACTCTGTAGTGCTAGTGCTAGTGAAGGCATAATTCTTTGTTCTTCCTCCCTGCTGCCCGCTTCTGGGAACTTTGGTAAGAATGAAGTCAGCAGAAGACAATAAAAGTTAYAATTGTCTGGCATGGACAGTAATTGTTTTTCTTAGTGGTAAATGGGTGAGTCCTACAAAGAGTATGTACCATGTGAGAGTTCTTTGTATCTCACTGGAACATAGCCAGGACAAATCCAACTAAAATGCAGCCTGTAACTTAAATTTACAGGTGAGTAATGGCGAGGACTCAGTAAGCTCAGCTGAATTGTTCATGTTTTGCAGTAGGAGTATTTTGAATGATGATGCCTTTCTCCTGTAAGAGGGAGTCTGTTTGCTCTTAATTCATGAGCTAGTCTGTAGAGAAGGTAATCATTTCGTGATCTTATTCTGGATGTCAAAGCCTGAGGTTAAATTAGCCCTATATGAAATTCATGACAGGCAAGCTGGCTGTGTTTCCCTGTGCATGAGTGAGGAAGTGTGCATATTTTTTTACCTTGCAGTATTTATTTCTTACCAGAATTTATTTTTTATAAGAATGTAGGTTTATTTCTTACTTAAAAGCTGTGTTTGAGTTTGGCTTTTAGGATAATGGAAGGTTCTTAGGTGTCAAATTTTCTAAACTGAACAAGTAGTTGATGTCTTCATCAGCGGTCAGAAGCTCTTACTTCTGCGTGTCTTGAGCAGGACTGTAAGTGACTTGTCCTTTTGTTTGCCGATAAAATTGTTATCCAGTTGTGCTGCAAGTGTTGATCCAAGAATGCTCTGGGAAATGTCTCCAGCCAGTTCTAGAAAAGTTGGCGTAGAACCACAGCAGAGTTTAGGTGAGAAGGGACTGTCGGAGGTCTTCAGTCCTTTTGTCTGCTGGGAGTGGGGCAAACTCCAAAGCTGTGTGAGATTGCTCAGGGTCTTGTCCAGTCAGTTTTGAGCACCCTGAGGGATGGAGGGCCCGTAGTTTTGTCGTTTGACATGCTGGCTAYGCTCTGGCCTGCACAGACTGGCATGTGGCTGACCTTTATCACCACTGGATGTAGTACTGAATCATGGTCAGGAGAAGTGACTGTTGCTGGAATGCAGAAACTCTTAAGGATACACTTCAAAGACACTAGCTCTGACAGAATCCAAGTGATTCTGGCTGTAACCAGATTATTGCAGGGAGAAAAGTGGGATGGAGAGGAAGTTGGTTTTGGTTCCTTGCCAGTCATACGTGAGCACTTGAACATCTTCTCTAAGTAAAGTGCTCACAAACTTAGCTCCTCTTTTGTATTTTGCTAAGTTATTTTCATGTTTAAGATGTACTGTGTGTTGAGAAGCAGCAGTTAGTTTGGAGCCATGTAGTGCCCTATTTGGAGAGTCTTGCTGTAGGGGCAAACATCATCAGGAGCAGGGAATCTGCAAACTAAACCATGTTGTCACATGTTTGTCTCTTACCAGTCGCAGAGGGCGGGTGGCTTCATAGTGCTGTTCGTGAGGGCAGCTGCAGAAGGAGCCATTAATCTGGGTGCATAACCTACAAAAGAGCTGGCCAGACAGTGTTGAAAGGGGAATGGAGGCTACAGCTGCTGTGCATTTGTCAGTCAGTCAGAGATAAAGACTTGCCTTTATTCTGCAGCATTGCCATTGCCTTCAGAAAGCTTTGACAGTGTTATTTCGGATATTCCATTTGGGAAGAAGTTCAAGATCACGAATGACGCCCAGCTCCTACAAGATATTCTCCAGGAAATGGTGAGGTACGTGTAGCCTTTGACATGCTTGGGGTGTGATGTAAGTGCCATGATGGTTTGTGATCTAAGCGTTCGGTCAGCTTCAGATTTGCTTTATTCCAAACACTCTCCAGCTCTGTAGTCTTACCCTGTGCAGCCTGTGGAGGTCTGAGCCCTTTACTTGTCCCGTAGAAGCTGGTGTGTTGTGTCTTGCAAACTGAGTGGTGATGGCAGCACAGGCTGACAAGGAGTGATCTTGTGCAAGCCATGCTCACAAGTACTCTTTACAAGGCATGATGGTGAAATATTTCTGAGCCACACTCAAAAATCTTCTTTACAGGGCAGAAAGGAGAAAAAGGAGAGGCCTACCTGGACAAAGTTAAAGCATGGCCAGGCGAATAAAGCTATAATCCTTTCTCAGTTGATGCCTGCTTGTATAAAATCACAGGCTTTCCTTTTTGGAGTCACAGCCAAGCTTTCACCAGCCTGCCTTGACAGGAAGGATCTCAGACCAGAAAACAGTGGTATGCGTTTTCCTTTCTATCGAGGAATATCTCACTAGCCACCTGGTCTGATTTTAGGTGTGTCCTTTCATCTCTCACCCTGTCATTTTGTGGCAGAGTTGACCCAAGCTAATAGTGGGCTGCTTCTAACAGACAGTTCAAGCCATCTTCCCCTCTGCTCGTCTGAAAACAAGCCTTTTCACTAGGACTGGTCTTCAGTGGGTGTTGATCTCACCAAATGGAGGAGTGTGGTGGGAAAGTGGTGGAGAAGGTGGGGTGGCTCCACAGGATGGTGTGGCAATCTTACTGTGCTTGTCTTCTGGCCTTACTTGCTCTATTGGTCCATCCCAAAATATTGCCTTGGAAAGGTGGAGATGAGGAAGGGACCATTACCATGAGAGCCCCACCAGTAAAACTGTTCAAACTACTTGCTGTAAACTGAGTCAGGATAGTATTTTTTTTCACCTCTTTGAAAGCCAAGTGTAATGTTTGGCCGTATACTAAGAAAAACTAATTACAAACAGGGGTTAATTTTCCTCTGCTTCCTGAGTTTGAAGGCCATTAAGGATCAGTGGAACAGGGAAAGGATAGACCTTCTAAAGTTTCCAAAAGGAAGGGCCAGTTTCAGAATTACCTTACTAATCTGAGAAGCCCTTGCCGCCCTGGGAAGCTGTTCCTTTGAACTCTCCAAAAACCCAAGGCTTGAAGGTGCCCTCGATCCTTGAAAGCATACTAAGGGGGTGAAAAATGAGTCCATCTTCCCTGCTAACCCAATTGAAAGCACTGCTAAGGTCAGAAATATTTGGGAGTCAGGACAGGGCCCAGTTCTCCCATTTAGGAAGAGGTAAGAAGATACAGAATTTAAATTCCTTTTGAAGATGCAGCTTACTGAGTTGAGCCATGACACACTCAGGTGTTTTATTGAATGCAGGTGGCATCTGAAGTGTCAGCAGTGTTGCATTCTGCACAGGCAAAGGGATGCCAAGCAGGACGAACACCTAACCTTTATTTTGTCTGTGGTTGCAGAGTGCTTCGTGTTGGAGGGACTGTTGTATTGCTGCTGAGCCAGGATCTCCGTAAGCGCATCGATGGCTTGACCAAATGTGCTGGAAGTGACTCTCCTGAGGCCACTGCTGATGGCGACAGCGAAGCAGCCCCTGCAAAAGCCCCGAGTGTCAATGGAAATTCTTCCTCCTTGGCAAATGGTGTTGGAGAATCCTTTCTCAGCAGAAGCCATTTTGGGTGTCTGGTGCCAGATGGTGTCTATGGGGTTAGTCTTGGGAAGACGGATGCTTTCATATACAAATACAGGAAGATTGCTGCTGCTGGGAGTTGGTAGCACTCTGGCACTGTGCTGAAGGGAACCTGAATCCTGAGACACTTCAGAAGCATCATGGCATGATTCGGTGGAACCCTGCTGATGCAAACAAACCTGGTGCCATCCATTAGCTTGCCTCACATTCTTTGGATGGCCTAAGGGACCGCTTTTCTCTCTGGTTTTTAGGCGAGATGGAAGATGCCTACTAGTGTTTCAGCTGCTTTCACTGTATTGTATACAGTGAAACAGTGTACAGTATATTGTAATGAGGCAGAGTCCTCAAATCCTTGTTTAGGCAAAGCTTCTTGGTATCGGGAGGAGTTTCTATGGGAGACAAAGTCTTTATTTGCAGAACTGCAAACCCAAATGTAGTAGCATTAAATGTAAAAGGATTTTCACCTTCAGCAGTATATATCAGGAAGCACATCTTGTCTGAAGAAGTCTCCCATCTCTGAGGGACAGATATATACTTTACCTTGCAGTCTTGTCTTTTATTTTAAAGCTTGTTTCTGATAAGTTTGAAAGTTCTCTTGGAGTGGAAAATAAACTATTTTCTGTATTAATTCTTTGCAGAATTTGCATGTGTCTCGTGGGTATGCTTTAATTTAGCTTTTTAGGATGAAGAGTCTCATTTCTATCAAAAATAATGCTTTTCTTCACTTGGTAATGTTACTCTAAGAGCACAGTGTGGATGGTGGGAAAAAACTTGCCAAATGGATGAACAATTAGAAATTAGAAGTGGCTTCTGCCTGCAAAGAAGCACATGGAAAAAGAATTTGCAAGAAAAGAGAGTGGACTTAGCTCTTCATTACTTTGCTGTTTCGTTACCACTTGGTCACCTTCACATCATCTGAGGTGGATCTCAGGGTTTCAGTCAGGTCTGCAGTCCCTGGGTACAGTGTGGTTGTTACTGTTCATATCCCATGATCTTTGGGCTGTCAACTCCAGCTATTAATTCTAAGTAATATTTAAGCTGCAGCTTTGTCTATTCTAACTATTATTAATGTTCAGATTGTGCTTAGGTGGAGGACAGCCAAGTGACCAGAATTGCTGAAGAGGAAGGGAGGACAGAAGGAGAAAGAAGCAGCACTGACAGCTGGAGTTGCAGCAAGTCCCAGGCCCCTGGGGCCCATCTCTGTTTTGTGTGCCTTGGGCCCTCCCTACCCCTTCCTCTCCTCTCCCCGTCTCTCCCACACTGTTGTGACACATTTTTTTTCTTCCCTGTACCTTTTCTTACAATTCTTCTGTCCCGTCACTCCAGTTGGTCTGTCTGTCATCTCACCTGCTCAATGCACCTTCCTTCGGTCCCTGTTCTCTGAGGACATCTGTGCTTTGTCTGATTTCTTTGGAACTCATTCCATCCCTGAGACTTCTCTTTGATATTTTCTGTTCCTAGGGGCTCACCTAGTTCTCTCTGAAGTGAGACAGCGATCAGGACCATCAGGGTGGCTCTGAATCATTGGCAATTTGCAGTAAATAATTTACTTTGCAACCAGAGATGTTTTTGAGAAGTGATTCTTCTGGGACCTAATTCTGCTTTGTCGTTTGGACTTACCAAGAATGTCATTGTCAAGTCAGGCAGCATATGTGGTCTTGCTAGAAATGAAGAAATTCTGCTCTGGGTCTGGTCTGGAGTTCGTGCTCTGCTGTTTTTCAGCTGCTGGCAGCTCCTGGGCTGCCTCAGTTCTTTGGGCGCAGAGGTGTGCTGGCCTTTAGAGAAGTGGAGGTGTCTGTGTCAGGGAAGGGCTGCAGGACTGGACGAGGGTCAGCAGCCTGTATGGGAACAAGTACACTTGTGTGCAGCTCGCACAGTTTTTTCAGCTCAGGTTTTTATTTTGTTTGGTTTATTTTTTTGGGGGGATGTTCAGAGTGGCAGCATGGTTTGTGGTTTCTTGGTATGTTTTGGGTTTTTTATTTACTCTAGCTGCTTTTCATTTTCCTGGCATTCTCAACTTCATTGAACATGGAACCTTGGCTTTTTTCACCAGTTTTGCTGTATACTGTGTCAATTGCTGATGTCATGTCTCTCCATAGGACCGATAGTGAGCTTTGGAGCAGCGGTTTGGGTGAGCATTTTGTGTGCATCTGGACACAGGGCTTTAGCGTTTCTCCAGAATGCAGCAGGGGCACAAGGCACTGTGTCTCATGGAATGTGGGATGGCTCATCACCTTTCCTGATTGCCCACAGAGTACCAGGTTATCCCTAAAACATACGTGGCTTGCGGTGGGCCCCTTGTAGATGGTAAGCATCAGGACTTCCTTGGTGGGCCTGTAGCAGAGCACAGAGGTGCTCTGCAGCGGTGCCTGCAGAGTTCAGCGTCTGGCTCAGAGGAGTAACTCCAGATGAGTGTCTGAGACAGGGGAATTCAAGGGCATAATTAAAGGGCAGGAGCTGTTTAGGAGGAGTGAGGTCCCTTCCCTGACAGATGGGTCTCATTTTGGAAAGCATTAGATACATTAAAAAGATACCCTGCAGAACTCTGAGGTCTCTCTTCCTCCAAGCCTTTTACTCCTTGCGTTCCCTACTTGAAGCTTTGCTGCCAGCACTGTCCATCCAAATGTCAGGTCATTGTTACTCAGAGGTATTGACCAGGCACTTAGTTCCAGTACAGTTTTCTACCACTCTCTTCCCCGGAGTTTTTTGGAGAAGTGGGTGTGTGTTATTTGTGCTCATAACAATTTTCAGTTGTGTGTCTGTCTTTTACCTTACAYGCCCTCAATATTCTCTCCTGATGGCATCTCTGGTCCTGCTCATGGTTCTTTGAGAATTTTTTGTGTCTCTGGGTCATGCTATTTGTCTTGTTTGTGTCCAGTGCCTATCAGTGTATTTGTACCTGTGTTGGATCTGGTCTGCCTGGGGCCAGAGCAGTGATTCTGTATTTCTCATTTTACTCTTTAAATTTTCACACTGTATTTTCAGCTTCATTGACTGAGAACGCAGGATATGCAGCTACGGCACAGGGGCTGGAGCTGTTGCTGTAGGTCTGTGAGTGCAGAGTTCCATTGCGGTAGTCATGTCCTGCAGCCTCACGAGGTGATCTCCCTGCAGCAGCATGGTAAGGAAGGGATGAGACATCTTCCAGCACTGGCTGGACCACAGGAGTGAAGGGGAGCCTGAGTAGGAGATGAGGCACCATCCTCAGACACACTGGCCCTTTGCTGTGGGGCAGCCTGCGAGGCAGGAGCTGGGGGTGGACTTCAGCCATTTGGGGGTCTGCCCTCCCCTTTATTTTACTAGCAGAGGCCCCCTTTTGGTGGGGGAAAGTGCGTATGTAAATGACGTTATTAAAGCAACGTGCTGCTGTCCAGGGTAGTTTGATTCATTTTGTGCCGCCTTTGGGGGTGAGGAAAAAGGGAGGTGTGGGAGTCTGGGGGGTGATGCTGTCATTTGGGGCACCCCAATGCTGCTGTGAGTGTGATGATGCATTGGAGGAGAAGATGAATAGGGTATGAGAGGGGTCAGGTGGAGTCCTCCCTAAAAAGGGAGGTTACTGCCTCAAAGTCCTTGAAAATTCAGGGACAGTGTGTATGCAAAAAATACTAAAGCCTGTAACTTTTGATATATATATATATATAGAAAAATAATAATTTGTATAAAAATTGATTTAAAAATACAGCCTTATAACTACTGTATTATATGCAGGATTTTAGAGTATAAGAAATTCTAAATACAGCTCTGGCACCGCATTTCCTCTTATTCCTGCTGTCCTGGAAACCCACAGGTAAATCCAGTCCCTCAGACCTTGCATCCCTGAACACCAGGAGAACTGCTCCCAAATCCTCCCAAACCTCACCTGCATGTGTGCTTGGGCCAGTGCCTGCCCCGAGCCCAACCAGAGGCTGTCACCCAGCCCTGCCTCAGCTGCCACCCCTGGGAGAGCTGGGAATACACTCCCCAGGCTCCTGAACCCCCAAACCAGTCTTGAGAAGCCCACCCTGCCCCTCTCTCAGCACAGCCAAACAACAACTCCAGCATTCCAAAGGAACTCTGGCATTTGCCTCTTCACCCCCACCCTTTTCCAGCAGACATGAGTAGGACTGGGCTGTCAGAAATGTCATTCCTTAGGCACTTAATCCCAGCAGAGAGGAACAGAAGAACCCTGTGTCCCTCGGACTTAGCCCACACCGCAGGCAACACCAGGGGCTCTCCAAGGCAGGCCGGTGGGGCCAGAGCCTGTTGGGTTTGGCCGCTCAAACACCAAAGCTTTGGGCATCGATGGGCTGACTTCAACGGTTTTTCCCTGTCCTGAAAGAGAGGAGAAAAAAAAAATAAGCCCACTGCGGAAGCCAAAGCATCCTGGCTTTCACGCTTCTCTTTTGATTGCTCACTACAGAGGTTTCTTGCATAGAAACTCAGAGGTGACACCAACTCACAAACAGAAAAGTGCCTTTTCCAGCCTTTTCATTCTTACCTATTTCGGGCATTAAAAGGATGCTTATTTTTCTTCTTGCATTCTTTGCCTAATTTCAACAGAACCATTTTCATCCCAGTCCCCACTTACCAGTTATTCAATCCTTTACCAGTGGACTTTGCACAAAGGAAAGGACACCCAGGATGCTGGATYCCAGGAAATCACAAAGAGAAACCCCTCCAAAACCTGACTGAGAAAGCTTTCAAGGCACTCCAAAACACAGAGGACAATCTGTATCCTGATTGGCTGAAAAGGTGGTAGCATCAATCTGTGTTCTGATTGGCTGAAGAAGCACAATWTTCAATCTGCCTCCTGATTGGCTGAAAAAAATGAAATTTGCATTCCACCTCCTGATTGGCTGAAAAAAAGTTCAATTTTCAGTTCATCTTGTGATTGGCTGAAAAAGCACAATTTTCAGTCCGCCTCCTGATTGGCTGAAAAAGCTCAATTTTCAATCTGCCTTTTGATTGGCTGAAAAAAGGAATTTGCATTCCATGTCCTGATTGGCTGGAAAAACTAAATTTGCATTTCACATCCTGATTGGCTGAAAAAACTAAATTTGCATTTCACATCCTGATTGGCTGAAAAAACTAAATTTGCATTTCACATTCTGATTGGCTGAAAAAACTAAATTTGCATTTCACATTCTGATTGGCTGAAAGAAACAAAATTTGCATTTCACATCCTGATTTGGCTGAAAAAGCAAAATTTGCAATCCACTTTCTGATTGGCTGAAAAAGGAAATTTGCAATCCACCTTCTGATTGGCTGAAAGCTTTAAATTTGTATTCCATCTCCTAATTGGCCTAAACAGTGCAATTTTCAATCCATGTCTTCCTTGGCTAAATAGCTGGCCAGACCCAGGCCCTGAAACCCCCGATGCCCCCAGGCCGAGCCCTCAGTGTGGGCGGCAGGGGAGGGGGGATTCTGCCCCTCTTCCCCACTCAGGTGAGACCCCACCTGCAGAGCTGCCTCCAGCCCTGGGGTCCCAGCATGGAGCTGCTGGAGAGAGTCCGGAGGAGGCCACCAAGATCATTAAAGGGATGGAGCAGCTCCGCTATGAGGAAAGGCTGGGAGAGTTGGGATTGTTCAGCCTGGACAAGAGAAGATTCGGGGTGATCTAGCAGTGGCTTTCTCTCCTTCTCTTCTTGTGCCAGCAAGAGGAATCCATCATCTTTTAGGGTTTTTTTCCTCAGTGACTGTCTGTAGTTTAGGGGGAAAACAGTACTCCAGAGCATTAATTTTTTTAATCTGCATTGCCTTTTTCCTCTACAGGTTAGGTCTGAGTACTGTGCTGAGAAGTGGGGCCAATGTAATTTCTGGGAGCCAGACTTGGAGCTTAAGCATTTTAGAGGTTAACACTGAAGACTCAGCTCCCTGTCTGGTCAAAAGAGGGGGAGACATCTTCCTTCAGGATGTCTCTCCAGAGAATGCTCTTCCAAAGTTGTTTTTTCTCTCATAATAGTTGAAGTCTTGCCTCTTCCTAAAACTGTGGCATAGATCCCAGTGGAGGTGCTAAATCTCTCAAGTGTATGAGCTTGGGCCGACACCCCTGCTAAGGTGTGACTAGAGGTCTGAAAACATTTGCAAATGAATTTGGAATAGTGAGAATCCCAGAATCGCTGAGGTTGGAAGAGATATCCAAGGTCCTTAAGTCCAACCTGTGCCTGATCCCCACCTTGTCACCCAGCCCAGAGCACTGAGTGCCACGTCCAGGCCTTCCTTGGATACCTCCAGGGACGGGGACTCCACCACCTGCTTGGGCAGCCCCTTCCAATGCCTGACCACCCCTTCTGTGAAGAAATTCCTTCTGATGTCCAACCTGACCCTTCCCTGGTGCAGCTTGATGCTGTTGCCTCTTGTTGCTGCTTGCCTGGGAGAAGAGGCCAATCCCCACTGGGCTGCACCCTCCTGTCAGGGAGTTGTAGAGAGCAAGGTCTCCCCTGGGCGTCTTCTTCTCGGGACTGGTGTGGAATCACTATTTTGCATTAAAGGACAATAAGTGTGGAAATGTTTTTGTATTGCACTGGAAATCTGGCAAAAAATGGAGTTGCTTACCAGGTTAGGTGCTCTTGCCTGCAACTTCCCAGGGGCTGCTGGAGGTGGGGATGAGGCTGTTGCAGAAGAATTACAAGTACATGGTTTTTCATTCAGGAACCTCTGTGGGTTTGCTGCAATTATGAGACTGTGGTTTTCCAGGCTAGAGGAACCCCTTAAAGGACTGCAGAGGGAGGCAGAGGTGGGATTTTGAGTTTGCATCCCCATCTGCTGAGCACACACAGGTTTGGGTGCCCCTTAGCAGAGCTGTAAGGTGTAACATGGACAGCAGCTCCTCCTCTCTTGCTTTGGTGGCCTAAATTGAAATGCTCAGGAGCCCAATCACCTCTGAGCTGCTCTGTTGTGAGCAGAAGAGGAAGGCACACCTCCAAAGGCCACATAGCCCATTCATAGTCAGGAAAATATTACTGCTGAATCTGGGACGCCCCCAAGGGCATCTGGGACCCCCCGGGACCACCCAATGATCCTCAGATTTGCCAGTGAGAACGCTGGGAGGGAACTGTGAGCAGTGGCAGGGWCATTTGGAACACTGGGAGGGAACTGAGAGGGAACTGGGAGCACTGGGAGGGACACTGAAGAAACTAAGGGATGCTGGGAGCACTGGGTGGAACTAGGAGCACTGAGAATACTGTGAGGGATACTGTGATCATTGGAAAGGAACTGGGAGGGATGCTGGAAGCACTGGGACAGAACAAGGAGCATTGGGAGTTATATTGGGAGCACTGGGAGGGAACTGGTAACACTGGAAAAGATACTGGGAGCACTGGAAAGCGCACTGGGAGGGAACTGGGAGCACTGGGAGGAATACTGAGAGCACTGGAAAACTAGGACCACTGGGAGGGATATTGAGAGCACTGGGAAGGAAGTGGGAGCACTTTACCTCTCAGTGCCCCCAGTAAGAGGGATACTGGGAGGGAACTGGGAACTACCCCCACCCTCCAATGTGCAGCAGCCCCAGGTGTGACCAGTGAGGATGAGGAAGTGCACCCGTCCCTCCCCAGTGCCCACAGAAAAAAGGGGTTTAGGAGGAGAAAAGGGATTTAAATTGAGGGAGAAAATCTCCTTTTCCATACTTGTCGGTGTTTGAATTGGGCAGGATCCCCCTTCACCTCTGATTCCGAGGGTCTCAATTGAAGGAAAGCATACTTTTTCATTATTTTGGGTGTTTCCCTTGACAAGGAATCACTGTTTTCCATTATTTTCAGGTTTAAATGGAAGCGGAAAAGATTTATGGTGCCTTTTTATAGGTTTGACTTGAAGGAAACCGTCCCATTTTGATTACCTTAAGATGAAAATTGAGGGGGAAACACCAAGGTCCCTGGTTTTAAAGGGCTTCCTTCGAGAGGAGTCTCTTTATGTGCCACTTTAAGTTCTATAGAGAGRGACCCTCCATTTGGAGGGACCTTCACAGGGGAAAAGGATGTCAAAAAGCCCCCAGAATGGAGACTCTTGAGGGAAAATCAGGAGGAAACTCCATTTCCCCTGATTTTATGGGGCTAAATTGAAGAAAACTCCCCTATGATTCACCTTTTATTCGAATTTAAATTGAGGAGAGACCCTCCTTGTGCATTCTTTAGGGGTCTAAATTGAAGGGAACCTCCTTTTCCCTTTCGATTTAAGGCTCTTAAACCGTGACCAAAGGGAGTTTTCCCTGGATTTAATCCATTAAAAAAAGGCAAAAAAAGAATGGGAAAGATGAGCTGGCGCTGCCAGTTTGAATTCACTTGATCCGTCTGGATTGCAAAAGCTCCGAACTGCCGAGGGCAAAGTCCTGGCTTCTAGGCTTGAGCCCCTGCCCACATTTGTTKGGTTTAATAATAAAATCCACAGCAAGCCCATGGTCAAGGCAGCAGCTGGTGCCGGCACACAGCTCCGGGAGCCGGGCTAGTGCTTGGTGGTGCCCAGGACTGAGGGGAGGAGAATTCCGAAGGGGCCCCCCCCCCGTGCCCCTCGCCGCACACGACAATGGTTTAGAGTGCACCACAGCCATTTCCCGGGGTTGCTTGGGTGCGGGGTGGCACAAGTGGACAGGTGGGGCGCGGTCCGTGCAAACGGACCTGATTGAGAACTGCGAAGCAAACCAAGCCTGGGGCCAGGGGACTGAGCAGACCTGGTTGGGAACCCCGCGCTCGTCTCCGCTGCTGGCAGGCGCTTCTCARCTTCTGGCTGCTGCCACCGCTGGTGCGGTCCCGTGGGGCATCGCCACTTGTGGCGCAGCTGCCGGGGATCAATGTGGGCCACACCTCAGCCGTCTCTCGGTGAAGCTCTCTGAGTGACACCGGATGGCAGAGACCCCCGGTGCTGCCCCACCGGTCACAGAATCACAAAATATCCTGAGTTGGAAGGCACCCAGAAGAGGCATCGAGTCCAGCTCCTGGCCCTGCACAGGACACCCCAGGCTCCCACCATGTACCTGAGATCCTTGTCCGGACCCGTGCTCTTCCCCCAACAATCTGAAAAGCTACCAGGACTGGGAGCAAAATGACGTGGAGGAGGGTGGAAGAAGGGATGCAGGCATGTTCCCCCGGATGGCAGAATCGCGCCCCCGGCCCCAGCCCCGCAGCTCCAGCCCCGACCGGGAGAGTCCCTTGCCAGGACTCGCTCCCAGGGTAGTGCCGTTCCACGGGGTGGGGCAACCGGGGGAGGCCACGCAAGCTACAGGAGCGGCGGCATCCGGGGAGGGCGGCCCCACGCTCCCTGAGCCAGACGGAGCACGGGACCAGGGAGGGAAGCGGCCAGCGGCTCCTGCAGCAGGCAGGGGCGGCCTCGCGCCGGGAGATCCCTGCCCGCCCCAGCCTTTCCAGCGGCAGCGGCACGGGGCTGAGAGGACCCCGACCGTGTGCGAGCACCATGCCAGGACCAGACAGCACCGGCGGCACGGCTTGGACCAGCACAGCTCCATGTGGTTTGAAAATTTCACTTTTCTGGCCAATCAGAAGGCAGATTGAAAATTGCGCTTTTTCAGCCAATGAGGAGGCGAATTGAAAATTATGTATTTCCAACCAATCAGGATGCGGATTGAAAATTGTGCTTTTTTTCAATCAATCAGAATGCGGATTGAAAATTTCATTTTTTTTCAGCCAATGAGGAAGTGGATTGAAAATTGCACTTTTTCAGCCAATCAGAATGCGGACTGAAAAATTTTGMTTTTTCAGCCAATCAGGAGGTGGATTGAAAAACTGTACTTTTTCAGCCAATCAGAAGGCAGATTGAAAATTTTGCTTTTTCAGCCAATCAAGATGCAGACTGAAAAATTTTGCTTTTTCAGCCAATGAGGAGGCAGATTGAAAAACTGCACTTTTTCAGCCAATCAGAAGGTGGATTGAAAATTTCACTTTTACAGCCAATCAGAAGGCAGATTGAACATTTTCCTTTTTCAGCCAATCTGAAGGTGGATTGAGAACTGCACTTTTTTCCTCAATCAGAAGGTGAATTGAAGGCTGCACTTTTCCAGCCAATCAGAAGGCAGATTGAAAATTTCACTTTTTTAGCCAATCAGAAGGCGGATTGAAAATTTTGGTTTTTTTGAGCCAATCAGGATGTAGATTGAAAACTGCACTTTTTCAGCCAATCAGAAGGTGGATTGAAAATTTCACTTTTTCAGCCAATTGGAACGTGGATTGAAGCCTGCACTTTCTCAGCCGATCAGAAGGCGGATTGAAAACTGCACATTTTCAGCCAATCAAGAG
>JACAXG010000281.1:398902-449597 GCA_018881555.1 Amblyornis subalaris | reverse complement strand
CTTCCCAAACCTTCCCTTCCCAAACCTTCCCTTCCCTTCCTCTCCTCTCGTCTCCTTCCCAAACCTCCCCTCCCCCCCCTCCCCTCCCCTTCCCTCCCCTCTCTTCCTTTTCTTTCTCCTCGTATTAATAATATTAATATTAATAATAATAATAGTAATGACAACATCAAGAGTTTTCTTATACAGCAGTCTGTTACACATATTTTATCATTTCATTTTATTCTCTGCTACCAGTTAATGTCAGGAAAAAATAAAGTTTTCTCTATTATGTTGAAATAAAGTAAATTACAACTGTAATAATTTGAAGATATTTGATATCTATCTATTTGTAAGATAGATAACATTAAAACTGGCCTATTTTTCATCTTTTGATTGAAGGACATTTTAAATTCTAAAGGGTCTTGGTATGTCAAAAAATTGAGTATGCTCAAAATGCTGTGTGACATTTTCTGTTCAGCTTCTACTTATTTTCTCTTCTTATATGTTTTGTTGTGGTTTTTTTTTCTTTTTTTCTTTTATATTTCATTTTCTTGACTAGTCAAACAGGGCAGAACTCCTGTGGAGAATTTTTTATTGAATTTGCTTTTACCTATCTCCTGTGTTTGGTCCTAGAAGTGTCCTACAAATGAGAGATATTGGGAAGACTTTTATCTCTGACTTCCAGTTTATCCTCTTCTTTCAGAGATTAAAAGAAAATCACTGTAGACAGAGACTCAGGTTTGCTTTCTAGAAGCATGTCAAAATATAAATGGGAGAAGGATAGTGAATCATTATATTGTGCTTGGCGACATCACATATCCCATGAAAGTGAGATATACATTTTAATTCCACCATAACTCTTGCTATATTTACAAACAGGAAACTAAGATAAAATACAGACACCACGCAGGACTATAATCAGGAACATGATAACATTTCATGAGAATTAACAAGCTTCTGCTTTATTTGTTTTTTCTTTTTTTTTGCAGAGGTTTGACAGAGGAAGCAATTGGAGATATTTTTGAATTTAGTTTATGACTCCTCTGTGAACATAGTGTAACGAGCACTATCAGTATAGTCATGTTTCTTACTTATGTTCTATTTATTTTTTAAAAAGAATTTTTAAATTCCGGTGGAGGTTCACACTCCACAGATTAAGAATGGTTGTCTAAGCACTTTGAGCACTAACACATGACTTGCAAGACACACATTTAGTTCATAGCCTGTGTGGCCACTGGCAAATGGTTTAGTGTCTATCTTTCAATTGCAATTTTGTAATAGGAGAGAATAGCACTCCACAACAATAGCCCAATTATGAAAGAAGATAGGTTTGCTAAAGCATTATGCTATGTAAAGTTTTTATAAGAGAAAATTTGATACAAGTAGACGCATGTATCCTTTTGATCTGTAAATACACGTGCTTTCAATTTATTTATAAAGCTTAGCCCAAAAATCACTATTACATGGATAACTATGTAGTATTGATATGCTGTCTGTAGATGAAGATGAGGTTCAGTATTCTTTACAAGAAAATATTTGTTTTCTTTTCCGCAGAACTCTAGTCAGAAATATGATTATTGTTACAGGACTATTTTCAAATAGGTGTTGTTGCATCAGTGTCCAGGGCAACAAAATTTTCCAATATTTTTTTCTTCCTATTTATGGTAGAATACACAGTATGTTACTCAATAGTTGTTACTGTTTTGGAACATGAGCTTTAGCAATCTTGAGCTGATTGTATTTTGTTTGATACTGAAGTATTGAGTATTATAAAAGATTATGTTGTACACTAAAACTGTGCATATTCTGACATATGTGATCTTTAGCTTTGAGTAGGATACTATCTTGCTGTTCTGTCCACATACATTTTAAAGTCTAAACAACAAAAAAAGCATATCCATAGGGTATATGCGTCAGCAGTATTTTGTGTCAGACATATCTGCAAGCTCTACCCATTGTTATATTTTATATTTGCAAGTTTTACATCGTGTAAATGCATTAAGTTTCCTTCAGCTGAAAGTAGGAGGCTGAAAACATAGGTGAAATACCAGGAATTTAAGACTAACTTGTCATTGTCAGTGTCTTAACAAGACACTTATCATTTCTAGTGTTAACCACATCTAGTATAACAAGGACAGGTAATGAATGTTTTGATCTGAAAGCATTTAAATATATTAAAGCCTTACTAATTTGCACTTTCTTAATGCAAGCATCTAGTAATTTGGCAAAAAAGTCAATAGTCTCTCTTCACACTTCTGCAAAGATTAAAAAGAAGAAAGCTGTGTTTTAAGGTCATTACACATCACTGTTATCAGTAAATTCTTACAGAACATTTGTTAATGTACTTTGAAGTTTTATTATAACCAACTAAGTGAAAACTTACTTGCTTCTCACAGATGATGCAGGTAAGATATGCTCTTGCTTTGTGTCTTATTACATTCTTTCTTCCGCATAATTACGCAATTTTCAGAAGTTTTCCCAGTCTCAACAGTAACGAGTGAGAATATACACACAGTCTCACTGGTGCTATGCTCACTGATGGGGAAAGGTGGTTCATTAGGGACCCAGTTATGGCAAATTTAGGAGGCACTCAGAGCAGACAGAATACTCCTGCTGAAAAATCTAGATTAGAGTCTGAATCTGCTCTGTAGGGGTATAACTTCAGTTTAATATCACTCCCAGTACACCTCTTGGCACAAACAGATTATTTTGATAACATACTGCCTGCAAACCCTTTTGCCTTCTTTGGTTCTATTTGCCCATTTCAGTCTCTTTGACATTCATTGTTCTGAAGAGATAACTCCTTTCTCAAGTAAGAACGGAAATTAAAAAAACCAAAACCCAATCAACCAAACAAAAACCAAGCCTGATTTCTCATTAACTACAGGTGGTCTGCACATGGGAACTGATGCTGATTACACATAACTATTTCTTACAGGGAATTCCTATAACAGGAGACAGATATTCAGCGTTGGATAATAAGGCACAAAGAAGAGCAGATGGAAGGAAATGCAATATAGTAAGTTTTCCTGAACAGTGAATCTGAGCTTGCCTAATTTCTGGAATGTAGGCCCTCAGCTCATCCTGAATCTCTGGTTATGAATTCTCTTGCTTTATGGGTGGGAGCTTTTGATATTATCAGTCTTTTCAAATGAAGAACATGATGTTAGAACTATTTGCTGTTGAGGTTGTTAAGCCCGTGATTGCAGTAATGGAAAAGAATTATATTGGTGCTCTCTCTCACATGTACTTTGACCAATGTTTTCTAAGTGAATTTTAAAAAATGGATTTACTTATGCAGAATTTAAAGTAGGGACTACTGTACAACATTTTATTTCACTTCTGTTACTGAAATATGCAATTTTGTTTTCCAGACATGGACAGCGATAGTTGAAGTGCACAATTTATGTCGCCTAAGAGTTGTATTTTCTATAAGGTTAAGTATGACTCATTGGAAACATCTAAATCCTGGATGGTGATTCACCACAGGAGTGAATTACTGCTTTTGGATATGGGGTGACCAAGGTAGGACGTCAAAGATAAACACAAAAAGAGAACAAACAGTTGACTCATAGCATTGACAGCAAAACACAAGAATCGTTCAGAATTTCATGATCAGTTTAGCAATGTTTCTTGTGAGAAAACAAAAAAGAGCTCCCATGCCAGCTACATTTTCCTTCCTTCTCTTGTAGAGATGTCTAAAAACTTAAATGAAGTTGTAGTCCTAGCCAAAACTTCAAGGAACTTATATTTAATTTTAAACGAGTTGTGGCAAATGAGTGAAACAGATATTGTGAAGGGATGAGTGGAACATTAAGCCAACAAAATTATACAAGAAATTGTATGCACCAAGACAAACCAAGGAGAAGCATTTTTCATACAGCTAAATGAAAATGAACTTGCCCCAGCTATCTCCATAAGTAACAATGGATTTTTGCACACATCACAGCGGAATATGGTTTCATTTTAACACCAGGAGGAGGAAGTGTTAGCCCAGGACATCAGTTTTCAGAAATGTTCTTGTTCAGAGGGTGTCATAAGGCTGAGAAGTGCTTTTGAGAACATCCCAGTAACAGATTATTAAAGCTGGTGCTACTGGGGCAACATAAGAGAGGCTGCCTGATCTGATATCACTTTAAAATTAAATATATTGGATCCAGCAGAGCTAGAGGTGCCACATAGGAGGGGTAATAAATTGAAAATAATCTGTGAGAAAGGGAAGCTGATGGGCCAGAAGGATGGGTGAAAAACCAAAAGAAAGTGGATAATCTTGGAAATTGTGAAGGTGCTATCAACAAAATCCTTGCAAGAATAGTTTCTGACTGTGATATTTTTTTTTCTGGTGATGCGGTTTACAGTGGACTAGTAGTATCTCTGATAGACTTTTCTAGAACAAAAAGACTTTAGTGGAAAACTTTTCATTTCAATGTAATGTTTATGATAAGCCATGAATTGCTTCCTGCATTGGAATTGTTAAATGGTTACCTTCATTTTATGTTCCCCAAAACTACCTATATTTTTAAAAAAGTTTGTACTGATGAAACTATTGCTGCAAGTCAGGCTTGTCTCCAGAGGTTAAGGTAAAAGATAATTATCTTAGCACTGCAAATATAAAAAAATATTAACCATGCTCCTAGACCAAAGACAGGTCTTGTCCTCTGTCTGTAAATACCTAAATTACTATGGAACACGAATCAATGTCTGCAAAATAGCTCTTGGCCTCCAAACTTGTCTTTGCAGAAGCCTGTAAGAGTTTGAGAACTTATGTCTGGCACTAGTTGTCAGCTCTTCTGGAAAAATTATATCAACAGACGTGCCTGAATGTGGGTATCAATCAAGTATTCGTGGATGGCCAAAACTCAAGAGGTTTAGTGCTCTATATAATGTGAAAAGGTCTCATATCCGGAACTGAAGATTATTCTGGTAAAGTAAATGTTAATGAGGTAAACAGGCATGGACATTCTGTTCCTCACTAATACACAGTTAAGATGGTCATGAATTGCATCACTCCACCTCTACTCATTATTGTTTCGGTGTCTGAAATATCTGAAAAACATTTGCTGAGTTCATGACCAATACCGCAAACTGATCTTCCTAAAAGCTTGTCCTTTCATAACCTTCTTGCAAGTCTATGATTCCTTTGACTTCTAAAGGATAATCAAGAATACCTACAAGGTAGCCACAAAAGTAAAATCTGTGGATTCCCTCAGTGTCAGTGGTTCCTGGGTGGATTTAATGAATGAAAAGGTATGTGTTGCTGATTCAAAAACCCCAACCAAAATGCAAATTTGTATAGCCATAATTAACATAGATCAGCCTTGTCAGTCTTCCATTAATAATTAATACTGTTGGTACAGCTATGAAGATAGGAATCAACAAATTGCACAAAGCCTCAGGTAAAATTGCTGTGCCTGTCTTACAGATCTATCCTGATAGTCTTTATGGGGTCAACACAATGGCCACTGAGAACGTGAAGGAAAGGATCAAATTAGAGTGGGAAATTGGCTCAATCAGTCTTTGTAGTACTGCAGCTAAGATTTCTATGCAAATGTGGTGTCATATAACTAGCAACATAGTTGCTAATTGCCAAATCAGTTATGATTATTGGTTAGTGTAATCTACATGTTTTTTAGCATAAAACATTCTAATATATGTTCCTGACAATAAACACATGGGGCATTATGTGAAAGAAAATGAACAGCTTTCAAAACAACAGTAAATAGCTTGTTTTATTTAAAGCCATTGACCTGTTTAATTACATTTAAGAATGCTGGGATTTTTTAGTGCTTATGGTATAAAATGATTTCCAAAGGCTTTGCCAATAATCTCAGTAAAGTTTTATAACAATTCACTCAGATATAGAAAGAAGGGAAAATTTCAACTGGATTTTAAAATTCGCCAAGAATTCCTTTGCTTAGTAAACTCTGCATACCCCAATATTTTTATTCTTTCCTTCCTTTGAATTTTTCATGAAGACAGGCGGTCTGAACAATTTCAAAATAAGGTTAACCCAAAGGAGCAGACAGAACAGAGATAAAATGTAACAGGAAGTTTCAGATATCATTACACTTTTTGTGTGATCAGGTTTTTGACAGGGCCAAATTGGCGCAGAATTTTTTGCTTAGGGTTAGAAATGGCATATTAAAGTGGGACATCAGAGTAGATTGTATATCTGCAGTCACAAGACATGCAGATTTAAATGTGCTGTGCTGGAAAATGGTTTTGTTTTCTAGGTTAAAATGCTTTTGGCTTCCTACGTACATTTGTGAGTGTAGTGGGGAGGCTTTGCCTTATGGTCAGAGTTTGCCAGAACTGTATCCACTAGCTGAGGATGCTTTGTGGACACAGAAGCACAAGCCCTTGCCGTTTGTGTTGGAGCATGCAGCTGGTAAGAATCAATCCTACCTCCTACAGAGATGTCTCTCTAGCTTCTTTATGTTGTGGATGACTTGTTATGACTTGGCATTTGCTGTTGGAAGCTCCTTGCTAATGTCATCTATTTGAGGTAATTGACTTTCTGTTGTCTTTTTTTTTTTCTTGAAGAGCGTAGGTTCTTTTGCTATTATGTTAAAACACAATAGTAGAATTTAAATCATTTCCCCACAAGGCCTACTTATGATCATCACAAGAAGTAAAGGTAGAACTTGTTCTTTGTAAGATTCTCTGTTCCCTAAGAAATTGAAATTATTTTATTTTTTAAAGTTTACTTAACCAAAATTATTCTTAATTGTACAAAACAACTTTTACCCATGTTTCTACTAAATACAATACAGACTTGTTTTATCATCATCTTTGTATGTCATAACATGCAGTAGATAAATCATACAGTGATGGTTAGAGACTGCAATAAAGACCAGAAGGACTATCCAAATACTTATTTGATGCTTGCTTTTTGCAAAACGAGTCATGGAACAACTAATAAAAATATAAAATTTTGGAAGAAATGAAGCTGTAACTGTGCCGTATAGCTTGCCATCTGTTTACAGTGCGTTGCTAAACATGATAATGGGCAGAGGGAGGCAATCAGTGCTGTATTGTTGTACAGGGGTCAACCACCAGGGTTACCCTGGCAGTCCAGGAGGATGATGCTGTGCTGAGCTGTGTTGGCTGGGAGGACTGTGCTGTTCTGTGTGAGGACTGTGATGCCGGTGCTCCTGAGGGCAGAACAAACACTTTGACAGTAGGGCCTCCAAATATGGTCTCCAGTCTAACACTCTTTTGAATGTCAAATGGGTTTGCTAGAGACATAGAAATAGAAATTTCTCTGTGCTGGTTAAATTGCTCGTCTGTGAAACTGAGTGTCTTATGTTTTGATTTTTGAAGCAAAGAGCAGCTTATTTTCCTATGGGTCAGCCATTGCCAAATATGTCTGTAATATCTGGAAGGTATCATATCTAGAAGTGGTTTGAAGTCAGTTCATTTCCTTGAATATATGTTGTAGATAGACAGCTACGAGGACTCCTGCTCTCTGAAGCTGATCTATATGTAGCCTAATCAATGAGAAGTCCCCTTCCTGACAGTACCTTTGTATTGTGCATATATACAGAGATATTTATGCTTATGTACACATACATAGAAAGAGAAAAGCATATTTGTATGCATATACTGAAGTGCTTGTGCCATATAAGGTTGTGTACAATCAACTGGACAAGAAGTGTGTGATGTATGTGTTTACAACTTCAGTTTGTTTGAATACTGTTTGCATTACAGCGCATGCAGAAAATGAGTCTCAACTAAGAGGTTTGTAAAGTTCCAAAGAAAAGTCAAAGATGACTAAACACTGTGGAGTGATAAAGAATCAGAGCAGACTGTCATTTGTGTGCAGCAAGAAAAAAGAAAAAAGGAAACAAAGAGTGTGTCTCCCCGGACAAACTCTTAATTAAAAAAATAGTCTCCCAGTTCCATTTTCAGTGAGATGAACATTAGGCACAGTATGCTCCAAAAGGCCAGCTTTAACTAAAAGCCAATTTGTAAAGATCTTTCACGTTTTATAACTGCCAAGAAGTTCTTATCATCTTGTAATCTTTTTAGATTGCCATCCTTAAGTAAAGTGAGTGTGGCATTTTTTTCATTCAAGTAATTTGTGTTGAAGAAGGGTCTGATTTTCCATTAATAGAGCGGTAATTTGAGCATCAGCACAACTCTCTGGAAGTGAACAGTCACGATGTTGTGAAAGCATGACAGAGAATAGAATCTGTACAGCTTCAGACAAAAAAAAAAAAAAGAATGGAGAATGTTTCTACCTCTCACTTTCTTCCCTGCACTATCTGTAAAGAGAATATGTAGAGTTGGACAATTTATGACTGTGGATTTTGATAAAAGCACATTTCCAAGAGCCGGTTTGAACTTTAGGTTTTGATGTTGTATAAAATGAAAAAATAATTGGAAATAATTTAGATAAGTTATGTTGGGCAATCTTGAAAAGTCATAAAACATTGAGGCTCTTAAAAATCTTTGCATCATATTTTCTTTCTCTTTGTATTTCTAGAGCAATTGGTTGAACAGGAAGGCAAATCATATTTGCAAACAATCACTAAAAACCAATTTCTCTCTTGTGTTCTTAGCGTTAAGAGTTCTACAAAATACCTGGGCTTTCAGCCTTGTTCACTTTGTTGGCATTGTTCCTCTGGGTATTGAGTTGGAAATATCTCTGGAACTAAACAATTTTTAACTGTGCTAATGTTGAATGCTATGCACATTTCAGAATCTATTAAACATGACCTTTTACAATCCTGATCTTAACTATGCTGTTTTGAGATCAGGAGCTGTGTAGAAACATTTTGCCTCAAGTCAAATAGGGATACACATAAATAAAGGCTGGCAGAGCTCCTAGGCAGAAGTAAGTGGCCTAATGCTTCTACTTTTTGTGAGAAGCATCTAAGTCCTGCTGTCATCTAGCTCTCAGTTGCCCATTTTAGAACATTTTGCATAGTAGTTTCATGCTTTATGTTAGCATAGAGTAGGATTTCTTTTCCCTCTACCTCCATTTCTGCAACATGGACTGTGCCAAACCTGGGTGTCTCTTTGCAAATATCTCACTGTCTGTATGACAGACTATAGCATGTCAGTGCAGTGCTGATTTTAAATACAGACATTTTTCCTGCAAGATCTTTCTTGCTGAGCCAACTTTTCCTTGCTCTTGCCAGTTCGAGGGAATTTGGGGCTGAACTTGATTAGGATTGATGAACCCTGGTTGTACAACAGCCTCAAAGGTTATGACTACCTTTCAGATGTTGGGTATAGAATGTCACATGATTTCCTTCCTGCAATCTTTTATTGTTTTGTAGATACACGTGAAAAGGGCAGTTTTCACTGACATGACTGATTCTGACCAATATTGAATGAAACAATTCAAATTTTTTGAATGTGTGCCAACTGCTTATTGATTAGCTTTCATTAAACCAGATTAAAGAATAAATTAATTTTAAAGAAAGTTGTTACTGATGTTTAGGCAGTGCTCTTCCCTGAGGTTTCAGGTGGGTAACAAAAAGGAAAAATGACAACATTTAGTGCTGCTCTTTGTAAAAGAAAACTCCTGAGTTTTAAGATGGTGTATGGTTTTGTTTACTTTCCTAGGCTTCTTGAGGGAATTTCTTTCATCTCAAAGGGTAACCATTTAAGTTTACTCGTTGGATTGCTATAGAAGAAAACTTGTTGCCCAGACCCCACCCCCCCATAACAGAGTTGACAAAAATTTTTAATAAAAGCAGTACAATGGAGTAATAGGGTCATGACCAAACTGTCAGGGAGCATAATTTTCTTCTGTGCTTGATGCCATTAGTTAGGGAAGAGGAGTAGTTGCAAACTGAAGATGTTAAAGCTATGGGCTAGAACTCTGGCTGTGTGGTTGAGACTGCTAATAAAGACATGAAGAGCAGGAAGATGACTTGTGTTGGGGCACCACTTAATGCCCAGTAATACATTTTTTTTCCTTTGCTTCTTAGCTCTTCCAATGTAAGGTTTTGTTTGAAAATTAATTAAACTCTGATAGCTGTTAGTGGTTAAAGTAATTTCAGAGAATGAAAATGATATATTTCTCTATGGAAACAGGAAAGCAATTCATATGAAAGTAATTTTCTAACAAACTATTTTTCAGTTGGAGAGAGCAAATACAGTTGCTGGATCTCAATCGACTCAATACTGGCAGAATTCTATTGTAGCAATTACTTTAAGAAGTAATTTGTATCATTGTAGGATATTAGCTTTGATGGAACTGTGTTTTCTTACAGGTGAAGTGATGATTTATTTTTATGTTTTTTAGTTCATAATTACCACGCTTATTATCTGTAATCTGGGTATGGCCATACCAAGATGATTTCTTATTGTCTGTGCTTTGTTGTACTGATTCTTAGTAGAGCCAAGCATACCTTGGTTCCGAACACATTCTGGCCCTTGAGCATTTTAGTTTCAATTCTGCCACACTGGGAAATATCACTTTACTTGTGTCGTTATTAATTGAAACTGTGCATCATAAAGTTAAGTTAACACTAACTATGGTAAATGAAACCTATCAATAACAAATACCTACATTTGTGTGTAGGTTGGGTAAGAAATAATGAATCCTTCAACTTCCTTAGTTCTGGATCGCTTGTCATCCCTTGTAAGGAAAAGAAACCTGTGAACGGCAATGACAATCTTAGGTCAGAAAGCTGAAATCAAGAGACGTAGTGAGAAAAAGGAAAAGAGAAACTCTTCTGGCAAGCTGTGTGCTCCTTATATACTTCGAAGATGAGATAGATCCTTATCGGCTTTCAAAACTCTCTTAGGTTAGACAACTTTTTTTTGCAGGTGAAAATAAATTTTTAAAAAATACAATAGTAGTTATTCAGGGAATCTAAAAATTATTCCTGCTGCATATCAGGGGCTAGTATCCTGGGAGAGGACTTGAAAGATTCAGATAGAGAAAGTTCTATTTAACTGGATATAAAGGTAAATATAATTAATAGTGAAAAAAAGTCCTACTATAATCACCTTCTATGAATTTCTTCTAGGGCTGGAGGCCCTTAAACTTGACAAAAGACCAGAAAGTGTCATCAGCTTTGCAGCAGTCATCTGTTCTTGGAAGAGTTGCACACAATTGTGTTTCAGTTCCTCATGTCTGCCACTGCAAACATAAAACTATGTTGCTATGTAGCTTAATCAATACTCTGTGTTGTCTGAAGTTTCTGCCTGCTAGTAAGTAAAGCTCTGTACCATCATGATTCTCTCCCCAGTCTGGGATCTTGACTATATCACGGAAATGCTTTATAAAAAAATAATCTTTTTTAGGTATTTGATATAGCACTACTGGGAACTCTCTTGCATATTAGAAAGTTGTATAAGTGCAAGATGTTGCATTGAGTTGTGAAAAGTCTTAGCTTCACACCAAAACTGTTCACAGTGTAAATAATTCATACATGTAGTATGCTTCCCAGGGGAAAATATTGTGAAAATGTTAACTTTAATTTTCAGTGTTGGACAGTATGTTGAGTTGTTCATCCATTACTGAAACAAAATTAACATTGGTGCTATTAATATGTTGCTTAGATAACGAATTATTAACAAGTACAACATTTGGCCTTTTTAAATCTCTCTTTGATGGGGCTTTTAACTAACGTTGTTGTAATTTGATTTGATGTGGTATTCTCTTTTTGTGCTATAAAGCACTCCAAAGTAGTTGGATTAAAGGCAATATAAACTGAAATGATGGTCACACAAAACATCCAAACACTTCAGTCTAATGTAGCAGAGAACTGTACATCCAAAGAAGACATGAAAACTCGACACTGAAGCTTACTATTTTCTGTGCCACTTCTTTTACATTTGCTGTTACAGAACTTCAGAAATGTAATTCTCCTTCTAGGTGAATTATTTCTTATTATTCTGCACAATGTGTAATGATTTCTGTAACTAAAACATCTATTTTAATGATGTCAGGAAGTACTTTGATGCACTGGTCACACCAGATCAAGGCTAGTTTCCATGGGCTCGAGTCATATACTTACATTTCTTTCTTATTTTGGAGGTGGAACTGATGTGAAAGAAGAAATTCACTGTCATCTATTCATTATCCATAACAGTGAGACTGGCATGTCCCAGAAAGTGGAAGAGAAAATAGCCGAAGCAGACATCTATAGTGTGCGTGGGAGAGAACGATGTGAAGATGTCTGATATGGGGGGAGCTTTGTTGCTGCAAGGCTCTGTAGGTCCATGAAGGTCCCATGAAGGTCCCCCACCTGGGACCCCAGTGGGGAGAAGGCCACAGTGGTGGTGGCCACCTGCTGCCCTGCTGTTTGGAGATTCTTGCAGGTCCCTACTGCTGAGGACATGCTTCTCCGTAGTGGTCTGCTCAGCAGCACTTTGTCTCAGGTTCTTCCTCCTCTACACTGCCTTTGCCAGGGGACATAAATTATTTTCCCAGCTACTTGGGTTTCAGCATTTCCCCCTAAGAACTCTTAACTCTTGTCTTTTTTGGCTTCTCACTATTCTAGTTCTTCCTCTTCAGAGCCCTGTAATTCCCCATTCATGAGGGTTTTTCCCCTTCAGGCAACCTCACATGAAATGTCTCTATTTATTCTATCTTCCAGACTCTTGTGCTCCTTCCTCCCTCTCCCTCTTCCTCCCTTTCTTTCTCCCTCTCTGTTGGACTGTATAGCTGAGGTGTTTGCTGTCCCACTGCTAGATCTCTAGACTTCTGAATCTCTTTTTTAACTTCTGCTTCTGAATGAAAATTTCTTGCATTGAACTCTGACTTCCCGGCAGATCTTGTCTGTCTATTAAACAGACAGTTTTGGGTTGGGAGTTCCTTAGACTACAGTACTGTTTATTTTCTCCTTTTCTCTCTTTTGGCAGTTTCTGGTATCACCAAACCACAACAGCAACATGGCTTGTCATAGAAATGTAACTTTCCTGTATACTCTGCAGTGTTTGAAAAATTAATCACATGAACAGGTGGCAGAAGCCACATTAGTACTCACTAATATGAAAGAGAAGGCAATGTACATAGCTATTCAAAGAGACTGCAATTATCAGCTAGAGTAAACAATTTGCATAACTTCCCCATAATTATAACAAACCCAGCTCAGTTTGTGTTCTGAAATTACTGGCATTGTTCACATATCATTAAACATACTAAGATTAAAATGGCATTTCATGCCTTTTGTGACGGGCTCAACATCGTTTTCCTTTCCTTCAGTCTAAATATACAAACAGAAAAATGCAACATGTTTAATTATGGAAATTCTTGATAGTTTCTCTCTGCTGCTATTGTTTTTTTCCTCTGTTAGTTTATTCTTGCTTCTCTGCCGTTCCTGAACCTGCTTCTCTGCAGTTCCAGGAAGGTACACTTAGTTATCCAAAGCATTCCCTAGTGTCAGTCTGAAAAATGCCAGGTGTTGTTTGGGGTAGCTAAAGAAATGGTTAATTACATGCTGGATGGCACATAACACACTAAATGTTGGAAAAGTATGTAAACCCTTACCACAAAATATTAAAATTATGCTTTTAGACTATCGACTTTGGTAATTCTTTAGGGAAGGGAAAGAAAAAGTGTACTTTCAAGAAAAAGAGTCAAAGCTTGAGAATGTGACATTTGGGTACTCAAAGCTTGAGAACGTGACATTTGGGTAGTCAAAACTTCCTTATAATTTATAATATGTAATAAGAGCCCAGATGGAAATGTCACTTCATACAGAACTCCAGTGTACTCTATTTGTCTTTTGTAGCCTGTCAGTATGTATTAAGTAGGCATTCAGTCTTATGCTTATGATAATGAATTTCTTTTTCACAGATATTTTAATAAATATTTTAATGCATATAATGCTGTGATATGTCTCTGTTGTAAAAATTGATGAATTGATGGGAAATTGCAAAATGTGACACAACAGTAGAGCTTCATCTTTCAGTTTTATTACATGGAATAGTTTGAATATTTCATATTACTTTGATCTATAATGTTTGCAGAATACTACATTAAGAACTAAATGAACACTGTGGTTTTTTACCTAAGCAAATGTGATAATTTTCTTAGAATCAAAATGAAATCTAATTATTGGCATTATTGTTTTATTACATCGAATAGTGCTTCTACAGTACCATTCCATTTTATTTAACATATTGTTAAATTAAGTTCTGAAATATCTTCTGTCGCTGGAAAAGAAACTTTAAGTATGGAATAGAAATCATGTAATTTGAGAAGGCTATTTCAATATAACCTTCAGACACCATGTGGAATGATTTGAATACAATTATAATATTTATAGCTATTAATAACGTTCAGGGATAATAAACCATGTCCAATTAGGATGGAGGTTCACTGCGCAGCCCGTAGTTCCCTGTGTGAAGAAATCAAAGTAGGAGGAGAAAAAACCCCATGAAAACGTCTTTATATTCTTCTGAACTGATTTTAACAGCAGGTACAAGATGTTAGAATTTGAGATTGTATTTGGAACAGTTTTTTAATGAAATGGTTGTTTTAGGCAACAGACACAAACCAAAACACAGGAAGTTCCGTATGAATATGAGGTAAAACTTTACTCTGAGAGTGACAGAGCACTGTAACAGGCTACCCAGAGAAGCTGTGGAGTCTCCTTCTCTGGAGATATACAAACCCAGCCTGGACATGATCCTGTGCAATCTGCTCTGGGTGAACTGGTTTTATCAAGGGGGTTGGACTAAGTGACCTCCACAGCTCACTTCCAACTCCAGCCATCCTGTAATTCTGTGATTCTGAGAAAGTTTTAAAGACTCACTATGCAGGGACATGTTTTCCCAGCTTGACCTTTTTAATATAAAATTCTAGATAAAGGTTCAGCAGCATAAGCCAGTCCTGCCTCACATCAAATAAAAATGCTTGTATATCTGTGATATGACTAGTTACTCTGCTGATGAAAGGTGTAGTACCATGCTAGAACAAACATGCATATTTGAAGTCTCAGTCATTAGTTGACTCCACAGAAATTATACAGGAAGCATTTGACTCTCTGTAGGAGTCCATGATGGAAGTTAGGAACACCTGAAGGCTGTGATGGTGACGAAGGTTGATAACGAAGATCCTTAATAATTCCTGTAGTAAAGTAATGGAAAGTGCTTTCTAAAAGCCTGGGGAAAGCTTAGGCAAAACCAGTAAAAACTGTGCCAGGAAACTGGCCTATTCAATGGAACAAAATGAAGCAGGAGAGAGGTGAAGAGTTTCTAGGAAATGAAAGAGCACCAGGTTTTCTTCATTTCATCATTCCATTCATTCAATGGTGAAATCTTGAAAGAATTTTAGCTTTGGTTGAAGATAAGAACAAGGAGAGAAAATACCATTCGAAAAGCTAGTAAACAGGTCAGAATTGTTTCCTTCTATTTATTTTTTCTTTAGCCTGAGGGAGACAGCTCTAGAAACATCTACTCATTAAAAGTAGGATTTTTCACTGTTACTGATTTTGATGTAAATTAGTCTGTATCTCTGAGTGTTCATTTGTATCTCTACCCTTAGAAGAGAAAATAATATTCTCTGAATTCAATCTTTTTGTAAGTTATGTGGTCAGTTTATGTTCTATTATTTTCTCTTTATTTTTATCTTTCCTTGATTTTATCCTATCTCTCCCTAGTGACATAGTGATTTTTTTTAAATGTTACAGAAAAATATGCAGTTTCTGATGTATATTATAGCCCAAATGTTGATCTTACATGTTTAAATACTGTAATAAAAAGGTAAGGTACCATGGTTGTAAGATTTTTTCATATTAGTCTGATTATGCAATTAGTATGATAAGACAACTGTCAAAGTTGAAAATGACTAACCTAGCATTTAGAATTGAAGTTGAATTAATAAACCTAGATTTTTATAGTTGTCTAAACTCTCACTCCCAAAGGTTAAAAATTGTAAGAGAAGAGATTCCTCCATGAAGTTATTTTGTCATCAAAAGTGGGATCTCATATTTAAAATTACTGCTGTTTTCTTTCTTCCTCTGTGTGTGCCACTACAACTCTGCACAGCAGCTTTTAAGGCACCTCTTCCCTGCTCGTACCAAAATTCCAATGTGAATGTTTTTGCACTTCAGAATTTCTGCAGGGCGAGGCACGGGCTCCTGCAGAATTAGCCTCGCTGTACAACATACTCACCTTGAAGTATTTCTTAGCTGGTCACAGTACAAAAAAAAAGGTGGAATGGACTGCAATCAAGGCGTCAACATAAAGACCAAAAACTGTATCATTTCTATCAGGTCTTGCCTTCCTCACTGCTATTGTATAACTTCTGTTTGGACATTTTTAAATTTTAATAATAGCCACTACTTTTAGGCTGCTTAATACCCTGCTGGTATGCTGAACCTCTTCAGTCATGGAATTAATGGACAACTCTGGAAGGAATTCAGCTCTCTGTATTTAGACTGGAAGCGTTTACTTCAAAACATGAAGATCCAAAGTTACCAAGGTACAGCAAGACAGAATAACTGTGAAAATCAAATCCTGAGAACTCTTAGCCCTTGAGTTGGAAAGTCCATTGTGTTGCATTCAGACAGCCAAAGCAAATGGAGAAAACTCTCTGGTGTGAAAATATACAACCAAATGTTTTCTAAAAAAATCGTTGGTTTCTATAGACATCTATTTAAACAGAAATTTAAAAAATTTCAGAAGGGATTTGAATGTTTTGATTTTTTGGCAAACCTGTAAGCTCTTGGCTGTCAGTGTTTAAAGAGCATCTCAAATCAGAAATTATTCATTCAGGGGTGTTGCTATGTCTCAGTGGCCTTTTTTCCCCTCCATGAGCTGTCAACCTTCACGTAAGGCAAAAAAGAGAAAACATTAGACTCATTGTATGAAACTGAATGTTTCTGAATAAAAAAAAATGGCAAGAGAACATTTAAAGGCAAGAAGAATGCAGATAGGAAGCACAAATATTCCACCTTAATCAGCCACTGCAAAGAGGAAACTGAGAAATTATAACCTCTTTTTAAAATGTGTTTATCTATCTGGCTATTAATACTGATAGCAGCTTATATAATCACCGGACATTTTCCCTGAAAAATGGATGAAGTTAAATGAAGCCTTCCTTGGAGTCTGCCATCCTTCACTGGCATGCTACTGAAAGAGTGTATTAGCTATAGATCAAAAGTGATGTACTACTTTTCAAATGACAGGAGTTTCTTAACTAGTGCTTTTGAAAGAAAAATTAAGACAGATGAATATTCTAGCAGTCCTTGAAGAAGGCATAAAACTAGAAAGTGTCTGAAGCACCGACAGAGACAACATATTCCACTTTCATTCTAGCACTAGGTAGGAAGGCTTTTGCACTGTGAAATAACTATTTTTACCTAGAGTTACTTATAGGTAAAATACCATACCATGTTTTCTTTTCCTGGCTTCACACTGTTTATTATGTTTCTTAAAGGACACCCAAATTCTTTCTTCTGAAAGTGAAAAGAGTACAAGGTAAAGAAAAAAATTAGAATTAAGTTTGAAACCATAAACCTATATTAATAAAGCCAGTGGGATTTTAGGCATTTGAATTCCTTTCATTTTATCAGAATTTAGAAGATGGTGCCACTGAAAGTATGGGCTTCTTAGAATAACTGCGTGGCTTGAATTGAAAGAGACCTTAAAGAAAATCTAATTCCAACCCCATGCTTCTTGTGTTTTAATGTTCATGAAAATTAGTAATACTGTATTTTTATGGCTGGTCTGTCATGGATTGTACATTTCTCAGTGTTTAACAAAAATTAGTATTGTGCCTAAGGGTTTTACAGGAAGCTGGAGTCTTAATAACAGTCCTGAACTCCTCCATTTTTGACAGAGAAACAGCCACAGCAAGAAGGAGATGAGAAACTAGGCAAGAAAGTATGAGAAAATACATAAGATGGTAGAACATTTGAGCAGTAGTAGAAAACTTAATTATCAGAAAAATGTATTAAATCTTTGCTGCCACACAGTTGTTCATGCTAGACTAATAGTTTTATTCACCTGTTAACATACCTCTGTTCCTATATTGTATTTTATTGAATCTGAATGAAGTAATAGCTCTGCCTTAGGTCAACAAAAAATTACAGCAAAACTTGTAAACAGGATGTATTTACAGGTGAATTTGAGACAAATGAATACTGAAGTGCCCATTAGTATCTGCTTTCTTCTACTTCTCTCTCATGCTCTCTGCAGTGTTTAATGGACACTTGACACAAACTTTCATGGCACAGATATTTTCCATTAAATCTCCAAGGCGATACAGTTGCTTCTCTTATGCTCTGTTCTCAAGTGTCCCCACTTCCACTCTTCCAGTCTGAACTTTCACATGCCAGCTTCTAATCCACGGCATTTCTTCTTTCCCTGGCAGCCAGCACGAATGGATTTCAGCCTCTAAAGAGGAAGGTCAGATTGGCAGCAATTAAAGAAAGCATTTCTACGAGGTGATGGTACATTACCAGTCTTGTTAGATAGAGTACAAATATTGTCACTGAATGTCAATTCATTATAGTATGATACATTTTACTGGTGGAAAAAACAGGGTTCACTCTTTACTATTGTAACGGCATCACAAGCCCATGGTGGAAGACTGAGGCCTATGTAGTTTGAAGACGTTTTCCCGGGCAGTTGCTGTGTGAACAGACGTCTCATGCAATAGTTCTACCCTGAGCAAGGATTCCAAGTAACATCACATGAATTCATTCTTTACTACACAAGCTAATCATGGCAACTGCAAAACATTCAATATTCTGACTGCATTTTTGTTTTGGATTGTATTAGCTGGGTTTATTATCCTTTCCATACCTTTTACCGTCGGTACTTAACACTGATAGACAAAGAAAAATCATGTAGGTCCTGCATGTTTCCTTTTTTTATAGGACAGATGAAAGGGAGGTTAAATAGTGTACTTATATGGTGCATGGCATTTATGGATTGAAAAGGTAAACATTATAGACACATCATAAAACACCTGTTATCAGTTTTTATAATCTGAGGAATGGTTTCTGATAGATTTGTTCTCAGTTCATGTCCTCAGAGGAAAAAACTGTGGATTTTAATGATAACATGGACAAAATAAGATTGTAAGAGATTTTAAGATTTATTGAAAATTCCATGCTAATAATAATAATCTTGGGAGGATTCAGAGGGGATTCAAGGCAATGTTTTTTTTAAAGAGCTCATTTCATTCAACAAGTCAAAAAATTATCTATTCGGGTTAAAAATGTTTATTGGCTTCTTCCAAAAGTTTCCAACATTACAGTTTGCATTTTAAGAAATATGATTATGAACCTGATTAGTGATATTTTACTTCCATTAGTGCTTATGCTAGTTAACATCAAAATACGTCTTTGAATTTTAATCTAATGTACTGTAAAGAAAGATAAATACAACAATGTCTGCTTCTAACAGCTCATGTATTTAAAGAACCTTTAAATATGTTATATTATTTTTTTAAAGCAGAGCACTTCAGATGCTTTTAGATGTGAAATTATTTTAAGAAGATGAAAAACTCCATAGTCTTGTTTACATATTTATAATTTCTTTTTCTGTTCTTGAAGATAGTTTCTCTTAGAGTAAAACTCTTCACATTTGACATTTTCTTTCTGTGGTCTTTGTGTCCAGTTTTCTCTAATCTGTTCTCTTCTGCATATCTTTGTGTGTGATTGTTTGTAGTTTTGTGTTTCTTTCTTTCAGATATTTGTTTTCTGCTTTCCTTTGGTTCCTTCACTGTTTTTTTTTGCAGTTTAATCAATGTGAATATTAGGTTTCACAGAAATTTCTAGGTGTATTGAACCAGTACTTGCTTTTCTGTCTATGAGACATAGTTCAACCTCTTTCATTTAGTATAAATGTATGCTTTGACAGTTCACCTTTTTTAAAGTTTTTTTGAACTATTCACTGCATAAGTGACTCACATTATTTGATTATTTATTGATGTTCTTTTATAATTGTTTCTGTCACTGAGAGTTTTCTGTATCACAGCTGGTCTAGCACCTGCAGTACCAAGGTTTGTCCACAAAAGCTTATTGTAATTAAATTCTGCACTCTGCAGGACCAGGGACAAGAGGCTATACTTTCACCTAAATATCGGCAATAATAATAACCAATTTTTATAAGGTCGCGGACAAATCTAAGCTGCTGTGAAGTATCTGAACTGTTTCTGATGTTGTTGCAGGTTTTGTAACACTTGAGATTTTGTAACACATCTACTGATTCTTTTCCCTAGTGTTTAAGGTGTAAAGCGAATTTATTGATATCCAAAGGGCAAGGCACAGGCATATTCCCTATGTCACAAGAGCAGCTTTTGTGGCAGCAGCATGGGGGTAGTAAAAGCTGTAGATGCCTTTTTTCTGGAGTGAAGCAATGCTCAGAAAAACAATAGGCAGCTCTGCTGTCTCCCTGGAGGCACGTCAGAGAATTATAGAGCTGGAAGAATTAGTCATTGTCATATTTAAGGGACCTTGGCCAAAAAGCCTTGGAAAGCTGTCATTATAGTGTCAGTGTTGCTGTTATAGCCTTGAACCAGGGCCCATTAATAACTAAGAAAGGGAATGTGTTCACATTTACTATATTCTGCTTAGAAAGAATTTTGTTCTGTATTCTCACCACAAATCTTTGCTTTTTGATGCACCTGCTGTCCAGAAGGCTTGTGAATCAGTAGTGATTATTTGTTAATAGGAGGCATCTAGGTTTTCCTGGTTTAGTGCATCAGTTTTATCACACAAGTGTATACCATTTCCGCCTCACAAAGCAGTCAGCAGGGTGAATAGCGGCTGCTTGTCTACAACTAGACAAATTCCAAATCAAAACTCAGCTTTATTTTCTGTCCTGTGTTGGGGATGGCTGTCTCCTTCACATCTGTGGAAACATCATCCTGTGACAAGAGTGTCCAGTGTATGCATGAAGGGACAGGAACATTTCAGTTGATCTGGACCTTCCCCACACAGTTCCTGTTACTGATTCACACAATGTATCCTGTTCATACTTTATTCACTCTGCTCCTCTGGCAAATTCTCAAGAGACTCCATAATTTTAATTTCAGTTTAGAGAAGACTTATTTCTTTCTCCGCCTGGCTAGGGTACCTCTGATGCTTGCACCATATACGTTTTGCAATTAGCAGGTTCTACCCTCAATTAATTATCTGATTTGTTTCTCTGATCCCACACAAAACACAAATTTCTAAAAAAATGCATTTTTTAGGCTATCAGCTATGCACAGAACTAGCAGCACTTTCATAAATTGCTGATTAAAATAAATGTTGCAATGGGCTTAAAATCTATTTTTCCACTTGGATGATATTTTTTCTCTACTATCATGTCCTTTCCCAGTCACTTTCACTCTCTGTATAAAAGCATTAAAATATTATATTTTATACAACCAAGCAAATGTCAGATTGTGATCTGGAATTTTGTACAACCTGCAAATTTAATAAATTTCAGAAGGAAATTTATTATGTTTGGAAAGAAATTAGATGTTCTATTCTTTCTTAAATTTGAGAATGGACTTCATACGAAATTGTGGATGTTTGCACAGGATGATGTAATACTGTGGATCACGGACTCTGTTGGAGTCTTTGATGGTTTATGACACCTTCTAAAATGTTACAGCTGCCTCTTAGGAGTCCTCCAGTTCCTTCATCTTTGTGGGCCTCCATTGGATTGTGTGCAGAATGTCCATACCCCTCTGAGAAGCCCAGAACTGGCCACAGTAGTCCATATGTGGCTGCAACAGCACTGAATAAAGGTGAAGGATCCCCCCTCCCATCCTGCTGAAAACATATACCATTAACCTTTACTGAAACAGCACTTTGATGGCTCATGTTCAGCTTTCTGTCCCCAGGCACCTTTCTGCAAAGCTGCTTTCCAGATACATAGTCCTCAGCATGTGCTGGTGCCTGGGTTTGTTCCTCTCCCATTGCAGGACTTTGCATTTCAACTTGTTGAACTTCATGAAGCTCCTGTGAGCTCATTTCTTCTTCCTCTGGGTCACTCTGACTGTGGCAACCCTGTGGTCTGTTTGTCATTCCTCTCAGTTTTGCAGCTTCTGCAAACTTGCTGAGGATCCACATTGTCCCATCATCCTGCTCATTAATGAAGACTTTGAACTGGCTCTGACACAGAACCGACCCCTGGGCTGCAGTGATAGTTACTGGGATGGTGCTTCACAGTGCGGCGCTATGGCACACCATGTGTTTACACTGGCTCTAAACATTACTAACCTTACTTCCATGACTTGTAGGTGTCTTCATAGCATATATGAATACTACTGAACAAAATACCAGTTTGTCAAGGGCTAAAACTTTTCAAGGCTTTGTTTTACAGTGTTGATAATGGGTGCCATTTACATACACAAATCTCTTCAGGCTTACAAACAAACTTAGTTACATTGAATCTCATTGCTTTACCACTAAATTTCTTTTGCTGCGGTGCTCCAGCTTTAGTTCAGTTAGCCACAGAGCAATATTTCTTAGATGCTGTCACTTTAGGTTTCTCCTCCTCACAGAGTCTTAAGCTTCGTAACAGGTCGGCTTGGTTTGAAATTCTCTCTAACTGTATTGTCATTAGTCAGTTTGAATTTGTTCTTCCTCTGAAGATGTTTCATTGGTTTTCTCTCATGTATCTCTACTCGGATTGGCTACACTCTGTTATCCCTACCCCTTAAAGCAGCAGAGACAGAGCAGGAAATCGTCTCTCTGCTAACCTCCCTTCAAGATATGCACCCTGTCCTCCTGGGCAGAGACAAATAAACTTGGAATATGGTTACAGAGAGTCCGGCTCTCTCATTCCTTTTGCCTTCACTGCTGCCTCTGTGAAACTGCCTGTGGTAAAAAGCTGTCAGCTTGTGTGGACTGAGAAAAACCCTGCAGGTCGCTCCGGCCCCAGCTGGATACAGCAAAGGGGGGGACAAAGCGACATTCTTTCACTTGAAATGAACTTAAATGGCATTCTTTATTTTTCCATCCATATAATAATGGCCTTTTAATTCATGCTTTTCATGAAGACAAAGTGCATAAACAGGCAAACACATACTATTTCATCTTGACTTGAAATCTGATACAGCATATTCAATTCATGCTAAGGTCTTGTTCTGTCTTGAAGCATATGGACTGATCTTGAACAAAAGATATATCAAGACTATTAATCAAACCTGTATCAACCTACATCTGCTTTGTGTGCATAACTGATGCCCCAAGCAAGAAGATTTGTTGTCCTACGTCTGCTTAACCAAAAAACCTAAAGCATCTGGTTATAAAACCCCAGCACTATACCATACGATGCATTTCTTGGGTAAACATATGTTGTTGTTCAACTTTTAAAAAGAGTTAAAGATCAAGGAATTAGCATGTGGAAGTTCTAAATTACATCATGACTGAAGAGTTTCCAAGTTTTCTACTCCTCTGAAGTTTATAAAATGATGTAAGTCTATATATCTATAGCTAATATATTTGAAAATACATTTCCAGTGCTAATGTTTTTTAAAATATACTATAACTAAGTAAATACTTAAAATATCTGATCTTAAAATGGTCCAAACATTAAGAAATTCATGATTTGAAAACTATAAAATTTAGTAGCTCTGTAGAGAGTGAGTTGCAAAGAATCTATGTGTAAGATTTTGGCTGTAATTTCTAAGAAATCTTTCTATATGAGAAATATTGTTGTTAAAAATAGACAGAATTGCTAATGAAGTAAACCTGCTTTTGTCTACATTTTGAACTTTAAAACTCTTGAGGTTTTCCTTTGTCTAATTAGCTCTTCTATCTCCAGGCTTCCTATTGTCATTTTGCATTCTGCTGAAATTGTGGGAGATGTTATGTATTGTTAGTGCTGCAGAGAAGAGCTCTGAAAAAGTGGTGCCATGGCAGATGTCCGAAGGAGAGATTCCATATGGGTAATCTTCCCTCTTAGACTAATGGGAAATTAATTCAATTAACCCCTCCATGACCTTTTATTTCAGATGGTATATATCAAAAATTTGTTCAGTGAAACTCCATAAGAAAACACAAGGAGGGAGAAATCTAAGGTTCTGAGTATCAGTTATTATCTAATGCTCAGGGATAATACAATTTTTGAACTGCCTGCTGTGAATCAATTTATTTCCCTGGATTACCTGTTCCAAGAAGATTCTCTAAGAAACTTAACATTTGCACGGAGGACAACTTCTCAAAACCCAACATGGCCAAGGAGATTTTTTTATAAAATTTCAATAATTATTAGAAGTGTATGTGTATGTGTATGTGTTTAACAGCCAACAGCACCTAACAACCTTAGACTTCCCAGGAAATACATTGCCTTATCTCTCTACTGATCTTCAAGAAATATCAAATATCCCAGTTTTAGTTTAGCTTCAATAAAATTTGGGTATCAAGGAGCAACAATATGTTGTTATGAAACTGGTATATTACAAAAGCCAACTAAGCAGTGGTATAAATTTACACAACTCTTGAAGGAAAGGAGTACATCCTAGATGATAAATCATCCAGAATATAAATGATGACTGAAAGAAAGAAATTTAATGAACAAAATATCGTGAATTCTCCCTTCATAAAAAAGGTATTACTAATCTATTATCATTTACCAGACATAGAAAGATAGTAATGGAAATTAAAAATATATCTGTTGTGGTGGCTGGGCCTGCAGCAGGGGATACTGTGGAGGTTGGGCCAGCTGTAGGAGTGACCGAGGAGCCGGTGGGGCCAGAGAACCCGAGTGCAGTAGGAGATGGCTGATGGGAAGGCTCCGAGGTCCAAGGTCTCCCCCTAGGTTAGGGTGAAGAGGAAGGTCTCCCCATCAGGCCTTGCCATGTTATGTTAATTTTCCCTGACTCAGCTGGCTTGTTAGCCTGTCAGTCTTTGTACCCTTATAAGGTAGATGTTCTAGATTATTCTCCCTTACTCGATGCCCCGTTTTTTCCTGTCTCCTGCTCCTCCCCTCGCTTGCCCCTCATTGGTTATAGTTGTGTAAGCCCACCTTCTCTCCGCCTCCCAGCCCTCAACCCATTGGTCCCTGTTGTTCTCTCCGCCCCCACTGCCCCTGGTATATAACCCTGGGCCGTCCTTTATTCTGGGTTCTCCTTCCCTGGACCCTTCATGCAATAAACCTATTTCGTGGAACACATAAGGAGAACCCCTCCGACTCTTTGCCTCTGGCTAAGTATGCTTTTCTGTGCGTGTGCACCGCCGAACGCATCCAGGCACCGCCAAACGCGCAACGCTTTTGGGAAGGTTGCAGCACCCCTCCATCCACTGGCTGCAACGTATATGCATGGATAGAATCACTGCAAGAAGATTAGTTTTACATATAGGAGTAGACCCCAGAGGAGGATGACAATTTACACGTCTTGTAGATATGCCACATCAGAATATGTTATGAATTTTTAAACCCTAAATACAAATTTTCCTGGCTCCAGTCCTAATTAAAAAATACTAGCCTAAATTTTGTGAGTACTGTAAAATTCTTGAAGACATTTTTAACCAGATGCTAGGGATATTTCTGTTTCTAAGGTCTTTCATGTTGTGTTGGGTTTTTTTTTAATTAGAAGAGAATTGGTTTTCTACTTTTCAGAATATACGTACATCTTATTGCAATCAGGTGAATTTCATATTTTAATTCCGTACTATATTTTGTTTGGTATTAGAAGCCATGGTTTATTGCTAAACAAATAAATATTTATTGAAGCTACAGCAAGAAGGTTATAATTTCTATTGATGCATGTCCCAGGATGCAATGCTCTTCACCACTCCAAGGTATTCTGAGGTGGTGAAGTAGAATTTTTAAAGCTCATATTTTTAATCTCTTTTTAGTTTCCCTTGGTTGCTTAGAGATTACAGGCTTTGCATTGTAGTCAATTCAGCTTCAGATTATCTGTTTATTCTGCTTTTGATGACATTAAATACATTAGCATTTGCAATTAATTCAATGGCTCTGTCACTTAGCTTAACAGTTCATTGCAGATCAGTATTAAAAACTAAAATATCTGTATGCAGTAGTAGTGTTGACTTTTAAAATATTTAATGGGATAAGACCATCTTACCTGAAAGTCTCTTACCATGGCATATTGATGTGGGTAAGATATCCAGTGCCACTCAGACTAAGAATTTTCTTATCTCCTTCCTCTTATTCAGTACCCTCTTTGAGAAGTTATTTGCTTTGGGATGTTTCTATGATTCCCTGATCCACAGTAAACAAAACCTGCTGAATTCAGGAAATGCTGCAGAGCTCATAGTTGGAGAGTGAAAGAGTGTTAAAGCTGGAAGTCTCTAATCTGGAGGTTCGCTTGCTACAACTTCCACTCCTGCTCTGATTACAGTCAAGTTTTAAGCACAGGAATGCTGAGAGAAAGGATATACCCACATTTATGGCTTTCCTACAGCACTGCTAGAAGATTTTGGGTGTTAAATCTGGCAAGGCAGATGGGAATTTGACTTACGTTTCACCTATATATGCTGAATGGTGAGTTGGGAGCATTCAAGAGAACAGAGCACCCTGCTACCCCAGTTTAGGAAATTTAACTAAACCTTTCTGGAGGAAACTATTTAGGGGCTGCTCTTATGAATAACCAAACCGTACTATTTGGTAAATAAGATGGTTACTTGGCAATAGTTGGCTGTAGTTTTTCTATTGATTCATAGTATTAACATAGTGCTTGAGGTTTTTACAGTGTTCAGGTTAGTACCTCTCTACATGAACTGTATTGAACCTAAATGAGAACAAATGGGGCAAAAGTTATGGAAAAAGGGCTCAAACACTGTGTTTGTTCCTACATAGCATGACCTAAGACTTAACCATGGCTTCTTCTTAAGACATCTCTAACTATTGCACTTGTGTGATTGAAGACATAGAATGATAAACCATAAAATTGTCATGAATGTAGACCTGAGGATGCACTTTATTAGAATTCTCCTATTATTTTTAATAATTTTTATGTATCTCTTGAATGAAAAAGTCAGCATTGAGTAATGAACCATCCATGTTGGTGAAATTCGCATGCATCTTAGCTGGAGAAACTGATAGGCTGCATAGTATCTGCCTTGTATTTCAGACATTAAGAGTTCTATATTCCGTAGTCTTTACATATGCTAATGAAATGTGATTCAAAGAACTATCTCAAATAATGCCATCATAAGGCAGACGGTAACACTTCTTAGGTAGAGTTTCTTGCTAGTGATAAAAATTGATTTTGCTTTTTTAATTTCTTTCATACTACTCAAAGAAAATAAAATTATACTTTTTTCTTCTTTTTCTCTGTGTCACCCTGAAGACCTGTTGCCCTTTACATCCCTAAACACACATTTTTCTTTCATAGTTCATGCTCTTTTTTTAACTATCTGTTCTGCTCTCCGAGATCTGTTTCCCTGTGTGTCATGTCATAAAACTGAAAGTAGAAAGAGATGACTTGCACAGTTGGATAAACAACACAGGGAAGAGACTGGTGTTTGCATGGCATTTTCCACATATTTGCAGAGACTTACAGTAGCTTACAGTAATCCTGAAATTTGTTGTACCTTTTCATTCTTTTCTTGTGTGTGAGAGCAGGGAAGACATCTGGCGTATTTTCACCAAGTTGAAGTTCATTAATTTAAGAAATCTGAGGGCTACTTGTAAATATTCCTCCTACCCTGCAATATTGTGATTACAGGCTCCCCTCAAGTAGTTGTAGCTGGCTGGTGGGCTTCATGTTGCTGCTGTAGGAGGAAAGGCATTAAGTCTTAGTATCTCTGCAATGCCGTTTTCCTGCTTCTCTAAGGGCTGCCTTCCCCTAGTCTTCTTCTGGCAGCTGATAGGGGAACAGGATCTCGCACATCAGAAATTCATATCTGCTTCTAGGATAGTGAGTAATCCCCTTGCTTCCATGTATGCATGTGTTGGGAACAGGGATGGGAGGAAGGAATATACATACAAGTTTTTGCTTCCCAGGTTAAGACTAATATCTTCTCTAGGTTCAGATCTAGTTAGCTGTTGAATAATATTGGTGCCTGACAGACCGCTCTCTAGTCTTACATGATGTGGTGGTTCTCCCGTGGCCTTTTCCATACAGCATACTTTGACACTCTTCCCTCTGGCTGCCTCTGGATGTGGCACCTAATTCAGCTTTAACTGAGGAAGCCCAAAACTTTAGCAAAAATGCGAGCCTCAGCTGGAAACGGTGAAAGAAATGAGTTCAAAACTGTTTCTTAAGCTAAGGCTGAGGTGATTGGTTAACACACAGTGGCCTTACAGACATTTTTTCATTATGTTTTATCTTACAAAGACTGGCAGAAATATTGCAGAAAGAGGATAACCTAGGCAGTTGAACTCAAAGCGAATTTTAAGGCTAAAAAAAAATTTGATACATGTATAGTATGCATATATGCCCATATATGTTTATATATAGTGGGTTGATACGTACCATTTAAAGTTTTTTGGGGGGGAGGGGGTTATGACATAGAACCTTTCAAAAGGAAGTGTTTGATCACAAAGTTTTAGAGCACTTCTTTATGGGTTGCAGTTTTAGAGAGATTTCGGGCTGGCACCACAATATAAATCTCCAAATTTTTGTGGGACAAAATGGCCCAAGGCTGCAGGTGCAGTTTGGGTGTCTGCATGTCCAAACGTGGCCTGCAGAAACAGATGTGTCCTCATTTGTCTCAATTGCCTTTAATCATACAATCTGATCCTGTTCCCTACTGTCTAAGTTATTGGGCTGGCCTCCCACTGTAATGTGTGATCCAGTTCTTCGGGAGTACTGGTCACTGTCTGTAGCTCCTGTTTGGAATTGACCTCTGGCGAATCCTCTCACTTCACTGGCACAACCTGAAAACGATTTTTGAGTGGTAGTTTTCTTTTGAAAAAGGATGATAATTCATGTCTTCCTTTACAGAAAATATTGGCAGGAGAGAGGCATCCAGTGTGGGCTGTTATCTGGAGAGAATCTGAGTCCGAACTAATGTATGCTGGTGATGTATTAGGCAGTGTGAGTTTTCCCGTGAAATTAAACTTTTTTCTTATGAAGTTCTTTACTGTTGTTTAAATGTTTCTTTCTTGTGTGTGTTGTAGTACTGTTCCGAATAGTAGCTAGTATGAAAGTGCTGTTGGAAAGAACAGTCGGGGGTTTTTTGTTCTTGGCTTGCTTAAAGACATCTTGGAAATGTAGTTTGACAGGTCTGTGAGTTAAACCACATACATGACAAAAGTTTTTAATTTTGGACAGGTGATCATTTAATCTATCAACATTTTTCTCTAATTGTTAATCCTAAAGACTACATGCTATTTGAATTCTAATATGGATATTAGTAAGAACCACCAGTAATTTTTCTAAAACTTTTTCCTAATTTTCACATGTATTTTTTTTGGTTAAGAAAGAAACAAAAGCCACTAAACAAACTAGCAAGCAAAAAACTGAAAAAGAAATGAACAAAAGATGAATGCATGTGAATAATTATAGTTTATTCAAATAAGTGTGAGAAGACATCCAAAGGATGAAGTGATGACATATTTTTTAATTTATTGATCCACTTTTGCAAGTTTGAAACAGCTTTCAACCCACGAAATTGTCTCTGTGCTTATTATTGATGCAGTGTATTATAAATCAGTTTTTAAATCCTTATCCTCTCTGTAATATATTAAATTATTACAGGATGGGACAGGAAAATACTGTCAGAGAGCAATTAAAAAACCTCTTAATTTTTTGCACTGATTTTTTTTTGACAGTTTGGATTTTAGAATTTTTTTTTTGCATACTAGTCAAGGGAAGAAAAATTGGAAATGGTGCCAAGAAACCTGTTGGTTAAAAATGCCTTGCTCTTGGTCTTCTCAGTTCAGTTGGATTTGGTTCATGGAGAATTGAAACAGTTAATGATGTGAAAGAAATTTAAGACATCTTCAGGTGAAAAATTTGCATTATATTTTCCCACTTTAACTGGAATTGGACTTTTAGCATTATTACTACAGTAAAAAATGGTTTGCACGAAAATGGTTTGTGGGTTTGTATGATCTTGATATAGCAATGTGTTTTTATGTGATCTTTCTTTCAGTCATGTAAGTTCATTATTGCTGGAGTTCTGTTGTGGTTCTGACAGATACCTGTTTTTGGCTGTCTAGCTTTTCTGTGACTGCTTGTTATACGCTTAACACCATCGTACCAGCAGTATATCCTAAACGCTCTCTTTTGCCAGCAACTGTCACAAACTAGACAACCTTGTGGAGAGATTTTAGGCGGAGCATGGAACATTTTGATGTTTTGCTGATCAGATGATACAAAAAAGCTTTTATTTAAGCAGATAGTGTCCAAGCAGTTTTTATTTATGTATATAAAGCTACTGGTGGGAGACAATTATGAAGATATTACCTGCTTGAAATGAAAAGCAAGATATTCACAGCCTTGTCCAGCCTTTCAGTGCTAAAGCAAATGAGACTATCTGTCAGAGAAGAGGCAGAGCGTACTCCCAATCAAAAGAGTCAAAATCTTAGGTATTAGGCTTAGGAAAGGGGGAAACCTAGCTGTTCTGCTTCCTGGACAAGGTTTCATTCTCTTGGCATTGTCTCCCACAGCCCATTGCCATCAATTCGAAGCAGTGAGGTCCAGACTGTGCTGATGAGTGTGTCCCTCTTTCAGCTGCTCTTGCAGCCTGTTTCTGTTACCAGCACTGCTTCCATAGCTTACTATGCCACTGTAAAATATAACCAGCCCAGAGAACAGAGTAAAAGGTGACAAGACATGACAGTCATCATGCTCGAATTAAAACAGCGTGAATACTTGAGAGTTTGAAAAAAATTCCTGTGTTCATCTGGCAGGTCCTGTGTTTATTAAATTCTTTGCAATGTAAGTTAATTGTACATCTGCAATATAAGTTGCAGAGTTTGGCAAAATATTGAAGAAAATTAAAAACTAAAAGAAGTCAGGGGAAGAGATAATGTTCTAAGTATTCATGCTGTGGATAATGATATGTCTGCTCTCCATATGGCATTTTACAAAATATTCATTTTTAGCAACTCAGCATTCTGTCTAAGTGCTCTGCTCCTTTTTGCATGTTCATGTAGATAGGTGTCTAGTATCTGCAGACTAGCCTACCTTTCTAGTAGCAATTACAAATTTATATATCATATTGTAGTAATTCAATTCATTTTGTCAGATACTGGTGAACAGATTGCAGACTGCGTCCCTTTTCTTTTAATCCAAAAGTTGATTAAATAAATTCTTTGTGGAAACATAAACATTTTTTCTTACATTTTCAGACCAGCTATATGTTTCCTGTGGGCATTAGCTTCTCAGCCCTTGGAGGGACTCTGACTCGCCTTATTAAAGTACTTTGTTGCCAAGAAGAGAAATACTGCTTTTCTTGGTATGTTTCTATTTGGGGCTGTATACAACTCTGTGGAGCTAAATGTTGTATAGGATATTGAAGCCAGCACTGAATACGCTCAAAAGAGCTATGTTCTCTGTTCCAAAAAATCTCTTTTGCCCAGAACTGTTTTCCTCCTTTGTTTTCCACTGCTCTTTGCTTGTTTGCTCATCCTGGGATGTATTTTTTTTAAGTTTCTTTGTATTATTCATATATAAATGCAAAATATAAACACACATATAAATAGAATTTATATGTGAATTGTCTATATAAGCTATAACCTTGTGTGAATAAATAAGGCTTCCTTTTTTTTTGTGATGTTTGATTGTTTAATAGGGCAATGTTCCCCCAAACTATTCAGGCATTTTCTCTCAAAGAGAACAGATTTCCTCACGGGACAAAATCATGGTATGGCTTTTGCTGTGTATACTGTGGTTGTTGTTACATCCATTGGTATGCTGGTACCCTGACTTCAAGTGTCTTCTCTTGGGCCATAAACCAAACTCTCCTACCACCTGAGGAAGTTCATAACATAGGGAATTGCACTGTGTTCAGGTGAATGGCTGTCACTTTCTTTTCTTAACTTGGTCCTACCTGCCCTGAAATCTTGATTTATTTATTGGAACTGGGACTGCAGCTGGGACTCCCAGACAATACTGTAACCATAATGGTTTGGAATAATTATCTCTTTTCCTCACCTAATTAATGATTGATATTTTTGAAGTTTTAAATCCTAACAGATATTTCTTTTATCAGCCTGCCTGTTGAAAGGTTGATATTTCCAAAACTGTCTTTAGCTCTTGTTTTGGTTCTGTACAACTGAAAGCGGCTATGATTCAAAATATTTCTCTCTCATATAAGGTGTAGCAAACACTTTGGGCTATGCATTTAATTAAAAACAATGAAAATTGTCCTTAGAGAGTTTAAAGGATAACAAGTTGTCTTTACAGTGTCTTTTATCCTGGAGGTTGCCTCTAGCATCTGGCTGTTAGTGGGTAAAGGGGAGTTTTTCCGATTTGATGTGTATGAGCTGCATGAGACGTAAAGCTTCTTGCTTACTTTAATTAAAGCAACAGTTTTGTGTTTCTAAAACAGATTTCAGAGGAGGAAAATAAAGTAAAAAAAAAGGGAAAAGAAAAGAACTGAGAAAGATAAATATTTTTTATGTGCATGTGTAATGCAAATCTATGGACGTTCAACTGCGGAAAAAATTCCATACACTGTAAACAAAGAAGAGAAGTAATAACTGACCCCACAGATTCTCTCTGTATAAATACTTGATGGGATATTTCAGGCTTTTATATCTTTTCCTGTATCATATCTGTAATTCACCTTTAAATATTTGTATCTTTGGAACAATGTGAATAGTTTTTGTGTTATACAAGAACCTATGCTTGAGAGCAGGGATTTTGCAGTCAGTTGACAAAGACAAGCTGTAACCTTACTTAAATATTTATTTATTTATCATACAGCCACATATATCAGCAAAAGACATGAGTATTTGTGGCAGTTTGACCCAGTGTGGAAAAAAGCAGATTGGTTTTAACAGATGATGGACAGTTGTCTTGGCCACTTGATATTTAGGAAATGCCTCAGTGGAAAAAAATGTTTTAAAAACCACCCAGGAAGGGGTATTCACTTGCTCCCCTGCTGGCACCCATGACAGGAGGGCCCCCGGGGCCCGGGGCCCATGGCCCAGAAGGGGCCAGGGGTGGGTGTGGCTGGCCCCCCCCTCACCGGCCCGCTCCGTCTGGACCCGAGAGGAGCTCACACTGGCCGAGATAAGCTGAGGGAACCCGAGAGGAGCTGAGCCAAGTAGAAGCCAAGCAGAAGACTACAGCAGTCAAGATTGTGAGAGAGGAGAGTCCTCCTTTTACTCCCGGAGATGGATGTGGTAAGATCAAAGGGTGACCTTGCTGAGATAAGGCGGATTTCGTGAATTAGCTAATTAGGCAGTTAATAAAACTGCTGCAAACAGGCTGTAAGCTGTGGCCAGCACAAACAGCTCGGCTCGGGTGGGGAGACAGACTGCCCTCCTTTCGCTGATAGAGATGCAGCTGTATGATTTAAGGGGGAGAAAAGCAGCCGAATATTATCTGATGGAAACATGTGATCTTTACAAATTCTTCTGCAGGCATTTTCTTCAAATATTAACCTCGTTTCCAAGCCAGAGAGAAAGGAAGGCCAGTCATGGGAAGGGACTGATACGGCGACCAGCAGCTTAACAGAAGAGAAACAGGAAATACTGGAGGAGAAGCCATCTTATCACTGGGACTGACCCCCCCTTTCTGTGAGCTATGGGTGATCTGTAATAGAGCCAAACTATGTTTTCTCTGTAATTCACAAAATACAGACATGGGGGGATCTGGAATTCACAGCCTGAGAATAAGAACACTTTATGTTGTGAGCAGATGAAATTGCAGCATTTGGAGATTATGAATGAGAGAGAGAGGGAAACTGCACTTGTGCCTTTAGGCTGGAATGACTTGTCCTTAAAAGCTTAACCCCATTGGACTTTTCTTGTGACTCACGACCTGCAAGAGGATTATGGGAGAGAGGATTCACCACTGCAAAATCTGGGTGGGCTGTGGTGTTTTCCTGAAGGTCTGGAACCACGCTAAAGACACTCCGTAGGGAGTTATCTTCCATGGGATGAACCCCACTGCCTAACAGAAAGAACTCTTTATCTCATGAAGTGGCAATAAGAACTCTTAAGCAAAAGATCAGAATCATGTTTTATGTCCTTTGCGTGATCAGTAATAAAGATTGGGATGTATTGGGAGGAGAACGGTATTTGTATATTACGCCTTAATATTTTTATTATTATTATTCTTTCTATTCTTAGCAGTAGCAGTGAATAAAACTATTTTACCATTTCTCAAGCTTGCAGCCTTGTTTTTGCCGTCTCATATCCTATGAAGAATATAATCATGGGAGTCTGGGGTCTTCCCTCAGGCTCTAACCATGACAGTATTTCACCCTCACATTATATCCTGATGAAAATTTAATTTCTTCCCTAGCATGCTATTAAATCTTAACTATGTAATAAAACACCTATCACTAAGACCCTGTATTTTTTCCTTCTCTCTCTGTGTTCTTTCTTAATCTGATTTGATTTTTTTTTTTGGCAAGACATGAACCAAATAAGACTTGACAATAAAAAAGGTACAGTGCGTCTGATTTATTTTTATATGAAATTTCCTCATCACCTGCTGTAAGAATTATCCCTGCAGTACTCAGGGGCAATATTAAATCTTTCTTGCACATGCAGTGGCATTCATTTTTGCCCTGTCTGGTATTTTCTTTGTGTAGAAATCAGTAAAAATTTATTTCAGTCCAAAAAAAAATAACAATAATATCAATAAATATAAAATAATATTAATGCTAGAAAACCAGCTCAACCTGTTCCTTATGGTGCACTAATCTGCACAATACATTAAGATTTTATATTGTGAAAATATTTTGTCTTGTGCCATGAGATATCAAGTCATCTTTCTGAGGAGGAAACAGAGTGAAGGTACAAAGAAAATTGTAGTTTCTTCTGGATGATGTTACAGGTGGACGTACATGGGACATAACTCAATCTAAATATTCAAAAGCTATTTGGGCATCCTCAATCCATTTTCTCAATGCTTAGAATCTCCTTTTCAGAATAAATAAGCTGAAAAAACTGAAAAGTCTTCATATCCTAAAATGGATGGAATTTTGTCTTGTTACAAATCTGCCCAACTTCCTTTTACAGCTGTCAGAAACTTAATTGCACATTAAAAAATAACTGGTAGGAATATTCATAACAGCTCATGAAGGAAGATAATATTTTAATGTGAAGAAAAGAAGCCCACGAACTGTACTTTATATTACCTTGTTAAAAAAAGGGAAAAAAGGAATTGCTTTAAAAGTAAAAAATAATAAAATCTTACTGATAGAATTGTATTTACTGATAAAACCATAATACACAATTATTGATAGAATTATACTACAAATATAAGTCACTTCTCTCAATCTCTTGTCTTTCCCCAAGCACAACTCAGCTATAACTAGTTTCTAAACTATATGATACACCATAACGGCCAACAAATGCCAAGTAGCTTCAACACCCTGTGAAATCACACATACACAAAATTCAGCTGGAGAGGATGTGTTCTTCAATCTGTTCATGAGAGCCATACCAACTTTTTTGCTAGTTCTGTTCACTTACAAAGCTCAAGAATGCCTTTTCAGAAAACTTAAAATGGAAGAAAGAAAACTTTCCTTCCATGTGGAAGGAAAGAAATAGGTTAAGTTTTAGATGGAACAACTTTCCTACCTTGAAAGAAGAATATTTAACTAGTTCATCATTGGTTATTAAGAGAAAACGAAACTTTCTGGACTATAAACTTGACCCGCCTACTGTATCATGTAAAATCCTGTAAAGCACACCAGTGTAGCCCCTCTGTTTTCTCCACAGCATCTGCCTAAATAAAAATCAGACATGATGCAAACCAATGCTTATATTAATTCAATGTGTTCCCAACAAAAAGGCCAATCTCATGGAAAGGCTAATAAATCCCCCTTAACCTCAAAACTGGGGTGGATAAGCACCAGCTACCTGCTAGGAATAGTTGCTGGAACACTTAACTCCCAAATCATGCTTAGAAATTATTTTGGGGTGTTCTAATTGTCACAACAAAAAGTATACTAGGGACTGCTCAAACACTGGTAAATAAAATTGCATTCCACCACTTGGAATTGCCCCGGACATTGTTTAGTTTGCTACTATAGGCTTCACACTAGATGTTTTTTATCCATGAAATCTTAATAGTGGAAGCCTATATTCAGACAATTCATGCTGTTAATTATTGAGAGATGAAAACAGTATGTGGTTTCTCTGCTTGGCTGACTTGGTTTTTGGCCCAGACAAAAATCTTTTCCCTTGCCTGGCTTGGAGAAGCTGGAGTAGCATTTTATTTTGGCTGCCTTGAGCTGACCCAAATGGGCTGCCACCCTGAGACCTGGCGGGAGTGGGATCAGCACGAGTGGAGCCGGTCTGCCCCACCCCCAAGCCCTGAGGAGCCAAGCCATGGAGAGAAAGCACACCAAAAGGCTCCAGCCCAGCTGCTTTCACCTGCTGTGACTGCTGTGGAGAAAAGAGGTCGACACCAGGTAGCCATTATGGTTTTCCTCTGTTGCTGGAATTCCTCTGTGGAGGTCCTACTGCCCTCAGGGTGAAAAGCTGGCATCATCTTGGACCACGTGTTGGAAAAGGGGTATTCCTCCAGCACTGCCCCCATCTCTCTGGACATTTTTTAGGTTTTTGTTTCTGTGTGTGTGTTTAGTGTTTAAGAGGTGGATTTTTTTCTTTTTTTTCCCCTGCCTTGTGGGCTGGCATTCTGTTTGTTAATAAACCGTTTAATTTTTTTTTCACTTTCATCTACTAGTATTAGTTCCCTATTGTTGGAACCCTTTTGGAGAGGAGGATTCATTCCAAAGAGTCCTCTCTTAAATTTGTGTCAAAAGTGAGACACTTATTAATCAGAATTTCTTTGACTTTTGCACAACAATTTTACACGGAGTAGTGCCTTCTTGGCAAAGGTCAGCTAACTGGTCCAAAAGGAGAGAGAGGGCTTTTGACATTTTACTAAAGCCCTGCTGCTCAGTAATTACAGGAATTAAGAAAAACTGTCTGGAAAACAAAAAGGTATATTCTACAGTAATTAGCTTTAATCTCACAGAAAGAATATGTTGATGTGCTGTGTTCTTGATATTTTTCCAGCACTGAACTTGGGCTCAGTTGGTGGCCTGCTCAAGCTGTGCACTCCTTGGTGCTCTCCAGCTTCAGAGTTTGTCAATGACAAATTGCCACTCTGAGCTTAGATCATCTGAGGAATATAGTGGAGTTTGACAAAGCAAGCCATCACTTCTCTTGAACTTAAATAGTGCTGTGGGTTTTGACTACTGTATACTGTAGGTTTGGGCAGCACCTAAACTTTTTACCTGTTTTGGCAGTGTTGTTAACTCTAAGTGGGATTATTTTACAGATTTGGGGATTATTGTAAAGATTTGATGTTCAATATTATTTCTACAATAAAGATTAAGCCTGGAGGGGTTTTTTGTGGGTTTTTTTTTTTTTTTTGGGTGTGTGTTTTATTTGTGTTGTTTTTTTTCCCTATAGATCTTTATTGCATTGAGCAGAAGGGATGTCATAATCCCTAACACAGAGATCAGTCAGAGCAGTGCTTATTACATAAATCAACTTTGTTTGGCTGGGCTAATTTCCTATATTATTAAATATACAAAATCCTAGACAAAAATACAAACTTACAAAGTTTTAATGAGAATACTAATTCTTTTGAGCTATACTCAATAGATTAACCTTCATGTTGTAGAGATTTGCTCTCAGTAAGGAATGTTTGTCACCTGTGTCTATTAATTTTATGATTTTATGTCTTCAGTTTATTCCTGGTTAATAAGTTTTATTGTAAATATGTTCACTATGGAAGTCAAAGAATATTCTTTCACTTGGCAGTAAGAAGCCCTAAACTCTTTGTGAAATTATGTACTTCTCACTCATACATTTTCAGCCAGCTCAGTGACCTGGAAAATATTTGGGGACGAAAAATCTGATTTTTTTTGCTATGAATTGTTGCACTGGTACTATTTGATGGATTACATAAAGAATAGGATTTAGCTCTCTGAAACCGTAATCTGTACGAGCCTGGTTGTGGCGTACAGAGCTGCACCTTACCCTAACTGCACCAGTTCATAACTGGTACTGACCATAAACTTAGACTGGTAAAATGTGACATGAACACCAAGGTATGTGATTGCTTGATCATCAGTTCCCAGCATGATTCTGGAATGAAAACTATTTAATGAAATAAATCTACACAGAGATCACTAAACTGTGAGGTGAAGTCAGCAAACACATATTAAGAGCCACCTGCATTATGGAATGAAATGAGAACATAAATTCCCATTTTATTCCTAACTACGACGTAAACCTAAAGAGTAAAGAGCTCACTGACTATTTCCTAATTTTGTGATTCTTGAAAAATCTTGAAAATTTATCCAGCTGTATAAAAAGCTTTTTTAAAAAATGCCTCAATGGGGCTAAGATAAAATTTTTAATTTTCACTTGTAAGGGCTTATCACTAGGAAAAAACTAGTGACAGCATATCACTATCAGTGTCAATGGCCCATCAGGAGACTGAAAGCAGGAAGCTCCCACAATGAAACATCTCATGTATTGTGCCTTCACTGGGGATTGGAGGCTGAGATTGGAGGCCTCTCCTTGAAATGCCCCTTGTGTGCCCTGCTCCCATTCCTGCTCCATGCTGAGTGAGGTTGAGAAGCCCAAGTTTGGATTTGTGCAGGGCACTGCAGGGTGAACCTGTGGAGCTGCAGCATCAATTCACCATTCAAACCTTCACTCAACCCTGGGGATGTGGAAGTGGGAGGGCTGTAATAGATCCTATAAACATGCAGCCTTGTTCTAAATCCTTCCCTTAGGTGATGCCCCATTATACTGAAAAAATCAGATACATATTAATAGAAAAGAAGAGATGGATAATTTCTTTCTTCTTTGGTCAAAGGTTGGATTTTGTGATCTTGGAAGTTTTTTCCAACCTTCATGATTCAATGACTCAATAACCTTTCCCCACTAAGATTAGAATGTATTTTTTCGGGTGTTAGAATATGATTTGTTAAGGAGTGCACCTTCTGGAATCCAGGTTTAATTTTCTTCTTCATTGTAAATTTTGTTGTCTGCTGTGGTTCTTAACAGTCCAAATGATGCAAAATACCACAGTTCTGGTATCAGTACCTATTTTACTGAAATTATTTACTTTGCAAGACCATTAAGTTTGCCAAGATGGGCTGAAATAGAAGTAACCAGTCTCATTTTTAAATCAAGACTTCAAAGATGTAGACATACTTTAGATCTGTTTTTTCCTATTGTTTCCTTAGAATGTAGTTTATGTTTTGTTTATACAGCTGAATCCTGTATTAAAGCTGTGCTCTGAATTAGCTATGTGTAAAATGTAATACATTTTATGTGATACTGTGTGCCTTTGTATAACTTTGTACAGTTTGTACGACATGTTGAAGTGTGACTATGCTAGTATGTTTTTCAGAATGATTTCTGTATGTTTTGTTCACTTTTACAAGGAGGCCTTTTAACCGTTTTTGACAGCAAGTATTTCATGAGTATATTGCCATGAGTCTCATGCAAAAAGACTAAAATTCTTTCTATTTACTTCTTTCCATGTGTTAATGAAAACTTTTCTTCCTAGGATAGGTTACATTCATTAGCCTCCTAAAGTCATGAAAAAATTATTTCTGGGATGAAAAATCATTAATAGTAGGAGCAGGTATAGCTCTTCACTGTTAAAAATTGCTTTTGATAAAATAAATTAAAATTAGGGCTTCCATGTCCTTGATTCTATTTTATTATTTGGTCATTTGCGCATGCATATATTTTTATGCCCTTAATTCTTCTCTTGTTTAGAGAAATGCCCATTTACCAGAGGAAAAAATTATATGTTATGATTACATGGTACATTGTGCAGAAAGAACATCAACTTCTTTTTAATTTACTCTCAGCTGCTCATCATGAAACATTCAAAAGGCAATGCTTGCTTTCATGTACTTAGCGCAGTACTTTCATTCATGGAGATACTTTATTTTTGGGGGAAAAAAAAGGTACTTGCATTCAAAGGCACATAGTGAGTCATCCAGCAGTTAAGTGACGAGTGTGTAAGCTTGAAACAGGGAAAACTGATTTATGTGCAACTACGGTGGAAGACTAACATCAGAGTTACAATAGAGCGAATATATATTCAAGACAAATCCTGCCACTGGAGCAGGATCTAGCTGAAGCACAGGTGTGTTTTTCTCATTTCTCAATCATTTTGACTTTTAATTAGAGCACCTGAAACTTTTTTTATACTGCTGAAACAAACAAACAAACAAACAAGCAAAGAAGTTTATTTTCATTAGGGGTTCAAACCTTTGGTTAGTTAGAGCATGGGGCTAGTAAAACAATGCTGTACTCATAATTTGTAGGATTTTTACAGTATCACTTGCTTCTGGAGAACATGTCCTTATCCTGCAGTACTAGTATTATTTTAGCAACGGGTTGTTTTTATAAATAGTTCAATATCATAAAAGAAGAGGTTATGATGTTGTTTTGCATAGATTTTCAGATATGCTTAGGTTTTATGAATGATACAAGTACTGCCTGTGTTTAAACATAAACATAGTGCAAATTTAAAGGAGGAGTCCTGGAACAGAAAAAAGGGAGAATAGGTTCCTCTGATCAGTTGAGTGAGTCATGTGATAAGAGCTGAAATTGTTTGACAGGATGTAAAGACATTTGGTTTTGTTTGGAATCTTTTAGTTTTAGGCATTCTTACTCATAAGAAAATGCTTTAATCTTCAGCATTTAGACATCTTTTCCTTTAGTGATTGTATTTTTCCATTTAAAATTTAGTATTTTCTGCCGCTTCAGAAAGTACATTTGCAGCAATCAGTTACTCACAAAAAGTGCTACATCACGATCACACCGTAGTAATTATTACCATTGTGGTTCACTTCTTACAAGTCTGAAGGTAACTTTTTAATCCATTTATTGAGATCATAGGTTGTTATTCAGATGCAGTGCAAACAGTCTCTGTAGTGTACTTCACAATAAATTCCACATAAAAGTCCACCACCTTTTTTTCCCTGTGATCACTTAACCACTTCAAAATCAAGAATCAAAATCTGATGCAGTAATCTTTCATATCTTTCTCTCAATTACATGAACTCTTTACTGACATTCCAGACTAGTTCTAAGTCACAGTTTTGGTTTTTTTGACCTAAGTCAACATCTTGAAAGCACAACTTCTGTTTAAAGAGTAGCAAATCTGCAAATGATAGATTAGGGAGTTAAAACACATGATCTAGCCTAGACAACATTTTGAGACTTAAAGGTCGTGTAACTGTTATTTCTTTAGCTGTATGAGGCAGGAGAGAAAGTCCAATAGGAAGATTAGTTCATGAAAATTTCAACACATCTTTCATTGAAAACAATAACCAAAGTGATAAAGAAAGGAACATCTCTGTTTAGACTCTCTTCATCAGTTGAAATGTGGTGTATTCAGTATGACCTAACATCACATGAAAAAGACAAGTAAAGACCATTTTAAACTATTCACACACATGAACTTATGCCAATACTTCTCAGTGATTGCTACACCGTAGTTTTGGTGGAAGTGGTTCCACTTTGTGTACCAACTAAGCAAAAGAATATTGTTTCTTTAAGTTATTTCCCAGTGCAAATGCCAAATTGAAAGACAGACACAAAGGCCAACTGTATAGGTAGTGATTAACATTTACTGTTTGTTGAGAGTTTCTGGACACCAAAACTGTTCACATTTCAGTTATGAAACTCATGTACCATTTTCCTCTGCCTGATGAATTGATTTTTTTCCTGTTACTATGGATGCTGTAGTTTACCATATTGCCATGGCACTTCATCCCTAAAGACTGCTTTTCCCGTATTCCAAAATAATAGTCATGCACCTTTAGTATGAAAAATACAGATTGCTCCAAAACCTCAGGTCTCTTCAGTTAGCATAGATGGACATAACCTAAGAACAGTAAAAACCAGATTTTGTTTTAGCTTTGTGAGCAGGGCTAGGTTGTAAAAATTACAAGCACTTTGTCACATTTAAGTCACACACACACACAGACCAGCCTATTAAACAGAAGCATTCTGAGGTGAGGCTTATGTTGTAATATTTTTTTCTTTTTATAAATCAGTATTTCAATCACAATTTGAAAGCTCTCTGAAGGGAAGTAAGAGGCAGAATCTAGTGATAAGAAAAGTGCCTTTTGCATAGCATTTGAGATGACTAAAACTGTTGAAAGCTTTCCTAGTCAATTACATTGCACAAATTTATGAGGAATCAGGGCTTTTTCCTGAACTGAGTTTCAGGATGGCCCCTGTAGAGTATTACAACAGAACAGCAAGCTCAGTCAAGCCAAAAATATAAACAAAAGGCAAACAAATTTGCTAGGAAACCACAAATAAATATAGAAAGATGAAGTCTAGGCTGTTGTACAGCACATAATCCCTTTTCTCTCCTTGCGTAAGATTCTTTTGACCCCAACAGCCCCAAAAGTTTGACTCTCTGAGTCTCGTGGACTCTCTACATGCTTTATGTAGGCAGATTGGAGATTTTGTAGTTGCCCATTCTAAAAGAAAATATGCAGTAGTGCTGGTGTTTTTATCATATATAAACTTCAAGCATAAGATACAAGCTCACAGAGAACTTCTGTTTACAATTAGAAATGTGACTAAATCACCTAGCTTCATATAGTCACCTGATTCCTCTCTCGGTTTTACTGTTTTTACATACAAGTAGCACCTTTGACCCCACGTACCCCAGGGTATGTTTACTGACTACTTCAGTAAGAGGGGAGTCTGCTGTCAGTATTTTAATTTACATAATTTGCAGTTAAAAAAGAAGATATTCATTTTTATTTCATTACATCTTGTAGGAACTGTCAAACTCTAGAAGAAAGGGCATAGACTTTAAAAAAATGTGGTGCTGAGAAAAGCCTTGATCCAGAGTTGGACCCATTTTCTCAGTGTTACTGAAATCTCTCTCAGTTTGGTTTCTCAGACAGAAATTTTGACATGCTGGTTGTAAAGCACATTAGATATCCTTTTAAGACTATACCAGTGAAATTTCCCTTATGCCCAGCCATGTCATCTCTTCTCACCACATGATATCTTCTTCAAGTCTCCTCTTACTAAAAGTCTATATTGCTGTGTTTCTTTGACACTACTTCTCACTTACTTTCTCACTCAGGCTGAAGTTACAGTATAAGGTTTTATTTCCAAATCAATTTTCTTTGGAGTTTGAAACACGGAGTGGAAGAGTTCAGAATAGCCTCTGGAATCTTATAACTTCTTCAAAACAAGTATTTTTTTCTTCTTTGTTTGGCATTTTTTTCAGGGGTGTGTGTGTCATGTATTGTTTTTTGTTTGTTTAAGTTTTTTTTGTTTTGGTTGGGGTTTGGTTTTTTTTGTTTGTTTAGTTTGGTTTGGGGTTTTTTGATTTGTTTTGTTTTGTTTTGTTTAATAACATCACCTATATCATGACCTTTTTGGTAGGTAGAAGCTTCCTCTTTGGTATCATGGGAGAATAGATTGAACAAGATTTGAACTTGTATCATGTGGGTCTTCAGAAGGATTAATTCCCCTTAATATTTTGTAATACTACTTAAAATTTACAAAATGTGGTATTCAAAGAAATATGTTTTTGCAGATTCTTTTGTAGGCTTCTACTTCACTATTTCTTTTTCCAATTAAAAGACATTTGGTATTTTTCCCGCCTAGTACTCTTTGCAAAGATGAGGATTGAAGGAAAATGATCCATAAAAGTGCATTTGCTACTAAAAGTCCCCCAAAAGCAACCAAACAAAAAACCCCAGAGAGATTAAAAAAAACGAGGTTTAAAAGAGTGGTGGTATGTGTGCATTTGATTAAACAGATGGTTCATGATCTCTGAGTTATCTCCTAGCCTGCTAAATCCTTCGCCATGCACACAATTCCCTTATCAGGAGAAGAGTTGCGTGGGAGTGAAAAGGATTATTTCTTTTATAGTAGCTCCTTTATTTTGAGTATCACGAAGTATCTAAACACTGATACCAAAAGGGTAGAGTCAGATTTCAGTGATATAGTTCTCAGAAGTCTTCCTTTTACTTTTTATCATATTTATATCAATGTTTTTAAAGGATAGCCACCCTTTAAGTCTCATCTATTGGAAGAAGTCTAGAAAAAAGCCACACAAAATACTTGAGTTAAATATGAATCCTCTAATTTCTGAACCTTCATTTCTGTCGCAAGAAGGGTCCGGTGCTGGTCAGCCAGCCGTGGCTGTATGCCACAACCTTCCTAGAGAGTGTCCCGCAGAGAACAGCCCTTCCAGGGGCATTGGCAAGCCTTCCTAGGTGACAGGTGATTTCAGCAAGCGTAGCAATCTCTCAGCTACAAGTGATTCCAGCTGTTGTGATTCAGCTCTTTGTGAAATCACCCAAGGCAGACTCGGGGACACAGAGACAGGAGCCTCGTATGGCTGTTCCACAGAGGTAGCTTTATTGTCCAAACCACCCTGCAAAGGAGAGGCCAGGGATGACAGCTCCCTCTCGTCAGGGGTAGAAGCAGCGGTTTATATGGGGAAAACAGGGGGCGGGGTGGAAACCAATTAGCCAACAGGGTACAGGCTATTACCATGAAGAAACAGGGCGTGTTGGGAGCTCACCATGACCCTGAGGAAGGTTGCTATCTCTGACTCCTCCAGGGGAGTGCAGAAGGCTCCAGCCTTGAGAGCTCACAGCCCTCCACACATTTCCGTGCTGTGCAGGACAGTTGTACTCCTATTTCAAAACACCATTTAAATTTTCTAAAGTAGAATGGTTGTCAACAAAATTTTAATTTGGGTTTCTAGCACAGAAAAGCTTTTCATCAGATCTAAGGCAGCAATTTCCGGCTGAAGGAAGATCAAAGTTTAGTAAGAACACTTATGCATTCACCTATGAAAACGTTCCTTGCTTTGTCTGTTTATTTTAATGCGGATAATAAATAGCGACATGAGACTGACTAAAGGAAGATAGCTCTGTAAAATTATCTGTGTACGAAAATTTTCTTCCTTAAGAGGAAATTTCAGTTGAAGGTCCCGACTTTCTTCCAAATGAAGAGGTGTCATCTTCACCAATATGTCGTTTGGTTTTCAGACAAGATTTCACAAATATTTTTCTTCAGTCCCCTTCTGGTTTTGGTATGACAGTGGTTTGGCTGAGGTCTTTCAAAAGTTTTTAACTGTCTACTGATACAGATGTGCAAATACAAGGTTTTACCAACTGAAGCTGTTCCAGCTTTTGATAGAGTCATATAGCCATTCAGCAAGTGACTAAGTCTGAGAATAAGAAAAAACAGAGGAGAACTAGGATGACCACTCCATACAAAGTAGGACAGCTTAGTAGAGGTCTTGCTATCAAAGAAAAGTACAAAACTCTCACTTAAAGGTGGGTTTGGTCCAACTTCCAGTGATATTGTCTAGCCCCAGTTGGATAAAACTAGAAAAGCCTAAACAAACCTGGAAAAATCTTTCCCCACAGAACTCCACAGTCATATTGTGCACCTATTCACTTATTCCTGGGAGTGTTGAGAATTTCACTGGTGATGTTTTCCATAGGTACAAAGAAGAACATTTAGCTACTTTCCATACAGTGTCTTCAGAGGCATCATTCAATGGAGCAGGATTACTGCTGCAATCAATAGTTGAATTATGAAAGAAAGTCCATTTTGAAAGACATAAAGTTAAGATTTCTGCTTTTCTGTGCAAGATCTTTGTGCACGGAAAATAAGGACCATCCATATTGATTGAAGGTAGCAATGATTCAATTGAAGTTAACAAAAATTTCCCAGCTCTCTTCTTGTTATTTTCTTCCTCTTTTCCTGAGAAAACAGGAATGTTTTGTAATTTGCCTTCCACAATTTGTCAGCAGGGTAGTATGTATGAAAATATTTTTGGAGACTAATATCATGTTTATTGTCTTACACCTATGCTTCCCACCTCAAAAAAAAAAAAAAATTGTTATATATATGGTCTGAATTTTGCTTTCATCAAAAAAACTAGCATATTTTTCAAAGTACAAAATCACTGATTTTAGTTGACTTAGGATATTGCTAATTGACTGACAAATAAACAACAAAAAAGAATGAAGCAAGAAGTATGCCAGTAATCTCTCTTTTGTTTCTGAGAAATATCGCACTAAGGTTAATATTTTAGTTGAATGGGTTGACTTTTATTCAGAGGAAAAACAAAGAAAGAAACAAAACAAACAAAAAAAAATAATTCCCCCCCCCCAGGACCCACAAAACCTCAAGAGGAATAGAGTACTTAACAAGCACAGAAATCTGAATGAAAATAAAAATGCTTGACATTCTTCAAGTAGCTTAATTCTGTATTATCAAAAGGACTGTGGTGTTCAAAACAGCAGGAAGTGCTGTAGAACATTACTTAACTACCATACTGCAGTGAAATAATGAAGGGTGAGAATTAATCTGGAAAGTTAACAAGTTCTGTTTAAAATATCTTGCATGAAAATTGTAATGACTGGAAGTGAGCCAGGAAAGTCAGCACCGTATAATTCCTTAAGCTCTGAACAGGTTCAAGAAGGATCAAAGTGAAAACCATGGGTCAACATACACAAGCAGGTACAGGAAAAAAAGTGAGATTAATTTGACTGTCCCCCTATTTAACACTTTAGTTGCTTATACATGCCCAAATCTGCCTGTTAAAAAACCCCAAATCAATCCAAGCTTATTGAGGTGCTCTTTATGTTTATGCCAAAACAAGATAACTATTCTGCAGGTATCTGAAAATGACGGAGGGCATTCTAAGGTAGTCTCTTCCTAGGTTCTTTAAGGAATGGGTGGTGATGGTGATGCATAGCCACATGAGCACAGAAGAAGATATATCAGACTATCATTATGCAAAAATAATAGGACCAGAAACCACATTCTCTGTTCTACTCTCTCCTAAATGTAGTCAAAATTCCTCTCCCCTCTATAAGAAGGACGGACAATTCTTATGTTTCTGGCTACCTGACAGTCTGACAACAATGAAATTCCATTCTTCAGATTATTTCAGGAGAAAGGTGTCTTTGGGACTGGGACTTCAATCTGCACAGTTTGAGCAGGACATCTAACTCAGAGCCTTGTACTGCATGTGTGCTGTGACTACCACAATGTTTGTTGTGTTAGGATTCATCACAAATAGTTGAAGAAGCCGAAATTCCTGATAGACGTTCTCTAGTGTAAGCTCAAGACAGCTAACTTCGGTGCTTTGGAACTTTTCTTAAGACCTGATAAGAATTCACTACTAGATCAAATGGGAAGAAGGATATAGAGCAGGAAGTGAAGGACTGAGGAAAGTTCCCAGGCAAAGCAGAACAGAGCATCTGTCCTCTTCAGGGACATGTACCAGTTGCTGGTGACTGAGAGTGAATGCATATGATTGTGTTTGAAATAAAAGATGATATCCAGACATTTTTGCATGAATCTAATTTTCCAGTGAGTTTGTGTTTAAGTTAGATTGCCAAATTAAATGCAGTAGATGCTAGACTGAGTTCTTTCATGTTCTTGCTTAGTATGTGGTGTTGCTGTATCAACAGCAACTCGTGAAAAAAACCCTGAGCAGATAATCTTCCCCATGGAAAATGGTTGCAAAATCATTGAGCAAATGACCATTTTGGTACATGATAATATCAGCCTATAAATTAGGAACTTCCATGTCTTTGATGAGGTAAATAATCTAGGGATTCTAATCTACTATTTTTATGTCTGTACCTTGCAACTTTTTGCCACTCACGAATGATAACCATTTTGGCTTCAAGAAACAAGCAAGCACTCCAACATTAAAAGGATGGTGCAGCATGTCTTGAATCATGTATTTACTAAATTTAGTATCTTTCTTCAGTTTGTGAATTGGTTGTCACAAGGTTGTGACTTGGTGTTACTTACTGACTCATACTGTTTATTAACCCAGACACTATAGAGATAAGTGCAAGAGTCTTTCCGGTGGCATCTCAACCAGATATTTTTCCTCCAAGAATCTTGCTCTGAAGATTCAGTAAGCAAATCATTCAGAAATCAAGTTTTCTGATGCATTTAATCAGAGTACTAATGCATTAGTATTTCCTGTTGTCAAGCAGGTATCTGTAAAACTTTGAAGAGGAATATCAGGGTTCGTGAATTTAAATGTTAATGTTGTAGTTCTTTAGCATTGCACACTATAAATAATTTCTGTGAGTCCTCCTCACCTACAAATGCTTTTCTTTTGGTTTTCACAGAAAACTGATACTTGTTACATGTTTTTGTTTTGAGACTGAATGTCTGAGGAAATTGTGGAATACTTGGGAATTGTACAAAAAATTGTGGGATATTTCCCAAGATCATAATCAGATAAATCTTCCCAAAACACAACCTCCTGAGACGATTGCCTGGACTAGGCTGAAAGGAACTGACACAAAGGGGAAAAAATTTCAGTAAGGCTGAGAATTTCCTGAGGAATGCCCTTGTTGTTTAGACACAGCTTCCATGTGTTTTTGTTCATTGTTTTGTGCCTAAGGTACTTTCCTGTGAAAGAAATAACATTTTCTAAAGATCTGGATTCAAAATGAATGTACAGGCAATGAATCCAGACAACCTTGATACTTATGAACAAACTTCCTGTATGGAGGTAACATGACCATTCTCTTTCCTTCTTTGTTTTTCCTACTCTTTGTGATATTAAAAAAAGGGGAAATATTACCTGCAAATTGATGATAAGTTATGGTCAGAAGATGATGTCTGTTCCATTGCACAATTTTGAAAGCATCCTCTGATGGTTTCAAATTTATGAGGCTAGGCAGGTTTTTGAAATATAGGGGTCACATGAACTTTAGAAGCAGAATTTCATTATTTGAATGTTGGGACCCGTATTGTAAAAGGCCTTTTGCAGAATATGTGTTTCTTCCCACTGAGCAAAGGATTTGTCTTCTCTCCTGCGTTTTCGAGCAACAGTGTACTTAATAAGACGACAGAAGTACTAGATTTTTCTACAGAATTTGAGAACCACACTGTTAGCATGCTAAGCATAGCTTCAGCTTTCCAAGCAAATGCGCTAATTAAAAGTGTAAAGCTCACCAAATGACAGATGTTCAACTGTATAATGTGCTTGAACTTTTATTTCAGGTTAGTGTTTGTCTGATGAGAAACATTACATCATGACAGATTTAAAGCATTTTAAAAACATTTTTTCTCTCACTTCCAAGTAACTCAGGTATATGAAAATGAAGATGAACCAGAGGGACATATTCATCAAGATTTCTTTTTTCATGAGGTGACGTTTTCTGTTGAATGTAGCTTGCCTTTGCAGAGTTCCAACACTTACACATTGGCAGTTGTAAAAGTGCTCTCACTTTTCATTTAAGAGAAAGTTTGATTCTCCATGAACATACCAGAATAAGCAGTGAACTGGAAAGAGACTACAGATTTTGTTATCTGCAAGGTGATTGTCTCCCAAGATAATGTAAATCGTCCCCAGTATGTATAAAGCTTGAGTGACACAATATCGTGTTTTATCTCCTCTGTGCAGACGCCAGGTACTCTGTTCAAGGAAGCTGGAATGGGTCACAGTTTCCCACACTAAGAAAAATATGCTTCCATTGTAATTTTAAGGGAATGTAGCTTTTCCCTTGCATTACAAATTGCAAAACACAAGTTGTTTACAAGTTAAACATTCTTAAAGTACCTGTGGTTTAGAAAGAAAAAGTTTTATTAGTTTCTACCTAAAGGCACAAGGGCGTCTTTCCCTAATACAGTCACCCTTGGACAATTCTATTTAACAATAGACTAGTCCAGCTCCATCCTCCCATGGTAGCTGCCAGCTTAATTTCCACTTGCTATTTCTAATACGACACAACCTACAGAACTGTCTTGTCATCTGACACATGGAGAAAGCCATTCTGGCTTCACAGAAAGATAAAGATCACACCCTCTGTTAGGAAATTCCATCAAGTCTGAGATAGATTGATACCAAAGTAATGCAGTTCTATGGCATTCTGTGGGCAGACAGTCTGCAGGCAGAAATGCAACAGGAGAAAGTTACTGAAGAACTCTTTAGGGAGACAAGAATTTATACGTGTAAAATAACGGCAGAGAAAATGACAGGCTGTTTTGCGTTTGGACTCAAACTTCTTTGGTAGTTTATGGTTCAAAATCATGAGGGGATGCTGATAATACCCAGGTCAGGACTCTGATACTGGTTGCTGCATCTACAGAAATAGTAACACTCTATCTTTATAAGTATTTGTATTAACTATTCTGTGTCTTTGTATCTTTCAATATAGTCAATATTTCTTCAAAATGACTCAGTTTCCTCTCCTCCATTTATATTCTTTCTCATCTAAATATATTGAACCAAGTGGCTAGAATATTGTTTAATTTAATTAAGTTATACTGGTCTGGATCAAGGGCTATTTAAATCAAAGCAACATGCCACTTATTGATGTGATTTTGAGATTGAGTTTATAGACCCAGATTCTAGCCAGATGCCCAACCCATTTAGTTTAGATTCAAGTATCCTAGTTTATAGTATGGTCTTGATTCAGGAAAGCATCTCTGTATTGAAGAGTAGCTCAAGTTCAAAGTAGAAAGTCAAAATTAATGAGGTTCTTGACTTTCTGTCACAAGTAAAATCATGCCATGTATCTGTAAGCTAAAAAGGAAAAAACTTTCTGTTAAGTGATGTGGAAGTTAAGATCCTTGATCCTGAGGAATTTTGAATTAAAGTTGTATTCTTTTGTGACAGGCAGGGACAGGCGAACGGAAGATCACGGGATGTCACGGGAAGGCAATAGCAGAGCTGAAACTTCTCCCTAACTCAAACCCTCCC
>JACAXG010000281.1:321166-389283 GCA_018881555.1 Amblyornis subalaris | reverse complement strand
AAGAGAAGAGAAGAGAAGAGAAGAGAAGAGAAGAGAAGAGAAGAGAAGAGAAGAGAAGAGAAGAGAAGAGAACAATGTTTCAACTCCTAGACTGCCTAGCTGTTCAAAATATCTGACTATTTCAAACCAATTCACCTCTCTCATAGTTATTGATCCTCAGAAGGAATGGGACTTGAGAGAATACTGCAGGGAAAAGAGAGATCAGACCTTAGGAATTAAATCCAGCTCTATATGTTGCAAGTGCTAGCAGTAATTTATGTCAACTGTCCTTATCAGCCTTAAAAAAAAGAGATGTTCACTTTGAGCTTGTGATTTAGAGTTTCTTGGTAGATATTGAAAAGAAAGTAGAACCTCCAAAGAGCAATTCCATTTATCCTAAACTGGACATCTAGGAGAAGTAGGATAAATTGTCTACTGGAGCTTCTGTTTTTACTTCCATTTACTGTCATTTACATGACCATTTTACATCATAGCCTTCACTTTTACATTTAGGACATTCAATGGTTTCAAGCCAAGGTGAAGCAATTAGTATCTTGTAAGAGTCTGAGCTGCTCAGAAACTTTCTACAGTGTCAGGACTTTAAGCAGAGCTGTAATCCCATGAAATACTACAGATCTTTCACCTCTGCTGATACTTTTCTGGACTTCTTTGGTGTAGCAGGGTCTAGTCACTACTTAGGTACAAAAATAATCGCCAAGTATTGTCTCTGATTATATAATAATTAAGTGTATATATATATACACACACGCGCACTCGCGCACATACGTATTTCAAAGCTCTTGGAGCCAAGTTGTGCATGTGCAATTTGTGTAGTCTTAGTCATTTGAACAAAAAGTTTGATATTCTACAGAGGGTCTTTTGCTCCTGGAATTGTTCTCACGGGGATCAAGCATTAAACACACTGCAGGCTGCAACTCATAGTGAGAAACAGAAGAACTGAGAAGCAGTTGAAAATGATATGCATTTCAGATAAGATTGAATTTGTCTGTTCTAGTAAAGTGCCCTGTTGTGACATACAGTTAAACTGATTAGATATTATTTAATGGGAAGAAGAAAACCCAAAACCTAAACTTCTACCATATCCATTCACAGTATGAGGTATTCCCTATAATGTGTTTGCACAATCAAAAGATATAGCATAACCCAGATACTCTAGGTAGTCACTTCCTATTTAATTACCAGTGATGACTCCAGAGCATCTAACTGTACAGAAAGATATTTTGCTAGTCACTGCTATACTTTATACATGAGGAACTGGAATAGCAAGCCATTTACAGACAGTACAATCAGAGAAGTGAGGCTTAGATGAAGCTAAAATGAAAATCCTTATTGTCCATTTCTCCTAATCTAATTCAAAATACCTGTGAGCTCTAATAAATTGCAGAGGGAGGACAAGAAATTATATTAAAAAATATAAGCGTTTAGAAGCATATCTTGGATCTAAATAACTACCTATTCTGAGAAAATATAGTAGGACATAAAGTAATATATACAGTAGAATATAGTATATAGTAGGGTATAAAGAAGTATAGTAGGATGTAAAGGTGATCTTTTAACTTGGTGACAACAGTCAAAACACACTTTCCTTAGATCAAACTGTAACTGGAATATGAAATGGAGGGTCTAAGGTGGGGCCAAGAAAAATAATTTTGTGATGTGATGAAAATGATTTGATTAAGTAAGGATTAAGTTTCCAAGGAGCAACTGTAGAATACCAGCTCTTTTTATTTGACTGCAGAATAAGTACAGCTGTAGAAAAAGTAGGAAATAGTGAGAGACTTGAAATTCTCTCTGAAAATTATAATTTTAAATGGATAAATCCTTATAATGACAGATAAAAGATTTGTTCCTGATCTGTCACTAGCTTGAAGAAATGTAAACAAACACACCTCTCTTGTTTTCCCAGTAAAGCTAATGATGTTTTCATCAGGTATAAGCACTCTGGGAAAGATTTTACTGTCAGCTGAAAGCCAAATTAGTCCTTTTCTTCAGAGAGAAGTATGGGACACCCTCCTGAGGCTAATTTTCAAAACTTACAGAAAATTACATCTTTGTTGGTAAAAGAAAGAAAAAAGAAGTTGAAACAGGGTATTCCTTTTGGTTCATTTGTCCGTTCTGGCCCAAATTCATTATTAAAAGCACAAGACTCTATAGTTGAAAAATGTTATTTCTTATTGCTGGCATTTTCAGTTTTCTTATAACGAAGATGTTGATTGAACTTAAGGCAAAGCACTGTAAGTGCAAACTCCATTTGTTTTCTCACTATTGACAAGATTTAACTGTATCTTTGTTCTCTTGAACAAAAAAGAAGTCAATTATTTGTAAAGAACAGCTTTGTGCTGACTGCATCTATTTTATCTGTAGTCTAGAACTTTGAAAGCAGAAGGAACTTCATTGTGATCACATTAATTTACTTTTGAATGTCCAGTGAAGTGTCTGTAAAACACCATAGCTGAGAAATAAATGCAAAACAACTAAGCCAAATACTGGTATTTTATGTGTGTCTTTGTAGCAGGGTAAGTTGCTGTCATACTGGCTAACGAACCAGTCTTTTCTAGTTCTTCAGCAACCTGTGCTAGTAAGTGAGAGGGAAGTGCTCTTGCTAAATTTCTTCCTTGTGAAATTTCATCTATTCATCTCCTTCACAGACATGTGGGAAGTACTCAGAGCACCTGACATAGTTACTGCTGCACTGGCAGAATTGAAACAGCTGAAAATATCACAGATTTTTAATAGTGCTTCTGAGAGATGCTGAGTTATTACCGTGACACCTCGAGTTACCTAGCCTAGAGCTGGAATATGGCTAAATATACCATGCAAGTAGAGAGGGAAGAAGTTTGTTAGGGAAGCAAGATCTGTTCATTTTCAAAGGAGCCAGAGGCTGTGGCTAATGGAAATATTCAGTTTGACATCTGTTAGATTGAAGGAGTTTAAACGTTTTTCTGGGAGTTCACCTTTCCCAGCCTGCAGAAACATACAAAAAGTTGCAGTACCCATCTGTTTAGAAAGCAACAGAAATAAAAAGTACAAGAGAAGAAGGAGGAGGAGGACAAAAGCAGATGGGCTAAAATAAGCCTGGAGAAAGTAATGTCCCACTACATATTAATGTGTGATGTTTGTGCCAAGAAAGCAAGTCTCTCAGGATAGCAGAATTACGATTCTGAAGATAGCATGAGGTTTGGACCCCATATCAGCACAGTTTTACCTCTAATTTGAGAATAAATAATTTACAATAGAGAGAAGACACTTCAAGGGCTGACTGAGACTGTAATAAAGTCTCAAACCATAACCTTGAATAAAAATGTAAACATGCCAAATGTTGCATTCTATAGCAGAATTTAATCTGTGTGATTAAGATTCCTGTAACATGTATTCGTTAATAAGGGATGCCATTTACCATTACTGCCTTTGTGGGTTTTATGTATGGGTAGTAAATCAATGGCTGTTGAGAGGTCTTTCAAACTTTTACCCATCATGCTTAAAATCTGCTGTTTATGTCTTGTGATTCTGGTGTGTATTTCAGATTTCAATTTTTAGCATAAGCTTCTGGTTCTATCTGTGTTACTTCACAGTAATAACTCTGTGGAGAAATACTTTAGAGTCTTTAAAAGGAGCATACTGCAGCATACAGTTCTGCGGTCAGCCATCTCTTTCCAGAATCCCCAAGCGTCTCCCTGTGCATCAAGTCCTTGCCATTAAATCTTACATGGCATGACAGAAGGGCCTCAGCTGTATCATTCCTCCTAGAAATCAGTCGGCTTGCCAGAGATCCTAGCTATGGTCCTTCCCTCTGGGTGACTGTGAAAAATACTGATTTTGTCCACTTGTAGGTGTTTTCTACTTATACCAGGGGACTGGGTGTGTTGTGAAAGCAAAAAAAAAAAAAAAAGAAAAAATTATGTTGATGGCAGGAATGAATGCAAGTTACTTATTTCTAAATCTTAGTCTTTATGCTAACTTGGTCTTGATGTTATTTAATCCATTCATGTCTCTCCCACTGCTCTTTTCAAATCCAGGTATGATACTTTTTCACCTTTACTTGGCTGATCATCCTTGTATCTCAGAAATGTCCAGATAGCAATATCAAGGTACCTCGTCTGAGAAACAATGTCCTTATTTCCTGGATGTACTTCTCACCAATCCCTTCACTGAATTAACAGAATATATGTAAATGGAGAATAACATATGAAGTATGTCATTATTAAATTAGTTATATCATGGCCTGTGTTATAACCAATATCATTGCACCAAATTTTAACACCCCAGGAATGTAAAGATTTATGTATTTACTTTTCTTTTTTTCACCCTCGACTTCTATAGATTTCCCAGAGTAATGAAACAGGAGGTAACTTTCCAACTACAGTCCTGTAATCTGTATTGTGGCTGCCACTATTATCATGTTAGTCTTAAGAATAGCAGGAGATGTCTTTCTGTAATTTGAGATATGTACCCAGTATGCCAAATGTGAGAAATTTAATAGCAGGATCCCTCTTCACAGATAAACAAATGATTTTGCATTTGTATATTCAAGAGACAGTTTTATATATTGAAGCATCTTAGCATTTTATTAGCGGAAGGGAAGTTTGCTTAATATAATTAATTTGTTAAAAGTAAATGCATTAGAAACCAAGACGATCAGTATAGGAAGCATTCTGCTAAGTGCAACTCTGTAGATGCAGACTTTGCTAAGGAATTCACCCTATTAAAATTTAATTTACATATTCATATTTTAATTTTTTAAATTTTTAATTTTTTTTAAAATAAGAATATTTAGATAAGCACGTAGAAATCTCTGCTGAGGTTTATCCAGCCTTTTTCCATGGACTAATATTAGAGATGTGTGACTGAAATTGAATGACAACTGTAACTGAACACATAAATCGGAAAAAAAAGGACTGCATATGGAAGAAATATAACCCTTTTATCTTTTTTAACATGTTCAGAAAGTAGATGGCATTACATTAATTCAGAAACACTAGGGTTTCAAGATGAGTTGCTCTTCTGCCTTCTTTGTCAGAATTAGTGGTGATACAATTAGCCCAGAAGAAAATTTCTATTTCCTGCCAGTAGTTTATCAGTGAAATGTGAATTTACAAATGTCAGATTTACAAACAGATTTCAACACGTCAATATAAATCAGTGAAAGGACTAGTCAACATTTCATTAACCATAAATCTTACAAAAAATAAACAGCTGATAAAAAGCAAGGCAAAAGTATATATACATGATTGACACTAACACAAATACATAGAGAGTGAACACTTATTTACCTCTGGTATATCATGATATTTTTATTCTTCATGATATAGTATAATTCATTTGATAAACTGATGCTGCAGAAGAAAAGTGTATAAATTACTCAAATGTAATTTAAAAGTATCTTTGCATTGGTTCATATATATAGACATTTCTTAATACTCTGAACTTTTTTATAATACATACAGTGATATATTAACTTGCATAACTGGCAAATATCTTACAAAGTAATAGTATTTTTTTCAGCTAAATTCAAACACAAACAATGAACTCAGCAACACTAAGTACTCCGATTGCACAAGCCTGTCTCAATACATTTCTGAGACACTTACCAGCATGTTTAAGGAGCCCACAGCTAGAGTTCTTCAGCTTAATAAGCTTGATTCTGTAATGATCCCCTAATACCAGAAATTACAGCTTTCAATCCAATATGAACTTTCTAGTCAATATGGTAAGCTTTCAGATGCTAAGATTTATACAAATATTAGAAAGTGTGTACAAGAAAATATAAATGGAAGCTCGTGGTTAGAAACTAAGTAAGTGCTCAGTCTTAACTACGTGAAGACACACTTCTTTACATTGTGCTAATCTTAAAAAAATTGTAAAGGTACTGCTATCCTTGCACACATCAGACAAAATATTCAACATGTGTACTGCACTTTCATTCATAAGTGGTTGAGCATGATACCTTCTTTACAAGCTGCCCAATAATATATTTTCCTTCATATCTAACTATTTCCATTTGAGTATCCAGTGTCTGTTACAGCGAAACATTTGAATAGATGGGATATCTGAAGTCAATATGGCTACTCAAGTGCTAATATATTTTGTGAGACTAGAGTTTATTCAAACACAGCCTGAAAAAAAACCCTGGTTTTTTAGGTGTTTGCCTTAGATCAAGACCTGAAACCACGTGCTTGTCCTATCAAAAATATACACACTTCAGAGGACAGAATTAAGATGTCTAGGGAGAACCTGAAAGCAGAATTGCTGCTGAAAATTGGATTGTGTGAGTGCATCAGGATTTCATATGACACTAATCATTTACTTCATTTAATCAGAAATACATTCATAGAAATGCTGACAGGGTTCTGCAGCTCAGATTCACACTGTCCTTCCAGGCAGCCTGCCTTGAACGTTTTAGGTACAGTTGACAGTGCTAATGCAACTTACAGGACTCTTGGGCTCAAGTGAATATTAGCGGTATCAATAGGAGACAGTTGTGAGAGCTGCTAGCAGCAAACTTCTCTTTGAAAGGACAACAAGTAACCAGGAACTTTAATTAGAGTTATTGTGTATTTGATCATCTCTGTCTAATCTAAGACCCCCCTGCATTGCTGGGATATTTCTAAACAGAAAAGGCAAAAAATACAAAATTCACTCTAACAATTTTTCATCCTTTAAATAGTAAGAACTGGCCTTCGTGCTGCAGTAGTGAAGCCGCTTTAATCAGAGTAATTTCTGATGACTTCCCAGCATAGCATTATGTGTATTTTAACATGCTAGCAATTAAATTCTGATCCACCTCGATTTTCATTGACCTTTGGTATTCTGAATAATCATATTCTTTTGAACACTTTGAAGCTTGATAAGGACGGTTTTGGGCATTTTCTTGACTTGTTTTCACTTGTTTTTGCCACAGCAGTGCCAGTTTGTCCTGGTAATGTTTTTTTTCTCTCTGTGTTTATTCTTAGTAATTACAGAACACTTTATGTTCTGTACTGGAGCCTAGGTTTTAAAACAGCTTTTAAGAGATTTACTAAACTTTTCCTAATGTCAGTATTATGTGGTATATTATGTCTACTGTCACTGGCATTTCTTTCCCCTATCTATTCTGTAGGCTTGAATCAGGATGATGATGAAGGCTAAATTACCCTGAAGGGGATTTTTTGACAACAAATGCCCATAAAATATGTTTTTATTTATCTGCGCAATATAAATCTTTTCCCTTGTTGCAATCACACAGGCTGTTTCATTGTTCCCAGAACATTGCTTGAGATTCAGACCTCTGTATTTTTCTGAAGTGTTGGTTTTCTAATAGTCTGCTGTTTTTTGAAATGTGATAAATGTAACTTTGTGTTGTAACATTTTATTCTTATATAACAGGTAAGTACTATTTTACTATTAAACAACTAATATTTATCAATGATAACCATAGTAATTTACAACATGGTGATACTTCCAGTCTTGTGTGAGATTGTGACCTATTAACTTAGGTGGTGGTTCTATTTGCAACAAGCCCTAAATAGGACATAGGAACAGGAATGTCTCTCAGGAACGTTTCAGGGTCAATTAAGTTGTTCCCACTCAGAGCACATTACTCTGCCTCCTTCCCATGATGAGACAAGCTAGTCATACCACAAAAGGAAGGGTTCAGAGAGAAAGGTCCTGGTGTCCCTGCTTTCCCATGCCTCAAAATTAAAAGGATGTTCAAAGCTTTAAACTGAAATTAATCCACCTTTGCAATACTTGCTAAGGAAATCAGTGTCGGTATTCTAACTTCTAAAGGATTTAACTCAGTGTGTTGGGTTGAGCTTGACTGGCCACCAGGTGCCCACCAAGTCACTGTACCTCTCCCCTTGCATCAACAGGACAGGGAGAGATAATGCAATGAAAAACTCATGGTTTGAACTAACCAAATACACTCTGTGTGGGTGTATTTTAGAGATGTGGATCGCCTTGCTGCTCTATTCATAAGCTGTTCCGTTGTGCTTCCACTACTTCTGGAATTACATTGTAAGCCAGATGAAAATGTTCTGGATTAAAAATGATCTTGCAATGATAGACTTGTACTTCTGCTACTGCATATTGACTTGAAAACATTTTTTCATGATGATGTAACAGTAATTTCAAAGCAATTTTCCTGAAATGGATGAAGTCTAGACAGTCTCACACTAGTTGAGAGGAACCAATTTGGTTTGTATGTATGCCTCAACATTATAAGATTGCCATGTGCAAGAAGCAGCTAAGAAAATGGAGAGGAGCCCTGTCCCTAAGGAGACTTTGCCTGACAGCCAATCAGGACTAGGTTGCAAGCCACTCCCCCTTGCAGGAGGGCTAGATCCCCGGATGCCCGGGAAAATGTGGTGGGGCATTCTCCACACGTTGCCATGGCTGGCACGGTGGACCCCGCCTCCGATGCTGATCCCTCCTTCTCGGAGGAGGAGTTGGAGGGAGGGACTAGTGTCCAGGCCATGCCCCTGCCCCTCCCTCTCTCCCTCGTTCTCTCCCTGGGGCGAGCAAGCCCAGGGCTGTCAGTTATGTTTTCAGTTACACCCTTTGTTCTGGAAACTTCGGTTATATTCGACATATTATTGGTTCTTGTACTCTGTACCCTCCTCTTGATTGTTACTATTGGTTATTGGACCCTCAGATCCTCCCCCTATCCCTTCCCTCACTGGCTGTGTACCCCTGCTCCTCCTCATTTCCCCCTCCCTTTTAAACTGGTGCTCCCCGGAGCTCGGGGGGATTTCTCCCACAGAGGTTTGGGGGACGGGATGGGGACAACATGTCATGTCCTTGTTCTCCCCCAATAAAGGCGAGCTTGCGGAGACCCCGCTCCCAACCCTTTGTCTCGTGCTGGTTCCTGCTATCTGTGGCTGGTCAGTGTCTCCCCTGGGGCAGACACATTCGGGGCCATGCACCGGTCCATCGCCTGGAGAGGCACCAAGCCCTCAGACGCGGGTGCCTGGCGTCTGGGTGGAGCACAACCAGCACCGGGGACCTTACTACTACAGGAAAAGGAGATAGATAAGCAACTGACGACACCACGAGGGGCCGCCCTCCATGTTTTAGCTGCGTGGGAGTGTGGGTTCGCCCGCAAGTTCACCTCGGGGTTGTCCCCCCTCCCCACTCGCTTTTCTCTCCCTGCGGTCCTGCTCCTTCCGCGGTCCTGCTCCTTCCCCGTCTCTGCTCCTGTCCGCACCCCCGAGGCAGCCCGTCGCCACGACGACCTGCTCCGCCGTTTCCCTGCTGACGCCGTGTTTTGAGCCGCCGGTCGCCGCAAAACCCGCTCCGCCCGCCATTTTCGGCTCATTGCCTGTTCTTCGCTGACAGGGCAGCCCACAGCAGCCGCAGCCGTCCCCGCCGTCAGCCCGCCGACAGCCACCGCCCACACCCCGCCCCACTCCCACGGTGGAGACACGCAGCCGTCGCTGGTTGAAAGCCGCGCCAAGACACGTGGACGCCGCAGCTTGCGGTGCGCTTCGAGCAGACGCTGGCAGGGCCCCCGGGATTCTGGTGGTGATGTTCTGTCCGTTTTCCCCCTCGCTTTCTCCCGTTTCTATCCCCTTTTGGCAGGGACATTTATTAATAAACAGTGCTCAGATACAGTATTGCTGCGTGTGCGCTTAACTTTCGTCCGAGAAATCTATCAAAAATAATTCCTCCCGACTCCCCCCATATCGGGACGAAAGACTAGCCCTTTTCAAAACAAACATGCTAAGCACATTTGTTCCAGTGTCTCTTCAAGGTTACATTGATTTTCCGTTAAAGAGCTTTTTGATAACACCATTTAGCAGAAAAACGCTGTGTAGTCCTGGACCTTCGTGCTTTCGGTAGGCTTGGTATGTGGAGGAGTCTGCTGACCACACCTTTTGGATAAGCGCTACCTATCAATTTGAGCCAGAGATTTAGAAACTGGCTCATTTAACTCCTCTTAGTAAGTTTTTTGATGAAGGCCACATTGTCAAGTCTGTTACTACTACAAAATATGGATGTTGTTAATTAGCCTCTAGGAACTTCATTTTTTCTCTTTGTGTTCAGGGAAGGGTGAGAGGCAGTTTTCCTGAATTTCTCCAGGAAAAGAAGGAAACAGTAGGAATAATGTTGTGACCATGATTTGGTACTGATAACAAAACTAAAGATTTTCATGTTTTTTAGGAAAGCATAGAAAACCAGGACTTTGAAGTAAGAGAAGAAAAAAATTAAGTAGACCATTAAGATTTTGAAATGTATGAGGCATGAATTCTTTCAAAAGGAGAAAATTTCTTGAAGAGAATCTGTATTAATGAGAGGAAAAATAAACCTCAGAAAATCTAAAACTGGAAGTATGAACAGTTTTGAACGGTTAATATCTTCCTGTTTTCCCCAGGAAAAAAGTTGTGAGAGCTGTAGAATATGGATTAAATATTTATAAGAATAAAAGGTTTAAAAATAATGATCTGATGAGTAGGTTCTCATGAAAAATAAACTAAAAGCATAGAGTTGTTGGGAGAACAGTATGCTGCAGAAAATTAAGTTAAATACTCAAACTCTGTTTTTTGAAAGTACATTGGACACATACAGAGACACTTGTGAATGCCTCAGGACATCTTTAGGAAACTGAATCTCAAAAGTAACACGAAGAAGGAAAACACATAGGTTCATAGATTAGTTTAAGGAATTGTACATATAGAAGCAGGAAGGTAAAGCATAATTAGATCTATAGAGAAGTAAATACTAATATAAATAAGACTTATGGAGAAGTAAAAAAAATGAAAAACTGCTGTAAGGAAAGGTAAAAAGACATCAGAGGAAGCGCAGGAGACTAAAAGAGAAGAAAAGCAAATTCTTGCTGATTCAAACACGCAGGAATAATAAATCTCTTTCTCCAAATTGTTTTAAAAAACAGCAAATATTAAAATGTATTGAAATAATGATAGAGATGGTACTGTTAAGAGCAGGGAATTTTAGGCTTATGAACTCGTAGAGAAGTTAAAGGTGATCCACCATAAAGGTGATCCATTATGATGGAATTTCTGTTAGGTTACTGAAATACGAGACAGGCACTTCTTCAGAATCTACCAGCTCAGAAGCAATAACTGAAAAGACTCTGATACAAACTACCGAAGAAAAAATTTCTGGATATCTAGAAAGTCTTACACAAAAGAAAATCCACAGATGTGTTGTCAAATGGAGTCCCTTAAACCCTTCCTCAAGACAGCAGCCTTAACAAATAAATAGAAAAGCCGAGTTTTGAATAGTTTTGAAAGTGATAAGGGGGGGAAAAAGTTTGGCCTGGAGATGCAATATAAAGAAAAATTGTTTTAGGGAATGAATAAGTCTTATTAGAATTGCGGTTGGGAGAATTTCAAGTATGTACACAATTCCTTCAGAAAATCTGATGACTGAATTACAATTACAGTTTTATCAAAATATTGTAGACAATGCAATTGGGAGACAGTTGCAAAATTCTGGAGGTAAATGCTAAAAATGAAAGTTCTTGATGCAGCAGTATGGTTGTTTAAAGTCTGTACGTAACTTTTCCAAAGAATGAGAAACATATACAAAGAATATTATATGGGGATATCTCTTGTTTTTCTCTAAATAAAAATAAACTGATTTGTTTCTCCAAACACTTTCATAGTCATATGACTGATGAATGGTAGTTGTAGTTATTGAGCATAAAACCTGGTATAGCCTAGACTTTCTTACTTTCCTATAGCAGATCGTAATCTCAAGGTAGTCATTATATGTAGAAAAATAACATACTAAAAAATGTGGGTGACTCAAGGCAAATATTTACAAACTATCTGTTTTCCATGGCTTACATTATGCCTTTTTTTCACAACAACTGAAATTTAAATTCATTGTCTAATTTAATTAAACTGTCTGTTAGATTGTGCTGTTTGTTCTAGCATCAAATTAGGTTTTATACATTTACTTACATATTTTTTGCCATGAATGTACAAAGTAAAATTACAAAGTAAAGTTACTGTAACTTTTCATGGTAAACCATTATTGATTTTCTTTTCCTGCATTCTTCTGTTCTTCATGCATGGCCTCTATCTGTTTAGTTTCAATGTCTCATTTCACTCTTCATTTTACATGTAACTTCAGTGTAACCAATGAGTTCTGTAGCCTTACTCCACAACCAAAGAACTTACTAGAGCTTATTCTAACCAACCAGAACTTATTCTGGATTATTATTTCAGCAAAACAGAATCTTTACTAGGTTTTTCCAGCACTATAAAAAGCAAATTAGAGCGAAATCTGTGTTTCAGTTATCATGGTTTTAGCTTTTAAATAAACTGGCTTTGTATTAAACAGTATCAATCATAAACAAGAAAACACAGTTAAACAGAATATCTTGCATATATTAATTTATATTTATCAGGCCATTATATTTTGTTGTCTAGCATATTTGACAGCTTTTTTCCTATCTCTTTAATCCCATGCTGTATATTAATTTGAGTCACAGATCTAGCTTTCTACTGCATCTCTCCCATTCACCATGCCCCAAACAAATCTTGGTTCAGCTGCTGAAACAAATTCAGGTTTTTTTTTTTATAAGATGTACTGTCGCTGATAGTTAATTCTGTTCTTTCTCACTGCTCTCTGAACTGCACTCTGATAGAGCTTTCACAGTTTTGAAAGCTCTATGAAGCAGTTGCCAAATGACTGCTGGACTTCTGGTGCTTTCCTGAGAGCCATCTCTATCAAATCCCTGGGCAATGACAGATCTAAGTTCTAAATGTTGTACTCTTCTGACAGATGATATTCATGTACTCTTCTGCACCAAAATGGTGCAAATTCTGTTTTACAGAAATACTTTCAAACATACCATGTCACAGTTAAAGTACAAATCATCCCATCTGTGTTAGGAACTAGTCATACAAATTCTTCAATCACACTCTCTTGTCCAAGTAGACCCTGTGACTTTTCTGGCCACGGCTATGCAATATGGTTCATTACCAATTTTTTAGAAAATTTTTCAAGGAAACCTTAGTGCTAAACAAAACTCCCCAAAGTAAGATCAGAGGGATGTGAGAAGAGAATTAATCTGACTGATTAATCCAAACTGAGAAAATTGGATGTTCCACAAAACAGAGGGAAAATTAAATGATCTTCCACTGAGTAATGTAATAAATTGCCTAGAAAAGAGTGTGCTATAAGGCCAGCAGAGGTGACCTTCAGAAATGTGTCTGTCTCCCCACTATTGATGATGTTCACAAGCTGATGAATGTGTTCTCGCAGTTGGAAGAGGCTGGTTCCTGCAGGCAGGCACAAGCCCACAGAAACCTTGTTACTGCAGATGTAAAATCACTTGCGTTGTGAAATGAGCGCACTGTGGTTAGTACAACTACAGAATTACAAAACAGATAACTGCAAGCCATGAAGTAAGATAAAAATAAAAGTAACAGTAAATACTGGCCTCTAAGTAAAATTTATATCGTGGTAACAAATTTTATAGCTTAGACAGACAATTCATGAGAAAAATTGAAAATCTATTAGACTTGAAGCTAAACAACATTGTGGTCTCATTGCCAAAGGACACTTCTTTATCTCATGATTCTGCACTTTTCACTTGGACTTCAGTTTTTAAAAATACTCCGCTATTCTGTTGGTGTGCTGGACCATTTCATTTAAAGCTCTCTTCTTAACTATTTGCTTTTTGAGGGTAAGTCCTGATACTGCAACAAGTAGCAATTTCTTACTTTACTCTTTTAATATCTGGCATGGAAGGTAATGTGAACATTTTGCTGCTTGCTGTCATGCAAATAACGGGAATTACACAAAGATGATGAAGTGGTTAGAAGGAAATTAAATGATAGAAGTGATAATTTTTACCACTTTTAGACTCAGGTATTACCATTATTCATGGTCGCTTTTTGAGGCTTACAATAAATTTAACATAAAGTGCAAGCAGTGTATGTTTTCACTGTAGTTATAGGAAGGGATAACAAAACGCATTTGGAGACCCATGACCACAAACAAAAAACATATAGCATAATTTATGCCAGTTATAAGAGTCAGTTATAATACTTCTACCATCTGTGTAATGTTTATATGTATATTTCATTTTAGAAAATTTATCTAAGGGTTATACTAACAGTTTGCTCACAAAGTAGATAACATTCCATATTAACAACTCCATACAGACAGCATTTGCAGTGATCTGGCAGAAAATCTTTCGTGGTGTTCATAGTCTGTAAGTTGAAAAGAACACGATATAGCCAAGGAAAATCTCTTTCACATTAATAGCTCTCATAACCTACAGGTATGTACTTTGTGGTTGACTATGATTTTTGAAAATATAAATAGGTACCCTATCTAGGATAGAACATATGCCTGGTTTACGTTATTACTAAATTTTAAAGCCAGTGACCTAGGCATCTCATATGCAACACTAAGTATTCTATTTCATTTTTTCATATACTATTTGCTCTAATCATCTTCTAGTATTTTTTCCAGAAAAAAAATAAACAGAACATTGCTTAACTATAAATTGTTCAGAAAAAGAAATGTGAAAAAATGTATGCTATTAAAACCCACACTTTAGTTTTACACACAGCAAAAATATCCATAATCGGTACTATATGTGATAAAGAACTTTAGAATGATCGTATATATTTCTACTGATGCACTTTGTCTATGTCTTACCTCAAAAAATATTTAGTATTCCATTAAGATGAGACAACTACCAAAAAAATATCCTTCTGATACGAGCAATGTGACATTTATTGTGGTCAGACTTTGAAAAAAACGCAGCATTTTGTACCTTAAACTGAATAATTGAAGTAATGTGAAAAGAGAACATCCAACTTGCTGTTTCTTTAAAACTGCTAAGTGTATTGGAAATATATTACATGCCTTTCGCATGTGTTGCACACACAAGATATATCCAAGTAGTTAACCATTTGCAGATACATCTTATTTTGATTTATGCAGACAGACTCTAGATGAGGCTGCAATTGACAAAAAATGGGACTTTCAAAATGAAGACAAATGGCAAGAAGCTGTTTCTTCTCTTTTTGTGTTTTTGTTGTGATCTGGTAACAGATCTCATTTGTTGCTGGTAGATCATGCTTAATTGTTCCAGATTCTCTGTTTCTTTTTCTAAATTGAAAGCAACAAGGAATTGGAAAAAATAAAATACTGATTTGGCAGCTGTAGCCTGTGTGAAATTTTCTAGTTGGATAGTTTCACTGGCATCTGCAGAGTAATGCTCGGAGACCACTTGGTGATATATGTCTTACAGGTGATTTTGTTGCTGTCACAGCTGTGCTGAAACTTTCTTTTATTAGTATGACATTGAAGCTCTTGCAAACCCTCAAAGAATACAGATGGCACATAGAGTCAGAAGGAATTTTTTTTCAGTGACTAAGCATGTCAAGATGCTAGTGATGTTATACATACATATTAAAAATATTAAAGTCTTTGGAAAGACACCTTGACTCTAGAATTTTTTTTTAATTAACAAACCAGTCAAAAGTACTTGAAGATGAAAAAATCAGACAGCAGAATTAACACAGACTATTGTCAGAAAACAATATTCTGACTAGGAGGTACCAATGCAAGGAGCAGTCTGAGCTGAGTATTAAGGAACCACAGTAGATTTTGGTGCTCTTGAGATATGTCTGTAAAATTCAACCTCCACAGTAAGACTTAATATGAAAACAATCTTGAAAGGGATTTTGACTAGGCTGAGTGAAAATTAACAGCATCTAGAAATTCAGCAAACAATTCCATTCTGACATTGTAGTTGCTATTTATGTGGTATTGTAATATCTTTATCTGCAGTAAAGAACCTGTTACGTCCTGCAAGTGTAAAAACTCAGGAAAGTGAAAATTAAATGAACAGTTTTCATGTTTTCTTTTATGGACCAAAATAACCAGCAAACCAATTTTTTGCCCTCAAAAACAATAGTGTAAACGTTTCAGTAAACCTGATAAGGACAAGCAACACGTAATTCTTTGTGCTTGATGAAGAAAGTATCTTCATGAAAATGATAGCAGAGCCTCAGGATTTTGAAAATGAGAGTGTTAAGTGAAAACACTTTACCTTACAACAAAAAAAATAAGTGAACAATCTTGGTTCCAAAATAAAAAAAAATTCAGAAAATACATAGTTTCTTTTTTCCCCCTGTTCTTTATAGTGGCAGTTTGTAGTGTAATGTGGTAGCCTGTAAATTATTTATTTTTATCAGTGTTTAGAAATTTTATTCTCATTTTGACAAATGCTGTTCTAGCCTTAGGAACCGTCTCGGTTTTGAGACAAATTTAGGAAAGAGACTCTTGGGACTGAATGTTTCTCTTCAAAAAAAAGAGTTCCAAAAACCCCCTTTGCACCAAACGAACAGATGAAAGTGAAAAAAATAAACAGTTTATTAACAAAAAGAATACCCACCCACCAGGCAAAGGAAAACAAAAGGTAAATACCTGTTAAGCACTAAACCCCTCAGAACACACTCCCCCCCTCCCCAACCCCCCCCCCCCGCCCGAAACAAAAAGAAACCCAAAAAAAGTGTCTAGAAAGTGGAGGCAGTGCAGGACAAATACTTCTTTCCTGCCACGTGGTCCAAAGATGGCGGCCTTCCACATGGAAGGGGCAGCAGATCCCCTGCCCCCACAGAGCAGTCCTGCACCAGAGAGAAAAAAAATTCCAGTGGCCGCCTGCTGTTGACTTTTTTCCTCCAGGCAGTTACAGCAGACGAAAGCAGCTGGGATGGAGCCTTTTGGTGTGCCCTCTCTCCCCGGCTTAGCTCTCTGTGGCTTGGGGCTGGGCGGAGCTGCTCCACTCTCCGCGATTCCTTTTCCACCGGTTTCGAAGCAGCAACCTGTGCAATCCAATTCCCGGCAGTCAAAGAAAAACACTGATCCAGCTTCTTCGACTGAGGGAAAAAGGAAAAATGTTCTGTTCAGGCCAAAACCCAAGTCACCCAAGCAGAGAAACCACGTGGCTCAGCGCGCCGTGAGAGAAAAAACCACGTGGCAGCGCAGGGGTCGGCGGGGGGCAGCCCCGGCCCTGACTCTTGGGCAGCAGCTGCCATGGCAGCGCACAGCACGGCAGCAGGTCCGACAGAACACCCAACAGCTCTGATCTCCACTGTGTCCTGACCCAGATGGCCTGTCTCCTGATCCTGGAACTGGAAGAGAGGGCAGGACTTCCTTCCTCCCAATCCGGAAGAGAGAGAGAATCTTCTCGGCCTCCCCCGAATGGGAAGAGTGCAACTAACATCCTGGTCCCCCACACCGGAAAAGAGCGAGTACCATTTTGATCCCCTTTAACGCAGAAGGGGAAGGAGGAGGGCAAAGGTGTGCAGAAAGAGAAAACAATAACAATTCTTTGGGGCATAAGCAGAGGGTCATGTAATAGACTAGATCACTCCAGTACAGGGAACCGCCTTTACTAAAACCCTGGCACATGAGGATTAGGGTAAAGCAGATGTGAGGAATCTGAAACTGTACAATCAGTAAGGAAATGAAAAATCTTTCTTTTTCAGTGCCAGATCATTACAGAGCCTCTGGAGGAGTGTGTGGGGGGGAAAGGGCTGATGTAAGTGACTAAAGAGTGATTTCATTTAGTAAAACCAGCATAAAGAACCAGCAAATGAGCATGGAAGTTTTAGCCCCTGATGGTAAAGACTAGCAAAGTTCTAAACAGTAATTAACGAATTGTTTAACTAACTATTAGAAACAGCAAGAATAAATGTCACGGCAATAAGCAAGCAATGTTTTAACATAAACCCTAACCCATCATGTAATTTCTTATGATATTTCGGTAAATAAATTTAAAAATATGAACATTTAGCAATTAGAGCAACAGCTAGGTCAGGTCTCATGGATGCATTAATATTAGGGTTTTACAAAATTGACTGAATTTTAAATGCCATAATTTAAAAATTTCAGGGGGCAGGAGGGATGATCCTTTTCCTCCTCTCTGTACTAAGTATCTTGGAGGTCAAATTGTGTAGTTTCATGTTGTGGCAAAATAATTATTGCCCATTGAGACTTTTAAAATTCCAGATGACCAGATTGTGCTAAGCATTAAAACACATGGCTTTTATTTCACTTAAAAGAACACTGTATGTATCTCTTTTTGCAGTTGTTTCTAGATGACTCACCACCCTGTGAGAAGGGCACCCTGTAGCCATGATGTATAGTTTTTGTAGGAGAGGTCTATGTTTCAAGTTAAAAAGGTTTTGATTTTCCTCTTCATAAATATTTCTCAAATTCCTGCCTTTCCTGAGCAGTCTAAGAAACTATTTCTTAACTGCTGCTGTTAAGAGCTGTTAAGAAAACACTTGGCTGCACTTAAATAACAGTAGCAAATGAGAAAAAGAGGAGAGGTATGTAGTGTACGGACTATGTTTTGCAAATTACTTTCCAAAATATCACTAAAGGTCGTTTGCATAACTTACTCCATCAGACTTGCCTCACCGTGCATCACCATGAATCTTGTGGTAAATTGATTTATGCATTTTTAAGTATTAGAGAATCTTTTGCAGAATTTATTTCCTATTCTTTTTCCACAGTTAATGTTCCTGGTGCTTTAGAAAAATATTAGAAGAATTTCTACAAGTCTATCCCTGAAAATATCCATAATCTCCATAGAAACCAAATGAAAAAAAGATGAAAGTTATAGATGTGAAATTTCTCGTCTGCAGTAGTGAAAAGAGGTCAGAAATTGAACTCAGAATGAACAGATATAGCTATGTCTCTTTTTTTCCTGCAGTTTTTCAAGAGGTGATGTCGGAAAAGGAAAATCTTTTTGAAAGAGCCCAGGTTTTGGGCATCTTTTTGTTGGGAGGGAATCACGTAGCACTATCATATTCGATCTTTGTCCAGTCCCCCGGCTTTTTATTTTGCTTGCATTCACATAATTTAATTGTGAATAGGTTTAACAGTTTTAGTATACCAGTCCATCAATAACTAAATAAATGAAATTATAATTTTACATAAAATGTCGAAGAATGGAATTGTTCAAGCATTTTCAATTGTCTCTTATCACTCTAGCCTGTCTTTTTCAGGTCTTTTCTCTCAGTCTGGACTCAAATGCTGTATCTGATTAAGCAGGATCAAGAAACTGGTGCAAGAGCCCTGACTTAGGTATTGCCATTTCTCGCTTGTGAATTCTGTCTCCTAGGTGCCTCCCTGATGCTGCTGTCTGTAGTCCCTTTCTGTGTTGGAGTCTAGGAAGCTGATAGGATGGAAACACTCCTTTTCTTTCTTTATCCCTTTCCTGTCCAGGTTTTATTTCATCTCCGTTACCCCTAAAGCTGTCTGACCATTAGGGTCCTGCAAAGCATTGTAAGGGAGAAGACAATAAGCAGAAAAGGTAAGTATATTCCAAGGTAGGAGTGCTGCCAAACACAGACCTATAGATTTGAGAAGTCACCACAATCTACTTCTGAATTTACTGAATTTGTCACACAGGTCTTTGACTGTGTCTAGAGATGGAGATTTTCAAATTTCCACTGATCTTAGGTGCTAGTCTTGAGTGACGTACTGCTTCGGTTTGCAGGTGTTAAATATTCGTGGCTTTGGTCTCATCTTAAAAGGCAACTTAAGTTATTGAAGGCTGAAAGCAGATGGTATTGCAAGTTCAGCAGCTAAAATGAGAGGCACGTAAAGTGAGTGAATGAATTTCAAAAAAGAGCCATGACTCACCACTTGCTATTCTTGTCAGTGATGAATAAAACAGTGCCCTTGAGCTTAAGAGTTGCTTTTAAATTATTTTAAAACATCAGACCCCTTTGGCAGCATATATTTCCCCCTTTCTTGATAGAATGATCGTGCAATGTTGAAAACATTGGCAAGTGTAACTGGTCTTCTTTTCTTCGTTTCTGTTGAGAACTAAATATATATTAAAAGAAACAAACAGAATATTGTGCCAAAATTACTTTCTTGATAATAACCTGAAAATTAAAGTTGTCTTGCTTAAAATTGTCTCAAGTCTGAGAGGATAAACACTTTTTGTAACAGTACTCACATCATACCCCACTGAAATTAATTTCAGTTGCTTATGTTCCTGATCCCATTGCAATAATAGAATTACATTAAAAAATGTGTTTGGAAGACCACACAACTGATACTGCTTTTGTGACCAGGTCTGAGCTTCTAATTCATCAAAGACAAAATTAAAAATATTTTTTTAATACAGTGCTGAGACATGCAACTGTAAAAACACTTTTCTATTCTCATATATGTGACCTCAAAGTAATATTAGCCATTCTATTTGTGTCACTGATTTTTTTCAAGCTTACTGACAAGGCCGTGAATAGTTCAAATTTACTCCCAAAAAAGGCACTTCTCCTTTTTCCTTCCTTATCTGTTTCTTAGGAAGCCTATTAAAGCAAACATTAAATGATATTTCAGATTTCTTATGGAATTACAACAGATTAAAATATCAAGATGGAAGCTTTTAAGCACTAATTCCGTGGAGAACAGTTCGCTGACATTTTATTCTACATTGAGGTACTTGGGGTATTGACATATTCTTCTAAACAAGAACAGTTAACTGCGTCTTATGATTAGTTAAAAGGACATACTTCTGTTTTTGAATTCCTAGAAGAAGGATTTTGGGACTTACAATCAAGATTTTGAATAGTTTTTTCTAAACTCCCGGATTAAATACCTTGAGTGGGGGTGATGGTGCTTTGACAACTCAGGGTTTACCATGCTCCTGTATATGTAGTGAATGTGGTGGGGAACTGCAGGAATGGCAGAACATGGTGCGAGGTGGGATTTTAGGTAAGAAGGCTGTAACATCTCTTTTCTCAGCTGACGAGGTACAAAGGCCTTGAATAGTCTGAACTGACGTATAAATTGATTTGGTTTGTTTTTGAGGTTTTTGGGTTTTTGTTTTTTTTTTAAATAAAGCAGGACCTGAGGAAAACATTGTACAGTGATCTGTGCCTAGGACTTATAAACTTTCCTGGTTGTTGGTTTTGTATGCTGGCCTAGATTAATCATTCATACAAATCCTTAGATAATAACTTTCAGTATTAATAAAGAGCTCACATATACAAAATAATGGTTGTTTCCCTTGACATTAGTTTCTTGACTGACTTAAAAAAAAGACGCATGAAAAATTTGCATATGTATATAATTTGTTCTTTTTTTTTTTTTTGTAAATATTTGCAGGAATTTATACAACCTCTCCTAAGACTAGAAGTTAGATTTAAAATTGTGATCTACTTAGTGGTATGATTTCTGGTTACCAGAAACCCCACTGCATTTGACAAAGACAAGATTCTTGTTATAATTTATTTCTTCTTATACTAACCAATTCCTGTTCTGAACAGGAAATAATCAAGTATACAATAAAAATTTAAAAAAAAAAATTCTTCTCATTCCTTCCAGCAGAAGGCTTGCCAGATTGAAAACACAGAACAAATAGTGTCAAAAGAGCACAAATTTCATGTTTATTTCCTAGTGGCTAAATGGAAAACCCTAAGAGCAGCCAAACTGGACCAAACCAAAGATTAACTTATTCATACCTGTCTTCAACAGTGGCCACAGGGCAGGTCAGTAAGTGTCTGCAGTATAGCCCAAATCTCCACTATTTTCTGCTCAGTAGATTTCCTCCTCTGAATGTAAGTTCTGTCTATTTAATAATCAAATGCAAGTTATATTTCCAAGAGTTTATTCAGTTTCTCAGCTTTGGTGTGCATAATATTCCTTCACCTCAAATTTTGTGGCTTCTATGTGAAACACTCTTGGATTTTTATGTTTTGAGCATGATTGCCAGATGACATGTTTTGGTGCTCATAGTTCTTCTGTTGACTGCTTTTGTGACCCTAGGGAGTTGAGTAATTTGTGCATAAATTTTTGTTTAGTGTTGTTCAGCTATAAGTAAACAGAATCACAAGCTTTAAATGCTTTTCATTCTACCTTTCTTTCTTTTTTTCTTTTTTACCTTTTTTCTTTTCCTTTTTTTTGTAGTTAATGACCAGGTAATATTTTTTAGCACAGCAAAGCAAGCTTCCTTCTGGTGAAGGAAGCTGATGACTCACACAGACTTTTTCTGAGGAATTCAAGTGTCAAGTTTATATAATTGGAAATAAATATGACACAGGAAGTAGCATTTCCTCTGACAAATTCTTCTTCCACTATAGTTATGGCTTAGGAATATTAAATATTTATTTCATCATTTTAGGAAGTGCCCTTTAAATTTAAAAACAAAAATCGATAATGTGTTTGTGATTTTATTGGCCTGTGTATTCTTTTTATCAAGATTCTTCCAATTTCATTACCTTCTTTTTTAAAAGGTTTTGTTGGTAATCTTCCTTGAGTGTTGCTAACTGAATATACCCTCTGAGATCCTTAAAAGCTTGGGCTAATAGACAAATGAAGACCTCAGCAGTTTGCTTCAGAGACTTATGGATGAACAGTGCTTTTTGACAGTTCAAATTCCTGGAAAAGATCCACGATGTTGGAAAAATCCATGATGCTAGGATAATGCACAAATATTTCTAATTTCCCCTGATCTAAAAGGAGCTCAGCTTAAGTGTGTGAAAGCATGGACATCTTGGCTATTATACTGGTGGTCACTGTGGCACCTTATTATGATACTAGTGTTGAATTGAGACAAATTTCGTTTCCATAAAAGAGATTTTCTATGCCTTTATATTTCTGATATTGTCTCATAATGCATCAATTATCATAATATGCTCTATAGTCAGTGCACTACATAAGCAATGGAGTCTTCAGTAAAATCTGAGAAATTTTTTTTCCTGGTGCTTACTAATACTCAGAACAAAAACAGTACCTATATAAGGGAAGACTGTGAAAACTGTATTAAATTTTATTTCCTAGAATGGATCTTGGTATAGCTTGTTAGGAAGTCTTGTGTCCCACATAACAGGTCTTTAATCTGACTGTACAAAATGTAATTGCAGTGGATACAGTATGCTGAAATAATAAATTTCATCCCGAGACATTAGGTAGTCTTGGTATTAGCTGACTCACCAAAGAAAAAAACAGTACTTCATTTTTCTTGACTGATTCTTTGAAAATGTTGGCAAGTTTTGGTTCTCCTGTGGGAGATTTTGAGCAGTTGGATCAGTTCTGTCTATGTGGTTATTGATTAAACAGCCCTTGCTTTCCTCCTCTGCTGTACTGAGGTAGCTAATTAGGGGGAAATCACACTGTTTGTCCTGAAGATTTGTTGATTGTGTTGGAATAATCATCTACACAGTGGAATGATCATCTATATTTTGCACCGTGTATAGAAATGTGAAGGGACCGTGGAAAGTCTTTGCAAAGTACGTAGTGGGTTTAGGTTTTATAGCTTTTTATTTTTCTCTTTCTGCAGTCTATGCCACTTTATACATGATACTGCATGTTGTGGTAACAGTATAAATGTAGTGGCACTTGAACATTTTTTGTTAGTTTAGACAGTAAATTATGTTTTTTTAAAAAAAGTTAGCACTAAAATCATTTGGTGACATTAGAACTTTCACCCATATGAAACCCAGGTAAAGTTTTATTGCTAAATATACCCTAACAGTGTGCCATTTCCACTCGTTTTGCAGATCATGCTTTACATATCCCATTTTGTTCAGTAGAATAGGTATCTTGGAAAAAGAAATCTTAAAATATTCAGTTATGTTTCAGACCTGCCTAGGGAAAAATTTTGATGACTGTCAGCCACAATTTTTGCGTTGGCCATAAATTTTGCCACTTTTTTACAGTGGAACACCTGAACTCCCCGAAGAGCTATCAAAGGCAATTGGGGAAGAACAGCTTGTGGTCTGCATCCATATTGTGCATATACAACTGAGGAATGCACAACACTTTGATGGGATTTTGTCTGTCTGTGGCAGCTTCTTTGGGATTAGAAAGCTGATGATATGATGTAAATGCAAAGATTATCTGAAGTACACCTTAGGGAGTATACACCGTAGATAATTTTTTGTATTACTTTATTTGTTTTCAGAAGGTTGCCAGAGAGCAGTGTCTTTATCTTATTCTTTCAAAGAAAACTATGAAACTGCAGAAGATGTTCTCTAATGGCTATATTTTTTATTTACATTCTTAGTTGCCATTCACAGTTCAACACACAATCTATGTTTAAAATTCTATTTAGTCTTCTTCTGGCAAGATATTGGGTGACATCTCTACTCTGGGCTCAGTCTTAAAGGTAAATGTATCTATACTTTGCCTTTAGTTTTATTTATCATCAGCATCTGTTAGTATCAATACTCTTTTATTATTAGAACTCAGTATTTTACACCTTTCTGCCTCCATATTGTATTAAGAATATTGTCAGTATATAGGTAAATATTTTAAAAACATAGTAATACATAAAATATATGTGTAATCTATGTCTAGATATACATATATCTGGAATATTACGTATTCTAGATTGAACATGGTAGTGTTTATGTTGCTTACTATTTGCAGAATAATTCGTAGGAGTAAAGTGTTCATCAGTGGATATTCTGAGGAAAAACTAACTTACAAAACTGTTATATCTGGTGCTGGAGCTGTATATTTTTTATTATGAATGTGGAATATTGCAGAAGCAGACTAATCTACTAAGTACTTTGAAAAAAACCCATTTAATCCTGAATTTACTGTAACAAAAATTTTTACAGTGTTAAAGTCAACATTGTGTAAACCTGTTACTGCTCAGTCACTTGCAGAATCAGATGGTATTAACACACATCTGCATCTCATCAGAATTGTTGTACCATCATGGCTATATTTACATATAAGATAGAAGCCAAATTATACTTTTAATAGATCGAATATATCAACATTCTTCAAAAACATGCTCATGTAATTCTATAAGAATAAGACTGTAAGGGTAAAAACATTTCAGTCTTTTTTTAAAAAACAAGAACTCTAAAGAGATGTAATAGTGTGTTTATCTTATTTGTCAGTGAAAACAGTAAAAATGGGTAATGGAATTTGTTCACAGTTTGATAAAACAAAAAAAAACCCACTATGAAATAACAACAAAAACCACAGTCTCCTGAGGCCTTCAAAAACTTACAAATCTTATAAATCTAGAAAATGTTTCACATTGTGAGAAGGGGGCGAAATTCAAAAAAATTGTTCTCATTGATAGATTTTTGGAGACAAGAGGGGGAGATGGATGCGAAAGTCAAGGACAGAAGAGATGGTTATTTTAAATGAAATTTCTCTGTTGACTCTTAAGTTCTCTTTTCAAAACTGAGAGGCATATGAAAGGCACATTTTGCATGTTCTACAGAAAAAAAAGTGTCACTGAGTACAACTCATTCAAAGACTTACTCTTCAATAGTAAAATATTGTCTTCCTCAAGAGGAAAATTTTATTTGAATACTGAGAAAAATGTCTTTCTGATGTAGTATTCAAATTTTAAGCTAATAGCAAGAGCAAGTTATTCACTTGCTTATTCTTTTGATATAATCTCAGCTCCAAGCAATGAGTCAATCGTTGCTTCCAAATCATTATGTTTGATGATGAACAAGAAACCTGTGTTCTGTGATTTGGTTTAGTCTTATGCTGATCCATATTTTAAACTTGGCTTCCATGACAGTCTGTGCCAAAAAGTTCCCCAGTTCACTTTCAAAGTGCAAATTACACGTTACAGCATGGTTCAAATTGCTAGAACTCCTGAAAGGTTTTGCTTTGAGTTGCTGTCAGATAAGCTTTAACAGAAGCGCATTGCATGGATTAGCCTTTGTAACATGGAGAAGAAAGTGAAGGAATCCCAAAGTGCTAAGTGTGATTCCTTGTTTTAAGGTTGTGTTTCATGCTGGTTCCTGCTCTACTTTATTTAGATTACCACTGATTTAGGTGTTCTCTAAAAGTATGCTAGTGGATAAAGCTACTTGTGAGCATTCATAGGTAGGATATAGGGATCAGACATGCCAGACATAAAATGAAGGATTCTAATCCTTAGATACTTAGGATAGATACTTTGTATTTACTTGTCTTTTAGGACTGTAAATTACAAAGTCAAAAGCCCAGTTCTTAAGTGCTGTACTGCCACATCTATCTTCAATTTTTGGTGTTTGCCTATATTTGCAAACTCAATGGAATCCGATATTCTGAGTATATTTTTACAAAAAGAAAAATCAACCCACTAATCAACCAAACAAAAAAACTCAAAACGCAACAAAGAAACAAATGAGAAGTAAGAACATGAAAATGAGCGTTTAAAAAGGAAACAAATTCAAGAGGCAGCTATCCTCACTTCTGCATGTACATATTTAGTATATGCAAATGCTGAAGACTTGAGATTTGGGAAATTCTACACATTTGCAGACTTTGACAGTAACTCAAGAAACAAAAGCTCTGAAGGAGCCATAAACTAAAACAGTATGTTTGTTTTTGTGCCCTATTTCCAGGAGATTAATCCTTACAAGGCTTCAGAGATTAGATCTGCTGGAGTCATATGTGTTCACCATGTCAGTTAACACCTAGATATTATATCTCCAAGTTTATATGCGTATAAATCTTTGGATATTACAAAGGAGAGGTGCTGAATTTAGAATCTAATTTAGTTACTGAATATTGAAAGTTGAAGATGTCACATTATGAATGTTTGCCTCCATGGAGGTGTTTGGGGGGAGGAGAAGGAAATTCCAAATATTAAAACTGTGAAAGAAGCCACAAACCGGTAACATAAAACATTTGAAAGAATGATATTTAAACAGCCACTATTGGCAGTATTTTATAAAAGTATTGAGTGTAATAGCTCAGATTTTTATGCAGACCAACTGTCATTTAGGACATGCACACTCTTAAAAATCTGTCAAAGAAATCAAAATGTGCTTTTGGAATTAGTGCTCAGAGTTGACATGACATAGTGAAACCCTTAATCATTTCCTTATGCAACCCAGCAGGATTATCACGTGTGCTAACTATTACATTCCCTTTAATCTGGGGTCATGGCAAGGTTTAAACGGAAATGTGATTACCTAAGTATACAAGATGCACTGTAAATTCAAGTTTAAGCAGTCCCTTTGGTACAATATTGCTAGTGAAAGCTGTTGAATAGTTAGCTTGAATTGCTTTATCTGATCATCGGAACTGAAAGTATGAATTACTGTGTGCTTGCTTGGTGGTTGCATGATTTTCTCAATACAGAGCTCTCACAAGACCTATAGAGTAATCATCAGAAAATACAAGTATTTTTTAATTGGTTCAAATGATATTTTTTGTTTCTTAGCAGTTGAAAGAGACACTGCTTTCTATAGATGATGGCAAAAGTGTGGGGGAGAAGTAGCCTTTCAAACAGAGTACTGTTTTTCTGCTTTATGCTTAAAAAAAAGAGAAAGAAGTGATTAAAAAAATCTGTGAAGACTGTGGGGATATCTAACGAAGAACTTCTGGCAAACCCTACTTCATCTAAGGCCTGAAGTGTCCAGAGGTGAAGGGAGATAATATACATAGATGGCAGTGGGACAACCAGAGCAGACCTTGGAAGTTTTGTTTTGCTGACATTGTGTACATGTGGGTTCTAAAGGGCATCTTGTCCTAACACTACTTGAAATATCCAAAATTCAGGTGCATGCACCAGTGAGACTAATGCAGTGAGCATCCAAAATACAGCACAGCCTATTTCCACTATGCATTCATATACTTTCTGTCCTCTCTAAAGCTTTACTGTCTCATAACTAACCAGGTAAATCAGGTATTTGTGAAGATTTGGTAGGCAGCCCTTCAGAGTGCAGTTTCTGTCCTGATCTTCTGGAAGAATTTAGCAAGTACTCACGTTACACATTCATGAGCTGTATAAGTTCCCTCCAGCCTTTTGTAGATTAGTGTGAGAAAACTATTGCATGCTTTCTTTAACAGGTTGAGTTTTTCACAGATACTTAGACTTTGAGTGAAGTACCCATATAAATTGAGTATTCAGTTAGTGACACGGATAGGACAAAAGAGTCAGAAAATGTAAATTGTTAAAGCCAAGGAAGAGGCGTGGTGTCTGTCGACCACCTTGCAAACCTTGAGTAGTTTCAAATCACTACACTTCAAAGCAGAAATATTGAAGCCAGAACATTGCTATATGTGATTGATCCCCGGCTTTATCTAGTTTCAGTAGCTGAATGCTCTTCTGGAAGCATGGAGGATTAGGAGCAAGAAGGAAGTGATGCCTCCTTCCCTTGAGTTCTTCTCTGTCTGGCCATGCTCCACTTTCTTATCAGTGCAAACTCAACCCCATAGCACCTATGTAACAGATTATCTGTTGCAAATAATGTCAGAAAATGGTAAACCTGAAAAGTCAACGCCTCAGATATGACAGAACTTGAGTGTAATCTGCATATCCTCTCAGGCTGAGCACCAGGTACCCTACTTCAAGTTTCCTCTTGACTTGGCATATATCCCTTTTGAGTATGATATTGGAATGCCCCAGTATATATTTACCCAATGCAGATTTGCTGTTACACCAGCAAAAGCTATTTTGTACGTGAATTGAGCTGACTAGTGAGAATTTGTTTCTGGGCTTTATCTTTAAAGATTTTCTTTTGCTCAGATTAGCCCATTACTCATAATTATGCACTTTTGACTGCCTAATATAATCTCTCTACTTGATTCTATCCCTTCAATTACTTAATCATGTTTTGCACAGCTGCGATTTAATTAAGTTATATATTTTGTTCTTTTAACTCTTCTGATATTCCTTATTCTTCTTTGCTTTCATCCCATGGATAGGATAGTGAATTTTCTCAGAAAACAGATAAAACCAGAAGCTTAAATAGTGCCTTAAATACTTCAATATTGTGTTTTAAGTGAAGTTTCTGGCTCAGACACATTTGGTTTCTGAACTCTTTCAGTTGAGCCTGTGCCTAGGAAAGTTTTCCTTGCTCTACTTTTTCAACTGGGCTAAAGCACCAGTTTCTTGACTTGGAGTAGAACAATGTTCTGGGTGTCCCTTGCCTGCCAGTTGAACCAGACATGCCCATGAATTCAGCCAGTCTTTTTTACCAGAGTGGGTTGTGGTCTCAGCCTACAACACAATATGAAGTTTGTAGAGAGCTGTGCTGTGGACTGCCTTCTGCATGCAAGGCTCAATATTATGTAGGATTTGTCAGCATGGTCTGGCCCTTGGACCCTCCAAACCAGTATAGACAGTCATTTTGTCTGTCTGTGGTTCATCAGCTGCCTCATAAATTTACATGAGTTTATAATCTGAATTTGTTAACACTATCTATGCAGGTTCTTCAGAGATGGAAAAAAAATTGTTTCAAATATATCTACATGTTTTTAAAGGAAAGTGTGTGTTGCAGTGGTGGAAGGACCACAGCGACATGGAAGGGCCCGACCCCGTTGGTGGGCTGTGTTAAAGGCTTAAACCCCCTGCATTTTCTTCATGGTTTCTCCCACTATGGGAGTGGTTTGTAGTCCCACCCTCGGCTATCTGTACATGGATGCCTTTCTGGATTTTTCTTCGCGGTTTGGGCCCCCATTGGTTCCTTTCCCTTAATCCCTCCTTCCCTCTGACCCCATTGGACTCTCGCCCTTACTCCACTCTCTAGCCCTCAGCCCATTGGCTGGGATGTTCTGCCCGCCCTCCGAGTCCGGTATTTAATCCTGTACCCCAGTCTCCATTTTGTTCTTTGTCCCTGGATCCTCCTGCAATAAACACCTCTGCTGGAAACCATACAAAGAACCCATTCCGCTTCTTTACTGTGGCTAGCCATCTGTGAACTCAGTGCGTGAGTGTGTTCATGACCCCTGCATAGCAGGATCGTGTGCTGCCTACGTCGTCGCGTGGCCACCTGGGCTGGGGCGTCTTCCCGTACCGGGGATGCTTCTGGAAGGCTGCGGCACATAACACCCTCTGCACGCCGCGGCAGGTGTGAAATAAAACTCAATCAGATATAAATACTTGTTATTCATTCAGCTACTTCAAATGGAGACTGGAGGTTAGAGAGCATCTGCAGATTGGATATATGTATCTGAAAGGATGAGCTTCTGAAAACTTGAGCAGTTACTAATTGTTCTGACTTTTCTTTCCTCATTTCATCTGCTGGCTCTATAGAAACTTCCCAATTTAGTAGTTCCTACAGTTAAAGACCCACTGAAGTCTACCTTCCAGCTGCTAAAACCATCAGAGCAGATACTCAGGCATCATTTTTGTCTCCCCTATAATCCTGGTAATCTATCTTTTTCTGGCATGGCCCCAGCCCCAAGGCTTTGAATGTATGAGAAAGGACAGGAGGCATCAGGAACTAGCCATTGCAGCTCAGTTGGAGAAAATTATTTGGATTGCATTTGGAAGAATCTAACATACAGCTGTCACAAACCATCATTTTAGGCCAAGTAACCACACTAGAAATACAGCATCTCCGAGGAAAGTAGTGCAACTTGTTTCCAGAATTTCATCTTCCATTTGATTAAAGAAGACTTTTTTTTTGTGTTTTTTTCTGTGCATTTGTAGTAGCAGTGTATAGAAGTGATGCTTAAAACTCACTATGTTCTTACTATGTGTAAAAAATATATGAAAATAAGTAAAGAATATATAGACTCTCCTGTATCTATCAACTTACTTGCTATACTTTTCCTCAGCCAAGAAGAAGAGAAAAAAGAAGTTTTAAGTATTGTGGCAAGGCAACTCATCCCTCTCTCCTACCTTCCTTCTTGCTGTCAAGAAGGTTATCTGCTGTTTACATAAATGGGGAGATTTTTCCTTCTTCTCATGGTCTTGCGAGACTCACAGACGTCAGAACTGAATGACAGTAAACAGCTCTTGTGAAAAGCGATTATACTGGAATTCATGGCTGACAGACACTAGGACTTCATGGCTATAAAAGATCTACTGTAGCTCTCACAGATTGGAAAACCTTCTATGCACTTCTAAGATGTGCTTGAGGGCAGACCCCTCGAGCAGGGATGCCGGTTTGAGTACTTTCTCTTCTAGAAGTTGAGTGAAAGGAAACTTCTATACCTCATTATCCTTTGTTGGTAAGATATATATTGGTTTCCTAAACTGTACTATTTCTTTGCTAGCTGAACTATTCTGTGCACTGTATATTTATCTTGAAACTCACTAGTGATACTTCTTATTATCCTGTGTAGTTAGTAATTTGTGTCGTGAGCATATTACTCACAGTGACACAGCGTCTTACTATAATATTCCTCTTGTCTAACCTGTGTAGTATGTAGTTTATTTAAAATCTTATGCCTGTTGTTTTGTGTCTATTCCATAATCTTTTGTAATAGACCTGATCAGCCACCATTAAGAACCTGCAAACGAAAGTGATTTTACTTTGTGCTAAGGTGCAGACCATCTTAGCAGAACCACTGTCTACTGCCCCAAATCTGAGCAGAGACAAAAACCTGGTTTAAACACTTATCACATTTGGAACAACTATGTCCTACCAGAGACTTTTCTTTTCCAACAGAAGCTGTATCTTCAAAACTTTATGTTTGAAGTGAATATCCCCTCATTTTATGCCTGGTAGCAGTAAATATATTCTCCAGAATTAAATTTCAAAGGCTGATTTCCGTAAGAAATTTGGCTCCTGCTGAGTGTTTACAGTGTCAGTGTCTAACCTAAGACACTGATGTTATGTCCACAGCAGCAGTATAATATCCTGTAAATTTACTGGATTTGAATTCAGATTTCTTTTTTTACCCCATTGTAATGGGTAAGTAATTTCTGACTCCGCGTTACTCATGTTAATATGAAGTTGAGTTTGCTAGTGAGTAAACCAAAATGGATCTACGACAGCAGGGAAAAGAGTGCAATTCATAAGCTTTATAGGGCTTGCCTTTCTCAGGCAGTATAAGTGTATAATTTTGGCAAAGAGATTTGTTGAAATTACTAGACAGATCGGCATATTAAGTTACTGAGATAAGCATCAAGGTGGACAGGGCCTCAACATCACAGAAATGACACACTGAAAAAGAAACAGAGCCAACGTAATATGTTTCATCTTGTTCTGCAGTTTGCCTTCATCTAGGAGATGAACTGCAATTTGGATCCAAGAGCAGAAATATTTACGTTAACGAAGAACTAAGAAGCTTCTGTTGGCTTTTTATTACTACCAATTAAAAAGCTAAATATCCTTTCAAGCAACAACGGGAGTTCATTCATAGAATAAGAATGTAATTATGTATGAATTTCAGCAGTAATGTTGTATAAATGATTTAGCGACTTCACTTATCTCTTGCATTCCAACTAAATTTCAATGTGTTTTTTGAACTATCTGTATTTAATTAACCAGCAATCAAGACACCTCTTAAAATGCAAATTAAATACTTATTTGAGACTTACTCTGGAGTTGGAAAATGGATGGTAGGATTTTAAAAGTATGTGCATCTCTCACCTAATTTTTGAGGCTTTGGATGTACGGGACATAAGAATACCATGTCAGCTAGCAGTGTTAGCAGCTGAAATATAGACCTGTTAATATTGTTTTAGCCTTTGCATTTTTAAAAGGTTATTCTCCTGCCTTTCAGAGTGCCTGTCCTAAGAATTGAAACTGTCACTTCCAAAAGTATCTTTAGCATCCATGCTATTATTTTTTCAAACTTTCTGTAGTATAAATGTGTTTCCAAAACAAAACCAAAAATATTTCAAGCAAACCACATACATGAATTTAAGCATAAAAACTTTATTTCCAGTGAGAAACTGCAAAGGCTTACTGTTTCTGCATTGACCTTTAATTTTAAGGTATTTCACCATAAAGAGTGCTGTACTTGACATTATTCAATGCTCATCCAGTTAGGCTGACAATTTGTTCACTTGAACTTAGAGCTGTACTGTCTCCAAAACTTTGTGTTAACCACATTGTGATATCTACTTTCGTTTGTATTGGGATCTAAAGTCACAGTATTTTTAAGAGCCACTCCTAATAAATGTTTCATTAATATCTAGAGTTACACTGCCACAAAAATTACTTTGACTTAATATGATAAATGGAAATGTATGTTCATTCAGCAATTTCTAAGTCATTGAGTCTCAGGATTTACCAAAAGATTCAAAACAGGATCATCATCAGTAGAATTTTCTATTTACTATTATGAGGTCATAAGCTTCGATATAGTTTTGTGGTTTAAAATGATGGGTTGTTGTTTGAATGATAGGTATAGAATATTTGCGATAACTTGGCAATGTCACTTTATTAACTAATTTGAAATACGAAGAATTTGCTTGTATCTGTTACCTGATACAAAAATGTATTCTATTTTTAGCTAGGAATTAAACTCCGGAGGCAGAGAATCTCTTTTGATGCTTCTCTGATTGAGCACAGTTATCAAAATACCAAAACCAATGTTATTAGTGTATTTGTACTTGCAGAAAAGCACATAAGAGACAACAATTCACAAAGTACAAACAAGGATATATCTGAAATTTAAAGAAATGAATTAATTTAGAAGGCAGACGGAAGGGGTTAAAGAGGAGCACTCAGAAGAAGTGAACAAAAGTAGAGAAGTGAGATTGAAGCTAATAGAGAGAGTAAGGCCAAGGGATCCCAAGGTAGCAGCTGCTGCCAAAAAGTCACTACTGTGACAGAATAAAAATAATTCTGTATCTGTAAAGTGAAGCAGTTGTGTTTTGTTTGCCTGTCTTTCTTCTTCTACCACTAAACCACAGGCATTTCTAGTAGAAAAGGTAAGTTTTGATACTCCATAGACTAGAATAGTTCTCAAAATGCCACCAGTTTTGTCTTTGAGCAGTTAAAATTATTATGTTTACTATTCGATTCAACTTTTTTAAAAATAAATATTGTTAGATAAAATAAGTTACTTGGGAAATTTATTTTCTCTGGATATATTTTTATTGAGTATAGGAATTTATAGTTCAATTAGTTACTTCAAGAGGTACCAAAAATGTTACTCCTCTTCAAATGAAAAATAATAAATTACAAAATGCCCACTATGTTGTAACTATTAATGAATGCATATAATAGGAATGACTAGATATGGCAACATCTAGTACAGGGTGTTTTGCTCAGGAAAAATAATACAGCTGTCATATGTGGGATTTACATTATTTGATAACTAGAATGATCCAAAAATATTTTAGTTTTCCAGATGCCACTTAATTGGGAGATCTTTAGAAACTGACAAGAAATAGCTGATCATCTGTGCTTCTCCTAGGACCAGAAGATGAAAAGTGTTTGCAATATGGAAGCAGCAGAATTAGCCTGTATTTTACACATCTCTTTGCAGGGGACAGATCATAATATTTTCTGGTTTTTTGTTTTTGTTTTTGTTTGTTTGTTTCTTTTGTGTATTTCACCTTCTCCCTCTCTAATTGTTGTAACATTAGGAGACCTAGTCATTCTGGTCATCCCTCTTTTTTCAAGTTATCTGCTTCAAATTTGTGACTTGCCAGCATTTGAACTCTTTGATTTTGGCACTCCAGTTAAAATACATTTTATTTTCATGGCAGCTTCTGGTAGAAAGAGAACCAAAATCAAACAGACAAAAGACTTCCCATCAATCATACTATTCTGCTGCCTGTGCTGCACTATGTAAGAGCTGTACCATAAAGTTGCCCACAGAGACATGATCAAATGTCCAGGGCAGAAGGAATATGTTTAATGCTCAGGTGGAAGCACTTTTTCTCTTTTCAGCTTCTGTGGGATTTTCACAGAATTTCATTAAATCCTCTATGCTTTCACATTTTTCCACTGACCCTCACTCCTGCATAAGTTTCTGATAGTGATAAACTGCAACATGGTGATCATTTGCTTTCTTCTATCTGTTACCCAGAGAAAATTATCCAGCTGCTACCCCAAGTTTAAGCAAATTTTAAATATTTTCAAGGCCTAACCCCGTAATTTTTCATGATGACAGACAATAAAATTCCTCTCCCACCCCTTGATCAGCTTTGCCTATTGAGTGGCATTTAGGCTTAAAACCCTTTTCAGATCCTATGTCCTCATATAGCTAAATCATTCTGATTCTGTTGGGCGTGTCTGAAACAGTGGCTTTTCTTTCCCTTACCCAGATGTAAAACTTGCAAAAGTTCACAGCATCTTTTGTCTTGATCCTTTGCTCTGGGAAAGACAAATGCATGCATTCTGTGCTCTGCTGTGCTGCATGAAAGATAAGATGCTTTTAATCCCCTTCACACATTTTAGAGAGAAGCTTCATCCTATACATAATCTTTTTCTTCATATCGGTCTTCTTTCCCCAGATGTTAGTTTTTCAGAGTCATCTCCATTCTTTTTTGCAAATAACTCAAACATCGCTGCAAACATCTGTGATGATTCTTCATTATCTTTTGTTAGGTCCAGCTCTGCTGCAGTGCTTATGGAAAGGCATCCTGAGCTGTGTTGAGTCTACTCTGTTATGCTGAAATATATGATTTCCTTGCTGCTAGTGTTTCAGATCGGACTACATCTTCCTGTTGTCCCTCATTTCTAAGTTGAATTGTTATCTTAGTAGGAAAAGACCCGTGATTATTTCTTTCTTTCACCGAAGCGTGACTCTGTTCCCTACATATTATGGTTGACATAATCATTATGAATAAGAATTAGCACTCACTTGACCTAAAAATGCCTTGAGACGAATGAGATTTCTCCCACTGGTTAAAGAAATATTTTTTTCTAGCACAATTCTTGTAAAAAACTCGTAAGACACAATAATTTACGTAATGAGAGGCATATATGGTGTTGCCTGTAGGCTCTTACATGAAAACAGAGCAGACACTGGCAGGAAATGTGTGTCAAGCCACTCAGTTAGTATGTCGGCTTATACAGACTGAACAGCCCATTTCGGACCACAGAGCCACAGACAGTTAGGTAACTTCAGCTCGAGCATCATATGCAGTCTTTTTGAAAACATCTGTCTGATAGCAGTGTAACACTGAGTTGTGATACTGCATAACTGGTGCCACAGTGAGAACCTTCTGGTCTTTTGGCATTGTGAGATCTTATTAACTAATTCTATCATCTCACAGCAGCTGCCTGTTGGGGCACTCATTGGCAGTCTTCATAACCATGCACATTCTCTTATCTTACAACTGAGTGTGACAGAAGTAGGTGTCCTATTTTTCTTGGAGTTTTTTCAAAAGAATTTTTTCTTTTTAATTCTTAGGAACTGTCTGATCCCTACACTCTTCATCTATTTATGCCCTGGAAAACAAATTTTGTATAAAAAGAATTTTACTTTTTTTTTTGAAATTAGGGAATATCTAGTGTTTTCACTGTCAAAGGGTTTTTTTGTGTTTGTGTTATTTCCTCTGACTCCTAGCTCTGAGTTGAAGAACAGATGTCTTCTGTCTTCCATTTTCAGTCTTTTTCAGAAGTAGTGTTTTTAATTGAGGATATTTCTACTCCTCTCTACATCTCTACTCCTGTGTCAAAACCTTCCTTATATTTTATTTATCTACAGTTACTGAGTACAAAGCCTTTGAGTTGAATAAAAGCCTTTTTCCATTTTCCTTATACTGCTTTTTAAACTCAGTGAGTTGTAACAGTGGGTTTCGTGTTTTGATTTTTTTTTCATAAATTTAACCTTGTATTTCATCTATTTTTTTATCTTTTTTTAAAATAAAATTTATATAATTTTTTTCTTTTTGTATTCACTATTATGGTGCCCAATAATGTAAAAACCAACTTCTTAAGAAAACGGTTATTTCTCAAGCAGCAAGTCCAGTTTTAGTCCAGAAAGAAGCTGGGAAAGTCTTTGGACTGTAGGAGTTGATATTATGAAGTAAGGGGCAAAGCTAAATATTAAACACAGAAAAAAAGTGAGGGAGAAAATACCAAGTGCTCAAACTGGAATCTAGAAGACATAAGTGAAGTAAAGGAGAAGTAAAGCAAGATAGTCCTCCGTTCAGGACATAGTACTATGGCAAAGTGTGTAGGACTCCCTGATAGTTTTCCTCCAAGAGATTCAAAGACCTTTTTGCCAAAGAAAAATATTTGTGGATACCCTTGAATTTTGTCCTGAGTGTGTTCTCTGTGTACATTCACACCTAAGACGTCTCTCAGATGTTCAAATCCTCTGTGGTCTGCACAGTGAGCCCATGTTATTAAGAGATACGGTCTTATGAGTATCAGGGTATGGTGGAGAATGGCCTCCTGTTCATTTTGCACCAGGATGAAGAGCATAACACAAGTACTCTGTACTGTGTTTGTACTTAAAAGGAGCTGTGAGTGAGACTTGAAGGTGGTTAGGAGGTTGGATGTTCCTTGGTTTTATCAGCCCAACATGTATTTCCAACTTCCACTCATCACTGGTAACATTTTAAAATACTTTCTACTTTTCTACAATATTTTGGCCTATGATTTCCCTTAAAATTGGAACTTTCTTGTAAATATCCTGTTAATTCCTTCCTTTGAACTATATTTGGTGGAATACCCATGAAAATTATGACAGAAATTATAAGGAATACGCATGACAGTGACCAATATTACCTACTCTTTCCATCTTTCTGTTGAATTGACACTGCTGATGCTTTGAGGTTCAGACTGCCTTTCTGTTTTAGACATCGGAAGAATGTATGTTAGGGATAGTCTCACTTTCGGAAATATGTGTTCAGACAATATAGCTTTTTAAAAATTTCAACTGTCTAATACTAACAGAGACAAGACATTTGCTACTACTTCCAGGAAATAGTAGCACAGTGGTGTTACTTGTGCCCTTTGATGTGAGAACCAACTTTTACATAATTTGTTCAATCATTAAACTGAAAATTTCTCCCCTCTTATTTTCATATGAGAATATGTGCAGATAAGTGTACAGTAAAGTATGGTAAGATTATGTATTTTGATAAGAATTGCACTAGTTAATAGAGACTATAAGTAGTGTTTCTGTCATACCTGTCAGAAAGACTCTGACAAAATTGCCAATTCTAGTAATTGGTTTATTAAAAGCAAGAATCGGGGACAGGCAGAGAGGAGTAGCCTCACTGCCAGGCACCACAAGGCAGAGATACTGTATCAGCACAGCACAAGGCTGCGTGCTCCCTCAGTGAGCCAGCCACCTCAGGAGAACACAGTGCTAAGCACTAGAACAATTTATATAACCTCTGGCTTGTTTCCTGATTGGTCAGAGCACTTTCGAGGCCTCATTTGAATGTCCGAACGTCCGCTGTTATTGGTTAGTTTGCAGGTGCATTCTGGACCAATCATTCTTCTAGGGRCTGATTCCATTGGCTCGTTCTGCTATCCAATCTTGACCTCTCTTGATGACGTATGAGATGATGTCAGCGTGATGATGTCAGTCTTAGAATCTTCCAGAGCACCCGGTTTTATGAGTGGAGCCCACGCCTGCGTGATGCATTTATATATATGCTATTCCTTCTCCCCGTTCCATCATAACCTAACCATTTAACTGGCTCGGGTGATAATAACAATTGAACATACTTATATATTAAGTAAGAACAGGTAATTGAACTAACAATTAAATCAAAACTCTTATAACAAACTAACAACCAGACCAGAACACTTATAACAATACCAGACCACAAGGCTTCTTACGGTAAGAAGATGTAGAAAATGCATAAAAGCAGACATTTCAGTGTCATGGGTTTGATGGACTGTAATTGGATGAAGTTTTGGACAATGGACGGTTGTTTTCGCCTAGCAAAAATTTGCATATTTTTCCAGAAGGGACGGCGGAAGCGCGTCCATCTTAAGCTCCCACTGCCTGGAGGGGTGGCGGGGCCCCTCCAGGCTCTGTCCCGGGAGCTGCCGCTGCCGAGGCAGTGGCACCTGAAAGCCAGGTGGGATGGCGCTTTTCTGCAGCTGTGAGCAGCTGTGAGACCACTGCGGGCCACTGCCGGCACCCTGGACTGTGCGGCGGCGAAAAACCTCAGGACCGTGCGGCTGGCACAGCCCCGATTTTCCAATGATGATTACAACCAGCTAAGAAACCACCATGTGGCAGGAATCAAAGTGAAGTGAGCTTTCCAGAGTCCCAGGTAATTCTGCAGATGGTAGCCTTTTTTTGAAGCTGAAGAGAGTGTGGTTGCACGGAGAAGGAAAAACATGGCGGGCGCCACGTGGGAGAACTGAGATGGTGGAACCAAGGAAGAAGGCTTTCTTCTGTGAGCCTTAATAGGCTTTAAATGTAATTTAACTATTCCTTTATAAGTAGTGTAAAAGTGTTTGGGGGGATGAAGAGATACTTCCTACACTGCGAGAGAAATGGTCCACGTTAAGAAGTGCGTAGATACTGAGATACTTTGGAGAGAGAGAAGAAAAGGACCTTTTACTTTAGACTGGAATAACTCATCTCATCCTTAAAAAAGGACAAACCCCATGGACTACTTACTGCAGTAGTTTTTCTCGGGCGGGACTACTGTTTGTGATGGCAGTTGCAGCAGAAGAGAGACTTTACTTCTGAAGCACTCTTAAAAATTCCATGTATTTCTTTTAGCTTTGTGCGTTCAGTAGAAGGTGAGATTGGTGGTTTTGGGAGAAGGGAAATGTATCTGTAGGTAGTGCCTTAATATTTTTATTATCTTTTTTTTTCTTTTTTCACTTTTAGCTTGTAATAAATATATTTTACTATTTTAAGCTTTTGGAGCTTGTTTTTGCCATTCTAGATCCTCTTAAGAACAATTCCCTGGTAGTCTGGAATTTTTCCAGGCTAACCCATTACATTCAGTAAAGAAAAAATTGGTCAGTGACATATGAATGACCTTGAATTGTCAATCAGAGAAGCAGCAGGATTTAAATTACCTTGTTTCTATTATAGGCTGGCTAACACGTTAGTGATAGTTGATGCAGGAAGTCAGTCTGGTGTACGTTAGCAATCACAGCTAAATAAAAATGTGATTAAAAATGTGAAATATGAAAACAGAGAAAGGGAAAGCTTCACAAAATTCTGTAGGGATTCTTGCCTCTGTTGTGATTCAGCTTAAAAAAGCAGAAAGCCAAATGGACTTAATAATCTGAGGATCCTTATTCCATGCTCAGTAGCGTGTTCTAGTTTAGCTTCAGTTTTAATGCAGATGGGTTTCATGTGGAGATCTTCAGCTCATATTTATTATTTATGCATACATATCCATGACTGATGAAAAATTGCAAAATTATTGAGTTATACTAGATTTTTCCATAGAAAGCTGTATTTCTGCCTCGTTCAACAGCTGGTTTCTTGCCCAAAAGAATCCCTTGAAGAACTGGGTTTCTTCAAAATATAAATTCAAACATATGTCCCCTCATCCTGTTTCCCCCTCCAAAAAAAGAGACTTTCTGAAGGATTTCTGTTGCCAAAAGACTTGGTCAAACACTGCTTGTAATTACCTATTTGTTAAAAGTTTTGGGATTTTTCAGTGTTTTGATGTGTAATTCGACATATAGTACAGTTTACCTGTCCTGCCTTGTTTGTTTTGTTTTGTTTTTTCCATTCTGACAAATCGGTAAGACACATATATCATGAAACTGTGCTCATGAAGTCCGGCAATGTCTAAAAATCTTATTCTGACCATAGTAGGGATGGATAAATTGAAGCAGATAAAATGCTGACAGATCTGCAGCTGAACACCTTTTTGAATATTCAAACACCCATTTTGCTAGTTTCCATTTTTTTCCTTAGAAGTGTCACTTCTTTTTATGCCAAAACTAAAAATGAGATTATTTTCTTAGCCTCTGTGCTGATTTTGGCTGGAGTTGAGTTAATTTTCTTTACAGTGGCTAATCTGCACCTGTGTTTTGGTTTTGTGCTGGACACAGGTTGATAATACAGAGATGGTTTTGTTATTGCTGAACAGGGATTACATAGAGCCAAGGCCTTTTCTGCTTTTCGTACTGCCACGCTGGGGAGGAAGTTGGGCATGCATGGGAGGTTCAGAGGAGACACAGCTGAGACAGGTGCCCCAAACTGACCAAAGGGATGTTCCAGACCATGTGACATCAAGCTCAGTATATAAAGTGGGGGGAAGAAGGAAGAAGGGGGGCCATTTGGAGTGATGCTGTTTGTCTTCCTAAGTCACTGTCATATGTGATGGGGCCCTGCTCTCCTGGAGATGGCTGAACACCTGCCTGCCCATGGGAAACAGTGCTTTGCTATTTTGCATAGCTTTTGCTTTCTCTATTAAACTTTTCCTATCTCAACCTACAAGTTTTACTTTGATTTTCCTCCACATTCCACTGGGTTGTGGGGGAAGATATGGGTTGGATGAGTGGCTTCATGGTACTTAATTTCCAGTTGGGCTTAAACCACAACAACAGGAAAGCAGCTCCTTTCTAAGTGAACCAATTCTAAGTATTTTCCTATAAAAAGACTAAGTGCTTTAGTGGAAATTTGTAAGCTTTTGGTAGCATCCACCAAACAGTTAACTGTTGATCTCCCTTGTCTCCCTTTTGTCCTTGATTACTACTTGGTGGGTGAGCCAGCTCCCCTAGAAATATTTTGGACTGTTATGACTAGCTAGCATTTATGGGATTTCTGCCAGGTGCGTGTTGCACTTATAGCTGATTATTTTTTCACGGAACTTTTGTGTCTTTTCTATTCCCTATGCATCTGTCTGTTTGTTGCTCTATTTCAGCCTCTTTCCCGCCTCTGATTCTTTTTTCTGAACTATGCTGTGATATTTGACTCCCAGTGTGAATTGGCCTGGTTGCAGGCTATTAATTTTGAATGTGGACTTGCTGTGGCTTGAACTCAATGGTTTCCCTGCCTATCCCCTTAGATTACTGTTTTTCTTCTTGCTGTTGTTATTGACGCATCAATGTATTCTGGCATGCTGTTGTACCCTGAGCTAACTCTAATTACTAGAAGTGATGGCCCATGGCCTGGATGGGATTCCCTGGTGAACATTTGTTCTTAAATTTAAGCAAGAACTAGTTGTCAGCTATTAACTCATAAAACCTAAAGAAAATGAAGTGCATCTGTTCTAAAAAAAGTGACTTAAAACAATCATACAGCACAGTAGGGAGAACATATGTTCATTGTCCAACAGCATCTAGTAATAAATGTGAAAACAGAATAGAAAAAGAGGTATAAAAAGACTCTGATGTATGCTAGATGCCAGTCAAAGAGCTTTGCGGTGACATATCTCTAGTGTTACCTTCCTATAGTCTGAAGCAGATGGAATCAGAGGAAAGCATCACTGTGAAGACAGCAGCATGTTCTGTTCAACGGAAGAAGCAGTTCACTGCTTGTTTTTTGAAGGACAAGAAAAACACATTGCAGTGTTTTGGAGTAAGAAAGGATAACAACAACCAAAAAAAACCACCCCAAAGCAAATAACACATACAGCAGCATATCCAGTAAAGAGACAGCAAAACTATTTCCTCTTCAGTAAGAATTAAGGGTCTTATTGTTAGTCTTAACAGTCCAAACAATGTGCACTTGAGAAACAGGATATGTTCAACAAACTGTTTTGGTACTGTGACAGCACTCTCTAAAAGCCATTCTATATTTTATGCAACAAATATCTCCTAATGGCATGTAACTTAATACTGAGTATGACTGCAAGTAAAATGTAGATTTAGATGAACACATCAGAAAGTATACCTACAAAAACATATTGAAATGAAAAATAAGCCCAAGAAAATTCTTTTTTTCCTGACAGCTAGAGTAACAGCAATGGTAATTGTATGTCTATTATCCAGTCATTTAGTCCATCCAGTTTATGTCAGTGTAAACCAAATACCCATTTGGTCATATGGGACGTCTATTCCACCAGGATATAGTAATATGAAAGATTGGGTTTGAAAAAAGGAGAAAGGATTTGTTATAGTGTTATATGTAGACTAAATCAAGTAAAGGAGCAACCTTGTCTCTTTTGTGAACTTCAGGTGTAATTTTAATATTCCCTTATTTCTGTAATAAATGTGTGGCTCTACAGAAGTATTTCAGTTTATAAAATGCATTCATTCACTTCCTTCAGTTTATTCATTTGTTCATTTCTGAGTCTCAATATAGATGTCTTCATCATCTGGGAAATACCATGTAAGGCAGTGGACAGAACTTTTTCATTTGAAATTCTGACTTTATTAATCTTTGCCATCTGCGTGTAATTAAAAAGTTTTTGAATATCTTATTGAACATGAAATTTAGGTCACTGTCATGAAACAGAGCTGAAGAATCAGCACTTCTATATAATTATGCAGTGAGATTTCGACATTATTGAATAAAACTTCAGAACTTAATTAAATAGTATTTAGTTGTATGATAGTGCCTGTCCTATAAAAACAACGTTCTATCAGTCCATGTTTGTGATCTTTTGCTGGATCATCTAAGAGACGTAATGGGGTAAGTTGCATCCAGGCATCTCTCTTGTGGCCTTTTTCCCTGCTGAGCAGCCCAAAGACAAAGCTGTGTCAGACTGGATAAAAAGATCTGGGAGTAACCAAAGCCAGTAAAGATTTTGGAACCACTGGAGTCAATATTCTGGATCTTTATCTAAAACTGTATAATTTTAACCTTTTTTAAACTCAAATAAAATAGACCACTGAGTTTTTATTAGCCTGAACTATTTAAGATAATGAAAATATAGCCATCCAAGCTGTCATTAACAGTGTGCTCAGTCAGGCATTGTGCAGGTCCAAACAAAATACTTCTTTCTCCATCACCAGATTTTTGAAAAAAGACTGGTTTTGGCAAAATCTTCTGGATTGGTTTTCTTTAGTCTCTGGTATCACCAGGATGTTTTAGTCTACACAGTCATCATATCAGAAATAAAGAAGGAAACCAACATAGATAGGTGTAAAGTCTACGTAGAATTTTTTTAAAACTTTAAAAGGAGAAATAATAAAGATTATTTGGGAAGTGAATATCTAAGGATTTAAAAACCAAATGCATGAAAAAAAAAACCTAAACAATTTTTTATCCTTTAGGCGGTGTGAAATGAAAGCAATTCCAAGCAATAGGAGTCAAAACAAAGGCCAGTCTTGTGAATAGGTAGTATATTAAGGATGCCTTTCTGGTATTGTAGTTAATGAAAGATTAGAGCGAGGTGTATAAAGGGTCTGAGGAAATATCTTCTTTTTTTGAAATACACTAGGCAAATATCTGTTAAGAATTATCTGGGTACCCTTGCTTTTGCCTCAGTATAGTGAGATGTAATAGACAATCTTACGCAATTCTTCATCTCCCAGCTCTGTATTCTTGTGATTTATTAACTATACTGCATCTATAATCTTGATTGCCTGTCTCCTAAAAAAGTCAGTATTCTTATGTCATAAAGAAAGCTTGTTAAAGGTGTTTTTTTTTAAAATTTTTATATTATTTTTGACACTTGTATGAGAAATAACAGTTATACCTACAGCAATGATTTCTTATTGCTTTAAGCAATCTCATTTTGCGGTATTTTCTTCAACATTGTGTTATCTCCTGGGATGTGTAAGGCTGAGAGACAATAATAGTTCTGTAATAAGTTTGAAATACTGTAAAACCATGAAGAGAATACCCAGTGTATGAGAGGCACCAAAGGAAATGTGGGCTCAGCTAGACTGCATGTGAAATAGCGCATCAAACTTACCATCAGCTACACATATGTTGTGGATTATTTTTCCAGGTATAGGTTTTTTTATCTAAAGAAGTATGTAGTAAATAAGTAGACTCTGACAACAAGTTCAAATCATGTGCAGAGTAATAAACTTGCCTATTAAGGACTCATCACAGGGATTGAATCAGTGCACAGCACTAAGGAGTGCTGCTGAGGTTTTCACTTTCTGTCCTCAAAGAAGTAGCATTCAGCACAGGTGGTGAATTCCTTGTTGTCTTGGAGTGATTTGTTATGATAGTCTATTTCATGATCCTCTACTTATGCCCAAAAATGGTTCCTGTACCTTTAAAGCCTGAGATGAGAGGAGTGTGGGGCCGGGTATGGGGGAGGTTCTGGCTTTTTGCTGGGCAGGCTGTTTGAAGTCTCGCTGGGCAGGCTTTCCGCAGCTCTGTGCAATGTCATTTTTCTGCTTGGCTGCCTTGTTTTTTTTGGCCCAGGCAAGAAAAACTTTTTTCCCTTGCCTGGCTTGGAGAAGCTGCAATAGCTATCTTTAGTCTACCTTGAGGTGAACTGAACAGCTGCTGCTCTGAGACCAGAGGAGCAGGACTGGCAGGAGTGGGATCTCTCCATTCCAGCCCCAATCCTCCAATAGCCAAGCTGGGGAGAGAAGGCACACCAAAGGGCTCCAGCCCAGCTGTTTCACCTGCTGTGACTGCCGTGGAGAAGAGGTCGACACCAGGTAGCCACTGGGTTTTCCCCCCTGCTGCTGGAACTGCTTTGTGGAAGTTTTACTTCCCTCAGCACGAAAGCTGGTGCCATCTCCGACCACGTGTCGGGAAGGGGGATTACTCCAACACAGGCTTCATTCTCTGGACATTTTTTTGGGTTTTTGTTCCTCTGTGTGTGTTCCTCCCCAAGTTCCAGCAGATCTTGGCATTAAAAGTTTAGATTTCTAGTTAAAAAATAAGGAGAATATTCTGAGTCAGGTTGTCTTTTGATAAATTTTGAGAGTAAGCACACACAGATTTTCTTTCCTATTAGGAAGTCACTACCTTCAGCTTCTACTGACAAATCAAAAATTACACTGTGAGTATTAAACAATTTCTCTTTATGTCACTTCTTTCCTATTTTATAAAGGAGTCCTCTTCTGTTTACTGTTGTTTCACAAAAATATTTTAGAAGCAATTGTAACATCTCCAACATATCTCCACATGTGCCTTCTTATTTTATAGTAAGTAAAGCTGCCTTTGAGAAACACAAAACATTTTTTCTTGAAATTGCTATTGTGCTGGAGAAGCTTAAACTTTAATGTACTAGTAACATTTTAGTCAGAAATATCAAAGTAAAATTCACTCCTGGTAGGAAAATTGGATTTTATTTTTCTAGTATAAATTAGAATATAGGAAAAAACTCAGCTGTACATCTTTTACTCAGGTGATTATTTAAAGCCTGGGAATAATAAAAAGTGTAATTACAGTAAAAAAATATACCTTTTCCCCTCATGTATTCTTCCTGAATATAATTTCGTATTTAGAAGACCCTAAATACTCCCATATTAAGAAAGTAAATGCTTCTAAGTAAATCTTGAAGTTTGATATAAAGCTAAGGAATTTAAGGAATTTAATAGAACGAGGGCATTTCTAAGGTATTAGCAGGAAGAAAGAATGTGATAAAACATTTTTCCTCAAGAGATAAGCATTTGATATGCTTGGTTATACAAGCAGGGATTTCAGGTCTTAACTGGAGATTTGTACTAATCACACTGAATTACTCTGTAAAACAGAAGTAAAAGCATTATCAGAGCAAATTAGGACATTATCTCAAGAGACAATATTGTTAAGAAGTCTTTCATTGAGGGAGAGTTTTTGATCTTTTTACTCAGCCTTTTACACAACTCACAAAAAAATCTGTAAAACTCAAACAGCTGCAAGAAAAGCTGTATTGTAAGAAAATCTCTAAAATTCATATGCACAGACCTGGTGTTCACAAAAGTTTTGCAACATCAAACATAACAGCATGAAATTTATAGCTCATCCCCAAGTTGTCATGTCTGTGCTTTACTCATCATTGATATGATTCAGAATTCAACAAATTGTACTTCAAAACTTATTTCCAAGATAAGATTAGTAAAGTTGCATTAATTTTGATATTAAGGAGATTTTATAATTATATATATATACTGTTTGCAGCAACATGGGGGGCTACATAAATTTTCAATCAATGTATCAGTCCATTCTAAAGTTGCTTACTGCAGTAAAATACAGTAGAAGTCTTTCATTGAGGGAGGGGTTTTGTTCTTTTCTTTTTACTCAGCCTTTCACACAACTCACAAAAAAATCTATAAAACTCAAGCAGCTGCAAGAAAAGCTGTTCTGTAAGAAAATCTCTAAAATTCATATGCATGGGCCTGGTGTTCACTAAAGTTTTGCAACATCAAACATAACCTGTTAACATACATAATACTTTGATCACCTCAGGTAATTTCGGAAGTGGGAAACTTTAACATGCCATATTCAAATTCAGTGTCATTCCAAACACAGGTAATAGAGGTATATATAAATAAATAATCTGTCTCAAAGAATTCTCCTCTGATCACACCACCAATTCTCAGTGGTTTTAATGATTATTCTGTATTTGTTTAATAGTTGCAAATACATCCTGTGATTATTTAAAACAGTGCAACTTAATAATCAGTATGAAAAATACTGACTTTTGAGCACATCTGTGTTATTATATGCTAAAAAGATATTATCATAAGTAAAACTAGGAACTTATAAACCATTTTTAAACAATAGACCATACTGAAGTGTATAACTTTGGTGCTACTCCTTTTGATAAAATGGAACCAAATTGGTTTGAAATAAACGTAATCTGAATTAAGACACGTTTCCTTTGTCTTAAATTTATGGAAGCCAATTACCTTAGACTTAATACAATTTGGAAGGGCACCTGAATGAATCACTGGTAAGTGCTTTGTGTTGCTCCAGCTACCAACAGCAGACAGTAAAAGATGCTATAACTTTTTTCAGAAAAGGACTGCTCAGTGGAGCTGTTACACTTGCAACACATCCACTAATGCAAAGCAGCTTATGCAAGGTCAGCATCAACTTCTAAGTAAATATAAGGGCCCCAAAAATTCCCACCTGTGTGCTTGGATATAAGAATACAGACAAATTTGGCAGAAATTAAAAGATAAACAGACAACTGTCATCTTTCATAAACTGTGGACTAACCTTATATTCGACAACCCTTCTCTTGTTGAACTCTATTCACCTTATCCAGAAAATAATTGGAATGTGTCTTTTTGTCAGGAACATTGACATTTGGAGATTTTTTGCTGTATAATTGACTTGACAGACTTCCTATTTGTATATTTTTATGTTTCCTATACCTTACAAAAAATACAGGTGGCCAATGTGCATGTATGTTTTTATGCAGATGAAAAACATGTTCATGGAAGAATAAGGGCTAAGAACAGCTGACAGAACTAAGGTAATGCTCCATGCTTGCCTGGATACCAGCTGAGGGTTAGCAATGGTTGCTCCTCTAATGAGTTTGCCTGTTGACTTTGTGGCAGTAAGGAAGGAAAAGCATGAAAGTGAAATGATGCTTGCTGGCACAGACTTCACTGTCACTGATTGGTGCTGAAGGGAGGACCAGAGGGAAGACTCTTGAACATTGAGGTGGATATAGGTAAACTGTCTTCTGTTAGAAGCTTCTGTAGGACTAGCCAGCTGGATTGCAAAGAGGTGGAGACAAGCACCCAAAATGGATGTTACAGATATTTCTTTGGATATATTGTAGAAAGAGGAGTTCTTATGTTGAATCTGAGAGAGCTGAAAAATAAAACTGGAAGCTGGGAAAGGGTGACTGTAAGTTGCTGGTGTAAAAGTTGCTTTAGTTAGTATATAGATCTGTCTGTTTTGAAGTTTTCATGTGAAGGCTTGAATTTCAAAGACAAAAGAGTGTTCGACTAATGTTTAAACCTGTGTCCAGCAAAGACCTAATTTTCTCCTCTAGGAGAAGAAAAACTGGGGGTTTTTGAGCTTGTTTTTCACTGGAACAAATAAATTCCATAATACATCGGTGATGCAGCAATGTTTTTTCTTTAGAAAGTAATTTGTGCCACAGGTGAACATATGGTAGTGACGTATTTTGAGAGTATCTAACTGCATTCCTAAATGACATATATATTTTCTCGGGTTAATTAACATTTTCTGCACAGTGTATGTGAAGCAACCAAGCATGATGATCTCACTTATTTCCTGTGCCCAGAGCATATGACAAGGCAGTTGGTAGTTATTAACCTGCAAGCACAACAGCATTTGTTTCACAACTGTTTCTTTGAAGAGGAGTTTACTCTGTATTATGTATAGTCTTCAGCTTTCATTGGTTTCTGGTTTCACCCTATTTATTCTCTGGATTATAAGCAAGTAGGACCAACTGATTTTCACACTGAGTCACTGTGTTTTGAACCCAGGAGTCTGACCAAGTCTGTCTCATTGTCTGTGTTTCAGTTCTATTCTATTATTTTAGAGAAAATAAATAGCTATTGTGACTTTTTCTTACAGTTCATCACAAACAGTGAACCAATCATTGAATCTCTTCCAGCAAGACAATGCTTCTTAGACACAGAGAGTAAACACATGGCATCGTAAGCCTTGTTCGAATATCCAGGGCTTGTTTTGTCCCCCATTATCACTCTTCAGTTTCCTCTGAAAGGATGAAACTCTGCAACACTGTTTCAGAGCAGCTGCTGTATGTGAGACTCATATATCAAAATTCCACCCTCTATGTCAAGAACTCCTGAAGGCCTAGATATTACCATCAATTCAGAGCTTTTTACTCAGAACTTTATTGCAATTATCTAAGGAATGGAAGCATTTGCCACCCGATCATTCCTTTCAGATAGTGAATCCTTTACTGTTTCAGACAAGGGATGAGAAGAATGCCTTGCCTCATTATGTTTGCTGGCTTATGCTATGGGGGCAGAATCATGTAGCCATCCTTATTCTTTATCCCCTGTTTTGTTGGTTAATGCTGAATGAATTCATAACTATGCTTCTCAATGACTTTGCATGCAAAGCTTGCTCAGGGATGCTAACGAGGAGGATTTTTGTTTTCTTCTTTGTTTTCGTCCAGTCTCAAAGTCTAGTATTATACATAGTATGATAAATTCAGCAAGCTATGAAATTTTGGTGTGCAGAACTGCTAGAAAGTCTGCCTCTCTTCACAATTATCCTCAAATTATTTGTACTTCATGTGATAAGTTATAATCAGACCTGCAATATGCAGAAAAGGAGGGAACATAAGAAGCTGATCTTTTTGAAATAGGTATTGTCTGTAACCATGTTGGAAGAGGAAGGACTGCATACAAGACTACCGGCTGTTCTAAAGACAATGACTGCTGAGAGATTTTAGTGTCTTTATAACCCCTGGAGTTGACTGAGGAACAAATAATTGAGTCTTTTTTTTTTTTCCCCAACAGTTCTCATACTCACAATATGTATTGGGAATATAAGAAAGATTCATGCAAATGAGATGAAGTTGACAAAAAGGCACTACTATTATCAAAAACTATGACTCCCTGAAAAGAGATGTCATTAATTTTTCTCAGGTGCTGCTTGGTATTTTAGAACAAATACTTTCATGCAAAAAATACCTTGTTTTGACTCAATTAGTCATCTATGATGCAAAATGCAGCTCTGTGTAGTGATATTGAAGATACTTTTCTCTAAAGAAGTCAGAGAGAAGATGACAATTCCTAGGGTATTTTATTTACTTTTAAAAGCTTCATAGCAAAGTTATTTGGCCCTCTCTCATGCCCCGGTGATTGACCAGAGAACAGACCCAGCCAAAACAATAATAGTAACAGTACTAACAATGTCAGTAATCTCTTCCAAAAACAGATATAGAACTCTCAACTACTATATCCGGGTTTCTTCACTTCTGTGAGGAGCAGCAACAACATGAAAGTATGGCCTTCTTTCTTTGGTATATAAACTATAAATGGAAACAAGCCTTTTCATGTAAGTTGTCAATGTATGGCATTCGTGCTACTACACTCAAGGTAAAAAAATAATTGAAGATTATAATATAATCAGATATTTTTTTCCTTGCTAACAGATGTCTTTATTAAGGAAAATTACCAAGATAAATGGAGGGGATGAAATATTTTCAATTCAGAAAATCAAAAATTAGCTTTTCTGGGATTCTCAAATGATTTTAATAATTAATTTACTTTATAGGCAATATCTAGATTGTATGATTTACCAAACAACTTAGAAAGTGTCATTAATTACACTAAATATTTATCTCTGGAGTAGAATCCACGTTGCTGTAGGTAAAGGGCAGTTATAAATTGTGTCCTGGAAAGCTTGTAGTCTGTGGATCCCATCCTTATTTATGTGCAGAAATACTATAGACATTACTGAACAAAGAAACTGCAAACTGGACTTGATGGGGAGAAAGCTTGAAAGACTAGTGCATTACATTATATTCTTGTAGCTGTTGCATTTGCATTAGGCTCAATTGTAGAGAACTATGGTGTACCGCTCTTTTGTGCTTCCTACTTCTGTTGAGTAAATGAATGAATAAACATGAGTGTGATATATCAAAAAGGGAAGTTCAGAAAATTCTATCTCTTGGGGAATCCAGTGAAAAGTGAAAAAATACATGGTTATGGGATTGTGGTAACTAAAGATAGAAAAACTCAAAAGCAGCAAGCAGGGAAGGCTAAGAACATAACAAGACAACCCATTGCTATATAACAGAACACCCAGTAAATAAAACAACAAAAACAACAAAAGGAAGAAAGTGTACTTCCTATGCTAATTCTCTCACTGTTTCTGCACACAAGAACCTCATCCCTATGTTCTGGCTGTATTCATAGGACTTTACCAGTTCTGTCTGCCTTGTCAGAGCCCCAGTGTTCTTGCTAGCTCTTCTTCTGCATCAAAGAGGTTGGCCCTGCCTGTGAGCAGTGACTCATGTAAGCGGATGGTGCATTGCACCGCAAAACTCTGAAGCAGGAAAGCACAACCACCAGCTGGCATTAATCAGAGACCATTAACTATAAACAAGCATATCTCCTTTCATGGCTTCTAAATTTAGTCTCTAACAATTACTATTTCTTCTACATTTCTTTTAATTTCAGGCTGTGTGTAGGCAATGAGGACTATGGATTCCAGATCTATGAATATAGTTTCTAAGTATTACCTATATATCTTCTGGGTTTTATGTCTAGCAATGGTATTAGATATTAATAATTAACAATAATACAAAATAAGAAAGAGTAACTCTCCAACTCACAGCTTAATAGAAATATATCTTGTTTTGTATTACTATGCTTTGTATCTTGTACTGTCTCTGAACATTGTGTTGAACATTGTCTCTGAACATTGTGTTGAGGCCCTGCTGTTGAATAGCTTGCAGCTATTTGGAGCCCTGTGAACTCTCTCCAGCATATCTGTATTGCCAGCCAAGCCATATTAAGGTTATGGATAACTGTTTGCAAAATATTCCCTACAACTAACTGGAAAGGTTTTTTGTTGTAATTGTAAGGTTTGGCCTGACTAAGTCTATTGACCTGACTTGACACCGAATCGCTCACGTGTAGAACCTATTTCCAACCTGCAGCTGCAAACACTTTGTTCATCTGTCACTTTTGCTACAGGATGAACAGGCGATAGATGTGTGTCCTAGCTGCTCTAAGACGTCGTTTCTCCTTCATCCTAAATAGCCTGAAATGTCAGTGTCACTAATTTCCCATGTATTTAGTTTTAGTCTGACAGCAGGTAGAAATGAGAATCCATAAAAGACAGGCTAAGGATAGTCACTGCATTTTCCTGGGATTATGAACTAAATTTTCTTGAGGTATGTTCTTCCAATGGTAATTTCTGCTATTTGGGAAGACAGACAGTGTAAGTACAAATCTTATTTTATTCTACACTCTCTTGCTACTACTGGTTAATAATTCCTAGGAGACAAGTCTCATAATTTCTTGGAAACTCAATTTCTGAGGTGCTATTAAGTCCTCCTTACTGGAATCACTCTGTTCACTCTAGTATGTTGAGAATTTTTTAATTCACCCTGGGCTTTTTCCACTCATATTCATCAAAGCGAAGCTGCTTCTGATGTGTATCAGATCACTCTAAGATGGCTTTATATCTACAGAAGATTACCTACATAATTTTTCTGGGAAAAAATCTCATGTAGTCAGAAAATAAGAGTTTAATTTTGGGACATCTTCCTTGATAGCTACAGAAGGTTATCTGCAAGCTTTCTTTTAAACCAAAATCAGTAGGAAAACAAGTGTTTCATCTGGGGGGAATCTGTTTGTTGAAAGTAAATGACAAGACATGAACAGCACTAATGGTTACCAATTTAAGGCTAGCTCACAAATCTCTGCATAAGCTGCAATGTGTGCTGTCTGCAGCACAAACTTACTCTAAGCAGCTTTTAAAGTCCTGTAGATAGTTAAATTACAAGTAGCCTTGTAGTAAATCTAGACGTTTTTCTGTATGTTGGACTCAGTAAGAGCCAGTAAACCAATATGGGCATCTCATTTACTGCTAAAGGCGTAGATCTTGAGTTAAGTTGCAATTATTTGTTTAATGCCTATATGTCTGTTGCTGAGTTGTATTTTAGGATATAATTACACAACCTTTCTTCTACTTGTTTTTTTAAATAATACATATCCGAATCTGCAAGAGGACAAGGTGGAGGATTTATTTGTATATTTATTTTGTTGAACAATACACACGAATGTTTCTTTAGAAAAGAGATCACTAGTTCTTCAGAGGACCCATTTATCTTTAATTTCATTGCTTTAAGTCTCCATCTGTAGCTGGTTCCCAGGTGAAAGCAAAAAACATAATTTTATTGTAGTAGCAGATGCACTCCGCTAAGAACTTTCATTCTTGTCTTCTTGGTTTTGTTGACTCTCTGGTGGAACTTTGACCCAATTATTGCTGCTTTGTTCTGCTAATGAAGCACTAAATTAACCTATATAAATTAATTAAAGTTTCCCAGCTGATGACCGCCGAAGTTGACAGATGAATTTGTACAATCTATAAAGTAGACACAGATGCTACAATACCCCAGACCAAGTAATCTCATTCCCTGTATAAGAGGAAGCTTTTGGGGTGGCTAGGGTGGGGGTAGCTGATAAGATTATGGTGTGAACCAGCAGCATCTAAGTAACATGTTAAATTCCAACAGTTACTGATCCAGCCATGCTGGAGAGATGTGATCCACACTCAGAGAGTTTGAAGAGACTAAGCCAGCTGCTGCTTAATGTTGGCCAGGAATAGCATAAATTGGCTTTTTTCCATGAAGGACAATCAACTGAACCAGGCAAACTTGAAGTAAAATAAAATTTGGCCTGTTTAAAGGAAACTAGGCCAGTCTGCTTACCGATGGTCAGTCACAACATCAAAACCCAGTCTCATGCTGTCTGTGGAAGTCTTTCTTGTCTTTGCTCAAAGTTCTTTTTACTCGAAGACTTATACTTTCAGCCTGGAATACACCCAGTAATGCTGCTTGTGGATCTTAGCCTTGCATAAAAGACTGGATGAGAACTGTAATCTGCTTATATTGTTAATAATTAGGCAGACTTATAATTGACAGCTTCTACATATTTCTATAAATACAGAGATGTACAGCTAAATGTCATTTTCACTGTCCTCATGCTTACTGGAACTGAGCCACTGCCAGTCCAGATGCTGTACAGCTCCAGGGCATATGTGCTCAAGCTAGGCAGTCTCTTAGTGCAGCTACAAGGCCTGAACTGAGCATTTAGCTTGGAGAATGAGCAAAGAGCCTGAAACTGTTTGCAGTTTCACTGCTCTACAGTGTTGCTTAAGTGACAAAAATGGTTGACTAAGTTCTGTCTACTATAAGTGGAAAAAGAAGGGAGATAGACTCTGCCAGAGCATGACATTATTACCTTTATACTGTCTCTACTGCCATGCGGATGCGTGTTATGGTGTCTCACACTACTACTATGAGAGAGCCAGTACACTCCATGGTGGCCCCTTTCTCGCTTGTACACCTGGCTTCCTTCCCTTGGAAATCAAGATGAATGAGGTGAAACTCCAGTGTTCACTACAATGGACCAGCCAAACCTACATCTAGACTTCAGTAAGAGCTAATACTTCCAGCTTGGCTCACCCAAGGTAACTCAGGTTTTAAGTCTGGAGCCAGGTCAGACTTCTGCAGGGATAAATTCAGTTCAGGTAGATCTAGGGCATAAATGGACATATCTTTCAGGTCAGTGCCTTGGTCACTGGGCTCTAGAGAGGTAAAGTGAGTACATCTGTAATTAGATATGATTCCATACTATTTTGTAGGTAAATGCAAGCTTAGTTTTTCTTTCTAAAAACCAACTGTGTGATAGTTATAACAGAGGAGCAATATAACCATGGTAAATGTAGTGCTGAATTTGAACTAGAGGGTTTTACTTCTGAGATGGAAAAGATTCATGTTGAACTAGGATCCTAAGTTAAGAAAGATCATTGATGGTACCTGTCAAGTTGGAATAAGGTGGTATCTCCTGGGAATTGTTTTCACACTCAGTAAATGATTGGGTGCTCTGGCTCTCCCAAGACCACAGTTAAAAAGTGATGGTTTGAGTTGTAAACAGATATTTCAAAGTTCTGGCATTGTGAGTGTTCAAAAGATTCTTTGTTGCAGTTGCTTTGTAAAGAATGAAAGTGAACTTTTAATTCCTGCAAAGCGGAACTGTCATCTTTCCAATACTTCCAGTAGTTGTCTGAGCATTGCAAGCAGCTGGAGACTAAAGACGTATAAAATTAGTTATAAGTTATTTAAGAATTAGATTCTACGAAAGTAGCATACATAATTGGTAAGACAAAGTCAGTATGCTGAATTTGTGCTATAGAGCAATACCAGAAACCAGCAATGTCTGTACTTCAGGGAAAATATTCAGGATGTAATTGTAATATGGTGTCTTGGTGACAAACTGGTGAAGAAAGTATTTCCTGAGGTAAACGTGATGTACGGAGATAAACATGGTGCTTAATTTGTCTAGAGGTGTCTTCTCAATTACCCAGCTACAGTTTAAATCTGATTGTTTCAGAAATTTATACAAATTTGAGAGTTTCAATGGGAGAATTTCTTAGTTCTTTCACTTAAAGATACAAAATCACAGATCTAATCTTATTACCATTCCTTCATGTCACATTATATTGTCAAATATCCAGTAATTTTTGCATTATTGCTATAAATAATAGGAATTTCGGATTTTTTTAGCTACATGTGCTGAAATATATGGAACCATATGAGTTACTATGAAGAAAAAAACCTCTATCCCAGCCAAAATTGTACACTCAGAGAGACTGTGAAATGTCCGTCCTTGGAAATATTCAAAACCTCACTGCTCATGGTCCTGGGGAACCTGCTTTGGCTGACCCTTCTTTAGCAGGGTAACTGGATGAGATGGTATCCAGAGTTCCCATCCAATGAAAACAATTCTGTGATTTTGTGATAGCTAAAGTCTTTGTGTGCAATAAAATATTAATAGGCACTTTGGTGTAGCAGTGAAAGTTGGGGTTTTTTTTGTATTTGTGCTAACTGGAAAAATGTACTAGAGGAACAGTTCACTTGAAAGTAACAATGACAAGAGAGAGTTCACAGAAAATTAAAAATGCTGGATGATGGAATTCTGAACTTTGAGTTTTAATTTTTCCTTATTATTTATTTAACAAGCAGAATGAAACCTAACATACCACTTAATGAAAATAACAGACAACAAAAAGACAAACTGTTAGTACTGCTGCATAACTATTGGTTAAAAAAAAAACCTAACAACTCTGAAACCAAAACTCAAACACAAACTTTAACAGCCAAGAAGTAGTTATGATTATTTAAAAGCTATTCTTTTTTTAATCAAATTTTGTCAAATCCATGTTGAAAAATAATATTTGAACGAGCAGTGTTTGAACATCTACATGATGTGTAATACTGGATTTGTCTTGGAATAGACCAAGCAAGATGTAAGGAACGAAGATTCAACTATTTTCTCTGCCGGGAGAGATGTGAAACCAACTCTGCCTCCTCCTGATATAACGGTCTGGTCTCATAGGAGGTCTAGTATATAAAAATATTAATATTTATGTAATCTTTGTTGTGAGGTGCAGCTTTGTGGTCCCTTGAATAAGTGGTGCAGACCCAGTCTGTGTAGAATGGAACCAGAATGAATGATCTCACTTCTTGACAAGCACATGAAAAGACTGGGAATAAATTATTTGATCCATACTAAAATCCAGGCAGAAACTGAAATGTATATACACTATTAACAATTATGAGACTGGTCCCTGAAGTGGAACGGTAAATGAGTAAATCTGACAGCATATACAGACCTGTGGTGTCTGTTATGTTGATGTTTTCCTGTTTTGTACCAATATACAGCCAGTTCATTAGGACCACACAGAAGGAGGACCCAGCTGCTGCCTACTAAGTCATTCTCCGTGTCCTGATAATTAAATATTTGATATATATATCAGCATGATGCAACTTTCAAACATCCCATGGACCAGAGATTAGGATTTCTGTCTGAAGAGGAGGATATCTGTTAAGATTTAAATATTTAATCAAATAGGCTTATGTTCTTGTCTCTTATCTTTACAGATCCCAGGATACTTCTGATGAATTTTCCAAATCCTGCTGAGTATTCCAAGTCCTTCAGGCAAAGGACTTATACTGCCACCAGAACTTCAGTCATTTATTTCTTGAACTACAATATCAAGCAAACTCAACTGGAATCTGCATATGACAGCTTTTGTCTAGAAATTTTCTTACAAGTTGTTAATAGTGACTTTGTGAAATAAAGTGCCTTTTTTTTCTGTTCTCAAAGTAAAAACAAAAAATTAGTGCAAGTAAAAACTTTGAAACTGGCATGTTCATGTTGGGATGTACTAAAGTCCTCTTACCCAGGACAGTGTAAATAGCTTCCTTAAAGACTATGTGTGTATTTGTGTCAGATAGGTTTCATTTGCAGTGCTTTAGGAAATACGTCCTATAATGCTGTTGCAATTGCTTGAATTCCCTTAGCAGTTTACTGCCTCTTCCCTCTCCTTTCCCCACCCTCATGGTATATCTTGACAGAGTTCTAAAGTATTAATGAGGACTAAGTAAAATTATTTTGGTTAATTTTCTTATGTTCTTCCTTACATATCCCCTTCTTGACAAAATGAAATCAAAAAGTTGTATTGATACAGTTCGAGCAATTTTATATCCTTCACAACCACTTAATATTTGACAGTTACAGAAATGAAAGGGATTTTCAGGGCCATGTTTAACAAACTACCCAGTGATCCAGTGATCAAATGATTTTCTGGGTTTGATGAACTCACAATGTGATCTAAGATGATGAAATATGTATTTGAAAAGATTCTTGCTCTAATTTCTGGTTCATCTTAGCTTGGAGTTTGTAATTTGACTTTAGATATGCCATCTGTACGGTTTTTTTAGTGGTTTAACACCTATAGAGAATGTGAGTTAAAGAATATTCAAGTTTGTGAAGTACTTGAAGTGTGAGGTACAGTTTGTTTATTTAGGGTATGGTGACAGTAGATTCATCATTTTTCCTCCCTGGGGAGTCAGATTGAAATGAACAGCTGGTCTTACTCCCGCATGGCCTCTTTCATCTCTGCCTCTGTACATCATACAACAAACTTGGATGAAAAATACTTTGATTGCTTTCATGTTTGAAAGTCATGTTTTATTCCTGTTGGTATTACTACTTACCTGTACTGGGAATTATTTACTTGCTTCAAGACCCAAGTATTACCTGCCCTGATTGCAAAAGGATCTCTAAGCCACCGACTACATTAATTCCATGCATCCATATAGTGTGAGCCACAGATATGCTTCTCAGTTGTCTGTGGATCACTCACAATATCATTCAGTTATACATTGTAAAGCTCCTACAGTATGTAACAGCCTCTCTTCTTACATAATTTGGAATGCTTTTATAATACAGCTTTTAACATAGCTAAAGAGTCTTTATTAGATCGAAGATGATGTAAAGGTAACTACAGTATCCCTTTTTCTATGCAGGAAAAATTGCTGCTACATTTACAATAGAAACTTGACTTCTTTATGAAGAATGTCAGAAAGTTCATGACATCAGCTACTATTTAGTCCTCACCTGATAGGTAGTAAAGTTTCGGTAGACTTTTGTTGGCTGTCTGGAGTGACTCTATATTTTATAAATCAGTTTATTATTATATCTTAAATTTTCTTTGCTATACTGTTATCATATCAGTTGACAGTTCATTACGTGTACCAACAGTAATAACATGATGCTTATTCTATCTTATGTACATTTTCTAGTGTTTTGCTATATTTAGTGATTAAACTCTTTAATGACTTCTCTAACTAAAACTTCTATGTAATAAAATTGTCTATGCAACTATTGATACGGAGACTGTAGATTAATGATCCCATGTAAATCTTGATGGATCTTACTTCTCTCCCTGTGTTACATTTGATTTCAAAGTTTTCATGTATCTGTTCTTTGTTTGAAGTACTGTCAGAGACTGAAATAGTTCATGCCTCAAACACTGTTAGGAAGTTTTGCCCATCATAGCAAAAAACTGTATAAAGAAGCCACTGAAGCCCACCCCTCCCTAAGAGATGGCTGATTGGAACTTCGAACTGAGAGTTAAGTCATCAAGATTTGATAAAGAGAAACCTATTCTTCAGTTGTGTCAGGTCTGGGGAGAAGTAAACAAGGCTAAAGGAAAAGAAAGCCAAACCCAGCAGCTGTGCTGAGAATCTTCCCTGGCTGGGGGAGGCCGTAGCCCACAGGCCCATTTGCTGGGAGCAGGTTTGCACAGATTTCCCCCCCAGCCAAGGTGGGGGGAGCAGGTTTGGGTGTGTCATAACCTCTGCTCAGGGGCAGCAAACCCATCCTCCCTCACACAAACTGACTCGACTATGAAACCTCCAACCCCAGAGAGGCAACATCCATGGGACTTTCATGTGAGAGGCAGCTGAGGGGGTGTCTTAATCCATCACAGACCCTCCAAAGTGCTCCCCAGAGGCCTTGCACCACAGGACTGCATGTGGTGCAAGGTGATGCAACAGATCCAGAGTCTGCTGCAAGAGACAGCGGCAAACTGCCCTCCCTCCTGGTGGAGGTGCCTGGATTTTCCTACCTAGCCTGAACATATATTAATCCATCAGATTCTGTGTTTCTTGGGGGACCCTCACCACAAAGACCAGATGGAGAGGATCAACAGAACACCATCGGGATCTATGGAGTGGTGATTTTTTCTTTCTCTGTCACTCTCTTTCTGTCCCCCCACCTCTTCTCTATTTCTTTCTCTTCCTATTTCTCTCTCTCTCATATTTACTATCAAATAAAATCCATACTGTTGACACTGGCATATGGTCTCGTTTGCACCTTAATTTGGGCAGAGAAATTTCTAATTAATTTTAATAACTGGACCATATCAAGTACTTATATAACTGTTTTTGTAGTTGTACTTTGCAATTTTTATCATGTCTCACTAAAACCAGCAACTGTACTCTGGTCTGGGCTGAGTTCAATTTATAAGTAATAAATTATTGGCCTACCGCCCTTATTGTGGAAAATGAATAATGAGTTTATTGGAGCTTTTATGTAGGAAAAGTGTATAGCTATTTTTCTATTTATCTTACATACCGACGAGTCAGTCCTACGCTATAAAGGACATAAAAATTTTTTTTCCTTTATTGCCATTCAGTAAAATAAAATGCCAACCTTATTTGCATCCTTGTTACCTATAAGTAACAAGGATGGGTCTTGAAAATGCCTGGGGGAAACATTAACAATATTTTCTACATGCCAGAACAATAAAGACATTAACCCCGCCACTATCTGTCAAATTAATTCTACATGCTGACATCTCGAAATGCGTTTAATCTGCCATTCTTTAAAGTCAAATAAGATCTCTTTTTACTTCCCTTCTTTTTAAGTAAAAATTTCTAGTCTTCAATTTATTTTTGTAACATCTTTTCTATATCTTGTTTTCTTTTGTCACGTTACCTCCTGATCTTTTAATATCCTTTTTGAGAACATGTCTAGTGGTTATGCACTGAAGAAATATGGATCATTTTGGATGTAACTAATAACCCAAGAGCAAATATGAAATAGCTTGCAGATGTAATATTTCCTAGAGGTGACGTTGTGAGAATGATAATACATGAATGACATAGCCATTTAAATAATTTGAGAGAGCAGAATTAGCATCTATACTGAACAAATTTTAATAATTTACATTTGAAGATGCACTGCAGAAATAGTTACTTGCCAAACTGAAGGGTGCCAGAAGGTGAAAATATGTTCTCTGTAAATAAAAAGATATCAGTAATTTGTAAAAGTTTGGTCACTGGAAAAGATAAGAAACTTTTTTTCTCTAGGGAGCTAATCTGGGATTGACAGACATTTTGACAAAGAATGGAAATAGTACGGAGATGAACCTAAAGGACAGTTGACAAACGTTTTCTCAGTGCACAAGGGGCTTGCATTTCATCTCATGTCTTTTGTCAGTAAGAATAGCAAAACTCATTACGAACACATAGACTTTTCCATCCACCAGATCTTTCTATTCTATTCTATTCTATTCTATTCTATTCTATTCTATTCTATTCTATTCTATTCTATTCTATTCTATTCTATTCTATTCTATTCTATTCTATCCTATCCTATCCTATCCATTCCATTCCATTCCATTCCATTCCATTCCATTCCATTCCAATCTTAATTATCTTTTTACTTCTTAATTAAGCTTACTAAATTTGCACACCATGGAACAGGCAGAATGCAAAAAGTTGTAAATAAGGCAAAACAAAAAATCTGAGACTAGAAGCTACTATTTCTCCCCCCTTTCCATTCTGTAAATGTGCCAGTCTTTTTACAGAAGTCTTGATTCTAGCACCGTTGAATTGCTACCCTTCTGAAGAACTGAAATTATTGAGGGTACTCAACAAATAAGGGCTACAATTTTGGCACACTTTGTCATGGAGAATTATTTCTTTCATTACATGTTTCTTGTGATTTTGCTTTGTGATGGGTAGCAACACACACACTAAGAGCACAATAACAGCAATGTACTCTGTGATTGAAATTACCCCATTTCTGGGAAAATTAGAAGGTGTGGCTCAAATTTAAGAATTAACTAAACCAGGCCATTGTCAAGAGATATCCACCTTAGTATATTTATGTCTGTGTACTTTCCTTCACTCTTCTGTGATTAAATCCCACTTACTTTAATGAAAGTGGTGTGTTTCTGTCAGAGAAAGAATGTTCCTTTGAAGATGAAACATGAAAACTCCCTCTTGCTTCACTTTGTCTCTATAATTTTCTTTTTAAGGAAAATATATTCTATAATTGTAGTAGCAGTTAAATGTGACAGAAGAAGCAATAATGCTTTGCTCTCTCCCAAAGATGTATCTATGTCTGTGTTATTTTTAAATGCACTGCCATCGGCTTGATTGATGATATAGCAACTGCTTTTGGTTGCAATATCTTTCCTGGAATACGACATTTTAGATTACTATCTCCTTGATGAGAACACGAAACGTCTTTCTTAGGATGTGGCATTAAAATAAGTGTTTGTCATCTGTGCTATTTTTCCTAAATAAAAAGTACCACCATTTCATATCAATGTTTCAGATCATAAGGAAGCAGAAGTTCTGTCTTTTATATAATTCTTTTAGGTTGGAAAAGACCTTTAGGATTTGAGTCCAGCTGTTAACTTAACATTGCCAAATTCATCACTACACCCTGTCCTCAGGGGCTGGGCCACATCTAAAAGGCCTATTAAATGCCTCCAGGATAGTGACCAATGACTTGCCTGGGCAGGCTGTTCTAGTGATTGACAACATTTTCAGTGAAGATTTTTTTCCTAAAATCCCATCAAAGCCTCCCCTGGCACAACTTGAGGCCATTTTCTTTTGAGCTATCACTTGTTATTTGGGAGAAGAGACTGAAACTTCTCTACAACCTCCTTTGATTTAGATGTAGAAAGTAGTAAGATCTCCCTTCAGAGTCCTATTCACTAGGCTAAGTAATGCCAGTTCAATCAGCAATTTCCCATGAGGACTGTGAGTTGACCTTGACTGGACACTTGGTGCCCACCAAGTTGCTCTATCACTCTCCCTCCTCAACTGCACCAGGGAAGAAAGATCATTCAACAATTACCAGCACTGGCAGAACAGACTTGATTTTTGGAAATTAATTTATTACCAATCAAATCAGAGTTGGGTAATAAGAAATTAAATCAAGTGTTCAAACACCTTCCCACCATCCCTTGCTTCTTCTCAGGCTCAGCTTTACTCCTGAATCCTTTACCTCTTTCCCTTGCGCAGCACAGGGGGACAGAGAATGGGGGTTACCATCAGTTCATCACACTTTGTCTCTGCTTCTCCTTTCTCTTCAGATAGTTTTCATTGCTGAGCAGATGTCATATTGTATGGAATATTCCTTCGGTCATTTTGGGTCGGCTGTCCTGGCTGTGTATCCTCCCAATCTCTTGCCCACACCCTCAGCCTCCTGGATTTTGGGTGTCAGGGGGGAAGTTGGAGAGAGCCTTGATGCTGCTCAGCAGTAGCCAAAACACTGATGTGTTATCAACACCTTCCAGGTACAAAGAACAGCGCTATGAGGGATGCTATGGGGAAAATTAACTCCATCCCAGGCAGATCCACTACAGTTCCCATTCCTTATTCCGTATCGTTTGTGTCATGCTCTGTTCCACATAATTTGATAAATTTACATATCTTCTAACCATCCCATTGTATTTAATTCTCATTACTGAAATATCTTACCAACACTTACAATTTATACCACATACCTAAACCGTTTTCATACCCAACATACAGATTTATACATTCGCATTAACTACTACTCCCTGTCCTTTAACAGACAGATATTCTCCCTTCAGACAGAGAACAGACAGAGCTTCCCCCACTCCTCTAATGTACTTATATTCAGGCACCCAAAACTGCTCACAGTACTCAAGGTGCGGCCACAGCAGTGTGTGGCACCCACCTCCCTTGACCTACCAGCTGTGCTGTGTGTGATACACCCCAGGACATGAGTGCCCCTCCTGGCTGCCACACTGCTGGCTCGTATTCCACTTGCTGTTGTTATATACAGCATATAAATACTTGTATCATTTCATAGATGAGATTCCCCCAAGTATTCTCTTCTCTATTTCAAACAGTTCCAGCTCTCCCTGCCTCACCTCACAGAGATGTGCTCCCAAACAGACCCCTCCAAGGGGCACTTCAGAAATGAGTTAAGCCATGCCACTCAAGAAGCTTTCAGAAAACTGCTGCAAGTTATGAAATATATTTTTCTAACTGCAGTGGATGACAGGATTTATTGCTATGATTGCTATGATTGGGCCTATCGTACCACCTTTGTGGTCCAGTGCAAGGTAGAACTCTGAAAAGGGGCTGACCTGCCTCCTTAGTCTGGCTTTTCCAAGTTATTGCCTGCTGTCCTTGTGGCAGCAAGATGCCACTTCTGCCCTGGGGCTGAGGTGAGTCATGCATTGAGAGCTGCCTCTGACAACAGGTGATCCACACGCAGCTTTTCTTCCCATCAAGGTCTGCTTAGGCACTTGGATGATGCACCGGGGGTGGGCAAAGCCCTGCTCCAAATCACATTCTCACCCTCCTTTTTGCTTAATACTCCCAGCTCTCTTCTGAGACACTCCACTCCAGTGCCACTCGCAGCTTGCAGAGCAATAGAGAGGGACACAAGAAGGAGGCCTCCCCATGACTTCTCTGTCCTGGATTTCTCAAGATGATGTTTGTGCAAGGGGGACAAGAATGAGTCCCAAAGAAAATGAGCCTGGCATTGTTATTGCAGCTCAGTGCAAGATTGAAATGGCAAAGGGGCTGGCCTGCCTTGTCAGGATGGCTTTTCTGCTCAAGGACCAAGGTCTCAACTGGCATATGCTGTGGTCTGTTGCTTGAAGTGTTGCACTGCCGAAGGTGCTGGTTGCCCTTTCCTGCAGAAGCCATGGCCATTATTTGGAAAGGTGACTCTGCAGAGGTACAATGCTGGACCTGTGGGAATGTTTCCCACACTCCTGGGCTTTATGAGCAATATGAGCAGAGCAGGAGATGACCACCAGGACTCGGACTCATGGCAAGTCCTAGGGTGATGTCCTCTGCTCGTAGGAGCCCAGGGGAGGGAGCGTGGCTTGCAGGAGTGCCCGAGCCCTGTGCGGAGAGGGTCTCCTGAAATCCTGGTGAAGAAGGACTCTGCTGGAACTCTTCCAGGCTGGGAGCACAGGAAACATTGTCCTCAGCTCATGAGCTACCTGGCTGCTTGTCGTGCAGCAGGAGAAGCCCCTGTCTAGGTCTTGCTCACATGCTCAGGTAACAGCCGATCACCAGCTCTGGTGTCAGGAAGGAAATTTTCCCCAGGGCAGACTCACACCAGCCCCCAGAAGTTTTTCACCTTCCTCTGGAGCACTGAGCATGGCACCTGGCCAGGGGTCATCTGGGCTATGTTTGGTAAGTTCCTGCCTGCTACTCTTGCAGCAAATTGATGCTACTTTTTCAGCATGAAGCTGCCATGGGTGCCCTGGTCTGGGGTCAAGAGGGAATTTTTTCCACCAGGACAGATTAACACTGGTCCCTAGTGGAATTTTGTTTATCAAGGATGCTTTGGGGCATTTTGGCTGACTAAATTTTTGCCACGAATATGCCATTTTTGTCCTGGGTCTAGGGTCCAGAAAGACTTGTTTTCCCTGTGTTTTTTTACTTCCCTTGGCCACACTGGGCACAGCCCTTTGCGGGGGCTGCTTTGAACCATTTTGCGTAAGGGCTTGCCCACTGTTTTTGTAGCACAAAGACACCACAGGTGTCTCAGAATTTCTCAGGATCTCTCAGGAGCTGACGTTTTACAGCTGTCCCTGCACTCAATAAAAAAGCAGTTTTGCTCTGGATCCACGTTCATGTTGTGTGTGTTCCGGTCTTGGCCCAGGAGACTTTTCCTGCAGCTGTGCTGTCAGCAATGATGTGTGTGCTCCTGCCCACAGGCCTGGCAATGCCCTGGCAGAGCTGGGAGGGTTGTTTGGTTGTCCAAGCCTGGGCAAGGTCAAGGTGTCTCAGCAGCTGGGGTGCAAGGCACGTTCAGCCGCTGTCACCTGGCAGCTCAAACTGAGGGATATGCTAAGAGACATGTTTAAATGAATATTTCATGGGACACAAGCAAAATCAGCTGCAGAATGCATTTGATTAATAAGCTTTATTGTTGCAATATAGAACTGGTACTAAATAAACATATCTACCTCTTATTGTTTCTGAAGATATTTGTGCGTATTTTACCTTACTAGCTTCAATAAAACTTTGCAAGCTTTTCCCTCCTACTAATCACTGGTAATCTGAATCAAACAAAGCTCTCTGTTTTAGAATACGATTATTTCTTCAGTCAGATATTCAGCTTAAATATATGGAATCATATTTCATCTCTCTGCTTTGCTCTGATGTAGATAAAAAACTTTTACCAGAATCTCCCAATTACCAGACAAAGTCCCTGTTTCGTACCAGTGTAGAATGAGAGAGGAAAAAGGGATGTGCTCAACAGCAAAAATATTTTCCTTCCCTGTCTTTCCTTGTTGTAAACTAGGAAAATAACTTCTTTGTGAAACTCCTTGTATGAAACAGGTATGAATTTAGACAGACCACTGCTTGTGGGTATTTTGGCACTTCACTCTCTGGCAATGCTATAGCTTTGACTTGTGAATTCTAAGAGTGACAGAAACACATTATTAACCGAAGCAATTTCTCAAATCGAATAGCAGCTGTAAATTGAGATGAGATCAAGTTTAACAATTTTGTGGGGGTTTTCATTTGGTTGTTTTTTTGGGGCTTGTTTGTTTGTTTCTTAAATGATGATGGGTTTAGAAAAGTATTGAGAATAAAAATGCGATTGAAGACCCAGGCAATCCTATTGAGTAACACCTTGAAGAGCTGGAATTTACTCTTTTCCTGCCCCATATGCCTGAACACTGCAAACTCCATCAATGTGTGATCACTGCAGCCCAGGTTGCCACCAATCTTGATGTCACCCGTTAGCTCACTTGCACTGGTGACCATCAGGTCCCATAATGCATCCCCTCTGATAAGTTTATTTACTATCTGGATTAAGAATTTATTCTCCAGGCATTCCAGAAATCTCCTGGATCACCTACATTTTACTGTGCTACTTTTTCAGCAGATTTTGGGTTGATCCACTTCTCCTTCCTCTCAGGGATGTATCTGAAAGGAATTATGAGGTGTTCCTCTAGGAAGGCAATGTGGCTGACAGCCCAGCTGGGGTACCTTTACACCAATGCACATAGTGTGGGCAACAAATAGGAGGAGATGGAAGCCACTGTGCTGCTGGAAAGTTATGACCTTGTTGCCATTACTGAAACTTGATGGGACAAATCCCATGACTGTAGTATACCTATTGATGGCTACAGGCTGTTCAAAAGGGACAGGGAAGGAAGTGGATGTGTGGCTCTCTATGACAAGAGATGGATGAAGAATGAAGAGCTGCCTCTGAAGAATAACCATGAGAAAATTTGTGAGTAAGAATCAGACAGAGGCCCCCTGATTGAGGGGACACTATTGACATGGCCTTGCTCAAGCTACAGAAGGCATCGTGCTCTCAGGCTCTTTTCCTGTTGGGGGGCTTCAACCATCCCAACATCTGCTGGGAAAGCAGCACATTGGGCTGTACGCAATCCAGGAGACTCCTGAAGTTCATCAGGATAACTACTTGAGTCAGGTGATAGACAGCCCACCCAGAGGCAGTGTGAGATTGGATCTGATGGTCACAAGTGTAAGTGAACTAATTTGGGATATCAAGATTGGAGGCAGTCTGGGCAGCAGTGATCATGCATTGATGGAGTTTGCAGTCCTGAGGGATATGGATTAGGTAAGGAGTAAAGTTAGGCCCCTGAACTTTAGGAAAAAAATTTTTCATCACCTTGAGTTACTCAGTAGGACTCCCTGGAAGACTACCATCAGGAACAGGGAACTGAAACAGAGCTGGCAGATCTTTAAGAAATTCTTTCAAAGAGTGCAAGAGCTAGCGATCTCCAGGAGCAAGAAATCAGGCAAGGAAGGCAAAAGATTGGCATGGCTGAGTAGGGAACTGTTGGCCAAAATAAAGCACAAGAAGGAAATGCCTAGACAGTGGAGACAAGGACAAGTGTCCTGGGAAGAGTATGGAGATGACGTTTGGTTGTGTAGGGATGGGATGAGGAAAGCCGAGGCCAAGCTGGAACTAAACCTGTCACAGGGCACAAAGAATAACAAGAAGGACTTCTACAGGCATGTTAACCAGAAAATGAAGGCCAAAGAAGATGTACCCCACAATAAGGAACACTAGTAAACTGATAACAATGGATGAAGAGAAGCTTGAGGTACTCAGCAACATTTTTGCCTCAGTCTTCTATGGCAACCTCTCTTTTCACACCTCTCAAGTGGATGGACAGCAAGATGGGGATGGGGGGCTTCCCCCTGTAAATAGAAGTCCAGTTCATGACCACCTTAGGAACCTGAATGTACATAAGTCTATGGGACCTGATGAGGTGCATCCCAGAGTACTGAGGGCTGATGTAATTGCCAAGCCACTTGTTGTTCTCGGGTTCGAATAAACACACGGAGACAGCTGTCAGGGTTCACCCACAGGCAGAGGCCAAAAGGGAGGAAGAAGAGAGAGAGCCGGCCTCTGCCCTCATTTTATTTATGTGTTTTCAAAACCCACCGTGGATTGGAGGATGGGAATACCACCTCCTGCTGTCCACTGGTCAGCAATATT